>VZRL01001391.1:570819-632026 GCA_013397895.1 Origma solitaria | reverse complement strand
AATTTTTGGAGTTTATTTTATTTTATTTTTACAAGACAATAATCGTATTTTTAAAAATTAAATGGATATATTTTAATGTATTTAAATTTAATTTTATTTAAATATAACATTATTTAAATGTAACAAAGAAAATTTAATAGAATTTTAAATTAATATTGCTTAAATTGAATAGAAATTAATTGAAATAGAATTTAAAATTACTAGAATTTATGTGTAACATTACTTAAATTTAATATTATTTAAATTTAACAGAATTTAATAGAATTTTAAATTTTTAATAGAACTTCAATAGAATGTAATTTTAATAGAAATTAAATTAAAAATCAAGTGATTTTAAACATAACATTATTTGGATTTTATTTAAGGTTAATAAGATTGACACTGAATAACATTTAAATTTAATAGATTTAATTTTAATTGAATTTAGATTTAATAGAGTTTAGAAGTAATAGACTTTAAATTTAACATCATTGACATTTAATAGATTTTAATTTTAATATTATCGAATATTTACCCAGGTAAACCCAAAAATAACAAGGAAAATGGTGAAGCAACCTCAACGAAGAACTAACGTCCTAATGCACAGTGTAACAGCAGCACCAACCCCCAAAAACACCTTCCTAGCCTACCTGGCTAGCAACTCTGGAAAAGTAACCACTTACTTCAAGAAGCAGCTCTCTTCCTGAAAACATTAAGCGTCACCTTTTTAGTTTCCCATGCTGTGAGTTTTCCTGACAGTGGCATAATTGTTTTTAATAAGATTTTATTAATTGTAATCTGTATCGCATGTATCCTATCCTGTGTCCAACAAATGATCAGTAATAATCTTAATAAAGAATGACTTTACAAGTGCAGGTTATTTTAACATCAAGGTATATGAACCCTTCAATACACAAGGAAGAGGGAGATGTGGGGAATTAGCCCCTGGCAGTATGGATAGCAGCAGTGATTGTTGGCCAATAAAACTGATTTCACTTGCACCCGGCGGAGTCTGTTCCTTCATTGCAACAAGTTGTCGCTCCTAAAACCTAGATCCCACATATCTGGAAATTATTAGCTATCCTCAAATCATTCAGCAAAAAGCAAACAAATCCCCTCCATCAAAGAACAAGTGCTCTGTTCCTTCACCTCCAGCGAGAAATTGCACATGACAGGATCTGAGAACATACTGGAGAAAAGTCTGTGCTCTGTTTCTAGCCAGAAACCCTGAACCTCTTCAAGATGCAGTCTGCTACTATTTTGAGTCACTGCTCTGCCTTCTCTCATGTTATTTAGTGATACTGGGCTCAATTATCACAAATATGTTCTGGATTGTCATGGATGATTACTTATCCATCTGGACCTACTTATACATTTATGTCATTTTGCTGAGAATATAAATAGTGGCAAAAACATGCCCATTAAGGGTTTCAGAGGCCCTAAAAGACAATTAAATTCAAAGTCAGTAAAAACATAAAAACTGTTAGAAAAGTCACACCTTTTTGGTTCTTGATTCCTTTAACACCTTAATCTCCATTTTAGGTAGTCTTGATCATGGATCATTTATATGTGCAGGGTTTGATTAGGCAGTTTTGACAACAGTAGAGTAAAACTGCATAAAACCGAAATGTTTCTGGTCAACAGTGAATTTGTAAACGTTGTGTGTTTTCATATGGTCGTGAAAACTTTTTTGCTTCATTCTTCATTACTTTACTTTGTTTTAATCTTGTCCGTGTGCATTACGGTAGACAGCAATGGCTTAGAATGGCAAACTTGTCACAATTATCCAAACAAGCAAAATCTGAGTCTGAGGAACACAACATTCACCAACGACTTTGGCTTGGCTTTCTCTTAGCTGCCTGGAACCTTCAATAAAATGGGATGCAGTTATGAAACTGAGGAAAAGCTATTTTGATGTTCAACTCTTCTAAAATCAAACAGAAAAGGTCACTCTGTTTTAAGAGCTTTATGAGGAATAGTATAAGCATTTGAGCAGTGGGAGACCTTAAAACAATACAAATACAAGAACACCTATTTAAAAAAAAAAAAAAGAAAAAAAAAAAGAAAGCGCAAGTTTACAAAGTAATTGGAAGCAGAAAATAAATGGAGGATTGTTAGTTGGATAGAAGGCACAGTAACAAAATAACACAGCAACTGTGAATCACTTTCATTAGTTGTGTTCTTTACTAAAATGAGGTAATTTGTATCAGCACTGCTGCCCCAGAGCAAGTTTTGATCCTTCTCTAGATCTTTGCATTAATGGACTCAAGCTGAAAGCCCTGAGTCTGTATTCCACGTGCTTCATAGTCCACCTTCAGTTTATTTACCTTCATGGCAATCAGGTGAAGCAAGCAATTATTTTCCCATTTTCCATAATCCTCTTATTTGCCAGCCTTTAAGCCCGTGAATTTTTATAAAATGAATTTTAAAATATAAAATCTAACTATCATTTAATAAAACAACGTAAGGTTGTTAGGAAGGCAAGACACTCGTTCTCCTAGACAGGAGTTTCTTTGGAAACCCCGCAGCAGGCGTTTTACAGGACTGAAGGAGGCTCTGCCCTGCGCACCAGCAAACAGAGAAGGCTGAACATCTGCTGCTGGCCCTGACGGTGCTCAAACTGCTGTTGTGACAACAGAGAAACCTCACATGATTGTGCCCAGACCTTGCCACAATGCTCGAACTGAGCTTGAGTAGAGCTTAGAGTACCTGTTGTCCTTCACAAATGTTTCATAGAAATTCCTTTAGATGCCTGCTTCCCGAGTTGTAAAACTCAGAAGCAGATGCTTTTCCTGAATTGATGAACAGTAAGCCTCTCCTTATCTACCTGTTCAGGTAGATAATGTGCCCAGCTTCACCAGCACCAGCTGGAAGGTGTCACCAAAGGGGGAAAGAACAAGGGAGCTTCAGGCATCAGTGAAAAATTCACACTTCTTTATTCTTCATTGCATTGAATTGTAGATTTCCCCCTATTTACGGATGCATAACTAAATCTAAATACTTCTGAAAATGAAAGTTGAGCTCAGGAGAGAGTGCATGTTGCACTCCCAGCTGCAGGCCCTGGCAAGGAAGGAGGAGGGTGAGGTAGGGCAGCACAGAGAGCACAGCCGCTGGCACAGCAGCACGAGCGAGCCCAGGAGCAAACCCTGCCCAAAGGGGCAAGGTGGGCATGGGGGAAAGGAGAGGCCAGCCCGGGGAGCAGAGCTGCAGGTTAACAGCAGAGGCAGGATCCAAGCCCTGACCTCCACGACGCTGGGACTGGGGCACAGCACTGCCAAGGTCCTTGGCACAAGGAGCTTTAGGGCTGGCGGTAGTGTCTCTGTCACCCATTGTGATGCTTTGTCTCAGGGCACGGGGGTTAATTGCTGGGAATGCCAAATGAGAAGGGTTAATGATGAGCTGAAAGAAATGTCAGTATTGCTACTGAACCCTCTGATTACTTGGGCAACACTGTGGGAGTAAAAAAATCATCATTTTCTTCCAGCCAGTTAATTCTTTTATATGTATTTATATATTTTCCTGTATAAATACATGCACAGAGATACATTTTCTCTTTCCAACAATGCTGGGACATGAAATAAGAAGCCTAGTACTTCTTGTCAGTGCTAACCTGCCAAGGTGCCACGTCAGCAGCACTAGGAGAAGTGAAGAGCACCCTGAATGTGTTTTACCTCTTTGTTAAGGCTGCCTCAGTATTCAATTTCCTGTCCTATTATCCGAAATATATACATTTATAACATGGCTGATACTTCTAGGTCATGTATGTCTAAAAGTTTTCTGAATTTTCAGCACTTTAAGGGATTATTTTGTGACATGTTCTTATAAATAATAGTTTTTGTTCTTATTGCAGCTCCAGTGCCTCCTCTTCATCTGGAACTGTTATTTGACTGCTAGTGAGATAACTGTGTATATCAGCTATTCCTAGAGACATTTTTATGCAAGAAGTGATTCACTCTTTCAACATTATTGCTTTAAATAAAGCTGAAGAAATAAAACATATTTCAAGGAAATTTCTAGAACAGTGAATAATGTCACAAAGGTGTCTTTCTGTGTCCACCACAAATAGCCAAGTGTAGATACTCATAATTTGCTTAAAAATCCATGTGTTTTTCTCTCAGATTAAATACCATTAATTGTTTGCTACAGAGTGCAAAAAATCCCCTTTTGCTTTAGCTATTCTACTGCAATTAGAAAACAGTAATTTTTTTTGCATTTTAACATTACTGCATTTCTCAGATTTAGCTTATTGCTATGTAATTGCCCAACATTTAAAAATAGAATGGCATTGAAACCCAGAACATATCACAGAGGAGTCTTAGCCAGCAGGAGCTATCTATTTAATCACTACTTTGCATTGTTACAGTGACAGCAGGAGAACCATAGAAAGAATTGCCTTAAAAATTAAACCATGGAGGATGCTGGAACTGCCAAAGAATGGATTTCTAAAGAAAAAGAAAGAAAATGCTGTCACTCACAAACAAATCTGTTCTGTTTATTTGTAATAATGATGCTATCCCATAATCACACCAGGACATTTAGGTATTTCATTAAAATCAGGATACCCTCATCACAGAGACTCAGATAATTTTCTAGCTCCTTAAGACAGATGTTAAACTCTCTTGCAATGTTCTCAGGATGCAGCCCCATGTTGTGATACCCTGAACACACACTGTCCTTCACAGTCACCATCCACCTCACAAGGTCACTAATGTGGCATTCCTAGACCAGCAGCAGTTCTAAATGCATGGCCAGAAAACAGGTTCACAGGATAAAAACACCAGTATTCTAGAGCAGAATTAATATTATTCTAATATTAGCCTCCTGTGGCTACCCTCTGTCTTAAGTAATACATATTCCTAAAGCTGCTCAGATGCTCTAAGCATCTACCCAAGGGGCCCCAGTGACTCTGAAAAAGCTGCAAATTATGTACTTGCTACTAGACTTAATTTTTCAGTGAATTCTACTAAGATTTTGTATCTGAAAGACCTTAGGTATAGCAAAGACTCTTTTTTTCTGTGTTATAGGCATATTAGGACTATTGGCTTCTTTATCAGAGAAAGAGACCTTCTGAAAGCCTAAGTAAGCTTGTCAGGATTTACCAGGAATGCTTTGTATTTTCTCAAAGATCCAGCAGAGCACACAGGATAAAAAGTACCTTATTGCTTTTCTCTGCATGCTAGTTTTGTTGGTTTTTTCTTTGTTAAAGTGGCATTAATTTTGTTACTAGAAAATCATCAAATAGCACAGTGCAGGAAAGTCATGCTGAAACAAAGAGCCATGGTGGGGCTGCCCCCCTGCAGTAAGTACTATATACTGCTTAAAATTTATGAATTGGTTCATTCATAATATAAATTAACCATTCTTAATAATCATAGAATCATTAAGGTTGGAAAAGTTCTCCAAGAACATCAAGTCCAACCTTCGATTGAAGTGCCACATGCAGTTTTTTCTTGAACACTTTCAGGGATTGTGACTCCATCACTCCCCTAAGCAGACTGTTCCAACGCCTGACAAGCCTTTCAGTGAATAAATTCTTCCTGATGTCCAACCTAAACCTCCCCTGGTGAAGGCAGCTTGAGGCCATTTCCTCTCATCATTGTCTTCTGAAAATTATGGATTTATTTTTCTTATTTGAAAACTCTGTATTTTTTTAATTTAGTCCTAAAGCTGGTATTGCATTACTTTCACACCTTCCACCCCCTTCACCTAACAGAAAACTTTGCAAGTACAAAAGTACTGTGGTTTACAGTTAATGATCTTTTGCTCTTACAGCATCATTTAAACAACAGTTTTGTTGCTTTAGCTGTAATTCCACTGGTTAATTAGAGGACTTGCCCTTTTTTTTGTATTTAAGCATTCACCTACTCCTTTGCAGTGGCTGGAAAGTTTTTGTTGAAGCAATTTCTGTGTGAGAAATGCCACTGAACTAAAACAATTTTCCTAAATATATAATACCCTTTTTTTACGGCATTGTTTTATGGAGGAAAAAAGTATTTTCAACACTTCCAGACATTCATTTGTTCAGCTCCTTTGGAGTATGGATTTTAAACAATTAGGAGTAGTGCTCCATTATGTAAATTGTAAGGATAGAGTGGAGGAAAAAAGTTTACCAGAAATTTTAGCACTGTCAGTAAATGGACTGTGGCTGTGACACTTTATTTCAGATGTTCTCGCCTTTATGAGGAAATAATAAATCCATGTGCTCCCTTTGTTTTTAGGAAATGTAATTTATGGATGTCTTATAATAGAGGTGGAAAAGTACTCAACGATGTACAGATTTAATTCCTATCTGCTTGTATTCAGGAGAGTTTTCTGCAGCATGTGCTGCTCCTTAGAAATCTGTAGCATATCCATGCATTCAAGCCACCACCAAAGGCTTGGATCTCGCTTTTGCTCCAAAATCCCCATTGTACACCACGACTTTTAAGTCTTTGAGGCTTTGCCTGCAAAACAGCTGGGCAGTCTTAAGGAGGTTTAAGGGCTTTAGGTTTAATCCTGGACTGTATGCCCCGGTGGATTTGGGAATGACAAATGCTGAGCACAGGCAGTCCCGTGGAGCATTCTGCGGGCCCCATTCACTCCGAAGCCCCACACTCCAGGCTTTCTCTTATCTCCTGCCCTATAGCCAATAAGGTATTTCAGAGAGGGAATTTTTGGCATTGAAAAGAACTTGGAAATATCATTTTACCTCCTCTGACACCTCCAGAAAAAAAAGGATAAGTCTTTCCTAAATTTGACGCAAAGCCAAAGCCTTAGCCTTCTTGATGCTGTCAGTGAGTGGAGAGGCAGGGAAAAAGCCTGTATTGATTACAGAAGGTTAAACCCAAAGCGACTGTGAAAATGAGGGTTTTCACACAGCTTTAAGAAAAATTGTTTGTGCTTCAGAGATGCTAAAATGTTGGTTTGAAGTTTTAAGCCGTATCTAATGGCTTTAGCAACATTGCTATGTAAATTTGGAGCTGCGGAAGTTATTCAACATGTACAATCTAGATGTATGCAGGAAAGCATATTCTGTATGTATGAAGTGTTCCCTACCCTATTCATAGGATTTTCTCCTTTTTTCTGTTGATTAGATACAAGAGATAAAAGAAAACATCCTCTTATAAAAACCTGGACAGCCTCCTTGTGGAAACCAAGTGGTTTGATATATTGTGTTTGTTTACACACACACACATCTTTTATACCTTTTATCTATGATATGGCTGCGGTATATATTCTGCCACTCAAAGTTTGTGCACACAACTTTTTATCTAGTAGTGTCTGGAAAAGCTACATTAAAAGTACTGCACACTTCTGAAGTTCTTTTCAATGTTTTCCAGTAGCACGTGTGAAAAATGTTCTTGTCTGATACTGGAAGTGATCCCTATCAGTTCTACTTCATAAAATTCCTAGAGCTTTCATTTTCATGCGCCTTCACATTCTTCACAGGCAGCGGTATTGATATGCCATATAACAACTTCTCTCTAGGATGACTGCCGCAAATAAGTACTACTAAAAGTATCACAAAGATTGATCCTTTTTCTCCTGCCCGGTTATCAATGTTCAAATGATTAGATAGTCCCCCTGGGCATAAATATGAATAACAAAAAGAGGCCTTTGAGAAGCAGCATAGAACACTCTGGACAAGCATCAAAATTTGCAGAGAGTTGGACAAACCTTAACCAAAATTTACACATATTAAATCACTCTCTCCTATGTGAAAACAGTGCAAGATTATAACATCTGTGGTCATCTGGTCTACCCAGGGTTTTCCGTGGCCAGTTTGTGATGAAATTTGTTTATTGCTACATGAGCAAACAAGAGGTGGATTCTGACACAGACTCCACTGGCACCACCACGAATGTGTTTGCAAGCTTATCCTTCAAGGCTACGCAGTTTCATTACACTTCAGAAGAGCTGATCTAACCTGCAATAACAGATCAATAAGTCTACGTGCATTAGCCTTGATGTAGCAGTCTATGTGATCCGGGGTACCCACACGCACGATGTGCCCCGTGTGTCTCTGACACCCTCTTCTCACTGCACATGCATGCAAATAATTCCAACAAGCACCCAGAATTTTTTAAATGGCAGTTTACAAGGCTCCAATGCCCAGAAAGCTAAGAAGAATACCTCCTGCAGCAATCCCATTACTCCTGTTGTATATAGTCTGCTGTGTGGGGAAAAAAGAAACCTTCAGTCTTGGTATACAGATTCCAAGAGACTGCATGAACATGTAGCAGCACTTACCAGAGACACATATTTACATTGTCATAGAATCACAGAATGGCTTGGAGTGGAAGGGAAATAAAAGGTTGTCTAGTTCTATCTCCCTGCTGCCACAGGCTGGGAGATCTTCCGGTGGACTAGGCTGCTCAGGGTCCCATCCAATCAGGCCTTGAACACTTCCAGGGTTGGAATATTCAACAGCATTTCTCAGCAACATTTTCCAGGATCTCACCACCTGCACATTAAGGAATTTCTTCCTAATATCCAATCTAAACCTGCCCTCTTCCGGTTTGAAGCTATTCACCCCTTGTTTTATCACTGCACACTGTAGTAAGAAGTCCCTCTTCAGCTTTTTTGTGGGCTCTCTTTAGGCACTGAAAGGCTGTGATAAGATCGCCCCAGGCTTCTCCAGTCTGATCAACCTCAACTCTCTCAGGCTTTCCTCACAGGAAAGATGTTCCATCCCTATAATTATCTTCATCTAGAAAGGCAGTCCATCCTTATAATCATCTTCTTCTTCATTTATACATATAAACAGAAGCAGGAACAGAAAACAGATAGGATACATGCAGCCCTGCTCACCAACGTGATGACTTTTACAGGTTTGGACTGAACTAAGAGAATTACTAGCATTTTTATTTCATCCCCCCTTGACTGGGCTTTTTAGATATGCGGAGAAGTCAACTGAACTACTTCAGTTTTTTACTATGTCTAAAAAAATGGCAGAGAAGAAGAGAAAGGCCCTGGAGAGCCAGCTCAGAGGTGAGTTACTTCAACAATCCTTTGGCAATATTGAATACCAGATTTTTTCTAACAGCAGCTTTACTCAACCCCGGCATCAACAACAGATTCCATCTCCTCAAAACACCACACTGGGTACATGACTTCTGCCCTCCGAGAAAAGGACTTGCCTTTTCCATTCAACCAAATGCCCCCAAGTCCAAGGCAGCCTAGTACCTTTCTTTCTTTTTCTGTCGCAGAGGCAACAGACATCTTGCCATGCCCTTCTTCAAGAAGGGAAGGAATTTCCACCAGAAACTTGAGTTGGAGGTGCACTGGGTCTGGAGAATATTTGGATCTAGAGGATCAGGGTGCAGAGGCTGGGAGAACAGAATGGGGAGAAGCCTCCCAGGGAGAAGTGGGACTTTTGGGTACTTTTTCTCTGAAGAGGGGGAATACAGCAGCAATGCTTTGAGGAAAGCAAAGTGTAGAATTAGTGGATTTAGAGTAAACCAACAGAAGCAAACACCATGGATATGCGCCTTTGCTTAAAATATTGCCAGGACCTTGCTTTGGTTTACACTTCCTTTATTAAGTACTGCCTTTCACAAAGGAGAGGCAGCACTTTGGTAACTTTGGTTTAGTAATAGACCATATGGCACCAATAAAAGAGTAGCGATGGGGGAAGCCCATTCCTCCCAAATTCCTAGTAGCTAATGAAAACTGTGACAGGGTCATTACCACCATAGGGGCCCTGATTACATCTGTTGAAACAAGACTAATTTTTCTCGGGCCACAGTCAAATGCCATCTCTGCAAACAGCACATGACAATATTGCCCGTGGGGTCTCATTTTGGGGCCGCTGACTTAGGTGGCACTCTTTGGTTTACTGTTTTCTCGTGAATGTTCCCAGACATTTTGGTGCCTGCCTAAGTACAGGGCTGGCCAAGAGCAGCCAATACAGGTCATAAAACTCTGTAAAGAGAGAATTTCCATTTCAGCTGTGCCTCTGTCCTGAATTCAGGACAGCTGCCTCTGAGGCATCGTACTTAAGGGTGCTTATGATTCAGAAGAAGTTTCCAGCCCATACAGTAGCTGCAGCTTTTATCTCTTTGGCTTTGATCTCCTCTGTAGTCTCTTAAATATAATTAAACCTGTCACATCATTTCCTGTCTTCTGGCTTTCTCTCTGAAACAAAACATTTATGCACAAATTAGGAATTTTAAACAAAGACAGTTCCAAAGAGTAATAAAATATATTCGGGACATTTCAGTTCCACCTCATATATCATTTACTGACAAATGTGGTGCATTCCATTCTGACTAACTCCTGAACCAGAACATTTGATTTCATTTTTTCTAGCACAGTATATTTTACTGCAATTTTTCTTCATGTCTGGCATTGCTAACCTGGAATCTTCTTGTGACATGAATTTGACAACGCTGACATAAAACAAAGCACAAGTCTCACTGACAAACTGTATAAACTTCATCTTGTGGTTTGACACATTGATTTAACTAATGCAAAAGATTTGTAAGGAAACAAATTCTTTGAAACTTTCAGCAAATCTGTGCATTGTTCAGAGTTTTAACATAGGCCAAAGCTGTGTTTGCCTCCTTAAACAACTGCATCTAAGTTCAGTGTCTAAGGAGATATGAAGTGCACAATATTGCTATGAACCATTTATTTTATTCCTTACTGGGTACATAGTTTTGCACAGCAGAAAGAGACAAAAAACCCCTATTTTTCAAAGCTGCTTCGCATTGTCCTGAAGAAATCTGAATTCTGTCCTCCAAATTGTTATATCTTCAGCAAGAATTCTCCACTTTTTATTGGTAAGATCTTTCCTAGAATCTCTAATTGCAATGCCCCTTTACATACCAAGTAGCCATGGGTTTATCCTCACAATGCTCCCTCCCATCCCATAGCAGCAAAATTTTTACCATCTCACAGATGAAGACCTGAGGCACAAAATGATGACGTGATTACCCACTGTAGCAACAGAATTTTGAATCATAGCAAATTGTTATCTCGTGTTGAAGGAATGCTTTAGCACTGATACTAGAATCCTGTACAATTAGAAGAAAAATTAAAAATAGCAGGTTAGGAAGGACACCTGATATGATAACTCAGCAGAGCATAATGGATTACATGAAAGACTGATGATTACATGGAAGACTACAGGAAACTACTGAATGCACTGTGCTGAGTTTCATCGAAGGTGTCCTTGAGTTGCAGGAAGTGATGGCTGCCTGGGAAAGGCAGGAGCTCGTGGTTATCACCCATAACAGATGAATCACAAAATGGACTGGGCTTCATCCTGCCAGATCATTTGAAGAGTTTCCGTAAACTCTACCTCACCAGGGTGTTGCAGGTCACCAGCCCTGTCCAAGTGGCCTGAGCCCGGTGAGGGCAGCCAGGACGAAGCAGAGTTGCTGTGCCCATGCGTTTTGGGTGCGATTGTGTCAGTTCTTGCGTTTCCCAGGACTGCTGGGGCAATCGCACACGTGCGAGAGCTCTGCAATGATTCTGAACGCAGCTATGGCTTAATACCAGCCAAGTGACAAGCCTAGAAACCAGAGATCCTGGATTTAGTTAGTTTATCCATAAGAAGGTTAAAAAATGATCTGTTTGGTTTTAAGAATACTTGGGGGGGGAAAAATGAGCATCAGGTATTTCCTCAAAATAGAAGTAACAAAAGAAGACACTGTGAGGTGGTGTCAGTGCATGGGAACAGAAGCTACATAAATCTCACTGGCTTTAATTTATGTGTTTTTTTTTCACCTGTAATGCAAGTCTTGTGATATAGGGATTTTTCATAAAGCCTTCAACTGCTGTAATTTTTTCATTCCTAGTATCAATGTTTCCAGTAAAAAAAAATAAAATTGATTTCTATCCCTCAGTGGCTTCACACAAAATACATTAAAACTGTGAACACTGAAGTCTAAAATACAGAACAAGAATGAAAAAAAATCCACACCTTTTTATGTAGGATGTTGGCAATGGGGATATTAAGCGGGGAATTAAATGCACTACAGTTTTAAGTAAATATGAGATGCACTTAGCAACAGAATGTACAGATGTGTTGTCCCATTACATAGAGTCTTTAATTTGCATGAATATCTGGAATGAAAAAAAAAAGTTTATTCAGACTTTTGGATATGAAAATATTAAAGGTTCTTTGGCATGTGTTGTGCAAAAAGTGGAATTAGATGCCTGTCATGGTTCTTCCTCAACTTTAAAAAATGCCCACAGAATATGATTCCCAGCCCTGTGTTGCATTCGCCGTGCATCCTGGAGAGATGCTCTGTCAGCCTCACGCTGCAAACACCCTGCAAGAGCTGTCTCATACCTTCTCAGAGGATTTGTCATCTCTCAGCCACAGATCTTTGATACTGCTACTTAATAAAAGGTTCAAAAAGGAAAAAAATAAAGAAAATGAAAAAGAAAATTAGAGTAGATGCTCAGAATGAAAGGATAAATAAACAAAACGGAAGCCCAGCACCCTGAGAGTGTGTGACTATTCTGAGTCTGTGTTTTGCAGATAAATGAAGGCTAGACACACAGCAGTCTTGAAGACAGCACATTCTTTTTTGGGGGGAAAGAAAGAAAAAAGAAAAAGAAAAAAGAATAAGCCAGTTCTGTTAGCATACATTGTATAAGGAGTTTTTTTGGTCATATCAGACACTATCTGATGTAACAAGTTTTGTCAGCAGCTTGATGTGACAGCACAACATGACTCGAGAGAACCTCAAAGGAACTGATTGTTTCAGGTGTGTTTTGTTTAGAAACACAACCTTTTCCCAGGTTCCAGTCTTTGAAATAGTGCCAGGCTGGAGCAGACTCATATTGCTGGAAGACACAGATACTTTTGCTGAGCTGACAAGAAGATATTCCTTCTAGACGTGCTCTGTAAAGCATGTGGGGCTGTCACATGTGTCTCATTAAAGGAATTGAAATGCTGAGCTGGCACCATAGGTTGTTATTTATAGACCCCTACTCTTTCAGATATATACAGAAGATGGTGTCAAATATGTAGGACTACCCATGCTTTTCAATTTGAGCACTGAATGTATTACTTTGGAGAGAGAACGGAAAAGGTGAAGTATAATGAATGGAGGGGAAAAAAAAGGAGGTGAACATCTTGAGAATGCCACCTTACTTTGAGAGCACTGTCCATTCATTACATCAATAAATTGTCTCATTTATCCCATCTAAACTGAAATTTTCTTTCCCTGTGTCCCTGTACTGCAGCTGGTCCATTGCTGACACTTTGCACTGTGCCAGCAAAACAAACACAGTAATTACCAAGGACTCATTTGAACAGAAGAAGCATGAGAAACACATAGTTCCTCATTCTCCCAGAAAAGCCTTTGGGGCATGCTGCAGAAACAGAGGGGAAAGTTAAAAGGATACAGAGAAATATTATCAATTATTGCCTGTGATTTATTTGGGTAAAAGGTAATACCAATTCTTCAGTTGTCCTAAGTGGGCCACTGCATTTTTAATTATTGTACAAAAAAGGGGAGATAACACATAGGAGGTAGGTGAGAGAATATAATTGCCAACTTGCCATGATACAGTTAGGGAAGGTTTCTTGTCATTTACTAGGGCAGGAAGAATTAAAATAATTGATATTTATCCCTTCAAACATAGAAGATTAAACATAGCCCTCTCTCTGCAGCAGCTCAGCATGACTTAGGGAGGGCCAAAGCCCTCTGCAGTGGCTGAGGTATGATGTAGACCTACACATTGAGAGAAATATCAAAGAAGCTTCACAACCTACTTCAGATCACACCAAAAAAAATGAGGTGAAATGCTGTCTTCAGAGAAATAGGCTCAAAAGTTATAATTCTTGACCATTTTCTAGTTGACTTATAGCTACAAAACACCTTGAAAAGATTGTGAGCAACAGTCTGACAAATAAACAGTGAGAATAAACAGTGAGAGACATACAGTAAGGGAAAGAAAAAATGGAACAAATTTGCAAAATTGAAAACATAACATAAATTGGATAATCATGGCAGTCAATAACATTTACAACTGTGGCATTCCCCAAGAGCTGTGAAGACTTAAGGGACATAATTGGAAAAAAAAATTAAAAAGCCCTACAATTAGGAGAGCCAAATTTTGGTTATAAACTTCTCCCATCTCTCTCTACGACCTCTGGAGCTGGCTGAAGAAGTCTGGTATTTTTGCAGCTGGCCAAAAGTTGTCAGGAAAGCTTCACTCAATTCACTTGAATATTTTTGACTTTATGGCCTTTGGAAGAATTTGTGGAGCTTCTCCACTTCAAATGAATCAGTGCAGTTGGGATAACAGTCACTGTGTTCCATTGAAGTTCTAAGAAAAAAGGGGCATGAAAATGGGTGTGACAAAAATGGTCTTGGAAAGCCACAGGGACACGTTCAATGTGACTGTTCAAAAACAGATAAGCAAGAAGAGCAGGGGCCTAAACCAGTCCCTATGCTGCGTGCTTCAGCTGGTTCTTCTGGCTTTGCACACTTGACTGCGGCCAGGTATGGCTTATTCTGTCCTTATTTCTAAACAAAGGAATGTCAATCAAACAACTTTTCTGTTTCCCATTGCCCCTAATACCTGAGCATCCACGCCCTGGAGATGAGAAGCCTTTCAGGAGCCACTCTCTGTATTGACATCCCTTGCGTTGATAATACACAGAAAATACTCTTTGTGCAGCCAGCACCATCTCACACACAGTGGAAAGGCAGCTGTGCATAATTACATTAGGTGGCTTTTTCTCAAAGGCCGTGAGAACAAACTGTGTGCCTTATTTGCCAGGAGAGCTCCAAAAGTTAGCAAGGCAGACCCATAATTTTTTATGGGCTTGGCGCGTTGTTTCTGCTTTCACTGGTTAATGAGATAATGCCCCTTATAGCAGGTCACAAATGGATTCTGTAAAAGAGGACATTGGAGGTTTACAGCTTTTTTGGGAAAAGAGAGAAAAAGTAAAAGCAAGCAAGCGCACAACACAATGGGTGTTGACCAGGACTTTCGGAACTTTGTCATTATAGCACCAGGGAACAAATGATCGTTCCTCGAAGACTATTGATATTCTGATCTACAAGGCGGACATATTCAGGGTATTTTCATCCTTGAGAGTTTATTCTCACTGAATAATTGCATGTAAACCTAGTAAGGTCTCGGTGTGTGTGCCTCTCTATGTAATGTCCTTGGGAAACACGAAGAGCTTCTCAGCATCAGCTGGGTTTAGGTGCCCCTTCATCACTCCTGAGAGAGGGCCACTTCAGTGCATTGGCAGCAGCACAACAAGACTGAGAACCTCTTGAAACCCCCTGCATTACCCAGTCCATCACAGCCGCTGACAAGGCACTTTACCTAGGTGATATCCATCTGATCTTTCACTGCAGCGATGGCACTTGGGTGAGCTGTTAAGGTAGGAATTGCACCTTTCATCTGCCATAGTCCAGCAGTTCTACAGACGTATTTGGTCTTAACTGAATTATATGATGGGCAAATATGCTTTATTTTTAATCACTGTTGGGATGATTTATTTTGTGTACATTCAATGTAATGGGCAAGTACTTCCAAGAGTAAACATATTAAGCAGGTCTTGAAAAACCTATACAAAACAAGATTCTAAATCTGCTTGCAGTGCATTAATCAAATGGCAGAGTAAGCAAATATTGATATGTAATTTAGTCTTACAAACTGTCCACAAATAAAGACATATAGATCCAGACAGAGGGGTTCCGTATCTGTCCCTTGGTCCATAAACAAGCATAAACCCCACTGTGTTATAAGGCAGGGAACATGAGTTTAGGAATGTGCTGCTTAATCATCTGAACTAGAGACTGCAAAAATATATCAATAATAGCTTTTAATTAAAAGTGGTATGGAGCAACGCAGACACTAATGCCGAAAGCAGCCTCTTGCTCAGCACAATGGATCTGTGCATCATGGCTGAACACATTTTTAGAAAGGTTGGTAAGGTTTGCAGCGGGCTTTAGAGCACGACTTTTAATGGCAGGAGTTTGCCAATCTGCAAACAGAGCTCAGCAGTGATCAGAAAATTAACTGCAATCGCTGACTGCAAGGAATGAGCTGTGCTGTGGGCAGAGAAACATCAGCCTCTACTGAGACAGGGAGAAAAAGCTTCGAGATGTCCTGCTCTTGCCTGAAGTGAGCCATTGCTTTAGTGCTACACTCTGGCTCTGAGTGACCCTGTAACAGACCTGTGCCTTCCACGTCTGAGCTCCCACAGCTCTGCCGTGCCAAACCCTGCAGAAGTACAAGAACTCCTTCCATATGGATCACACTTAAAAGAGCAGCTCCTGACAACAGAAATCTCTGCGGCAGAGATTCCCCTGCAACCCCTGTATAGACCCCACTGGAGCAGATACCCACACTGCTGACCCATGCTGGAGCAGGTGAATATTCCCTGAGAAGGAAAAATCCATGTTGGAGCAGGTCTATCTTGAAGGAGTGCCCGTGGAGGATTCACACCAGAGCAGGGCAATGGTGTGAGAAGGAAGAAGCAAAAAGGAGTTAACAGGGGGCTGATCACAACTGTCCATTGTCCATCGCCCTGTGCTGCTGGGTAAGGGAAGGCAGAAGAGTGAAACTGAGCCTAAAAGAAGCCATGATTTGTGGAGAAACCTACTCTTTGGTTTGTTTAAACTCATACCTTGACCTGGAACACACAGGACAGGCATGCCCCTCTCCTGCCTGGTCAGGGCATTTGTCTGATGCTTACACAGGTGAACCACTCATATGTACAATTTACAAGCCTCAGAACTCCTGCCTTTTCTGGCTCACAATTGATAAATGGCACACAGTGACTTCTGATGTTTACTTAAAATAATTTGATTTAAATACCCATTAAACTATTGTGAAGGTCAAGACCAAGGTTCATAAATCTAGGGACAGAGAGTGCATGTGCAGAACAGTAAAAAGAAATGGAGCCATCAGAAATAAATTCACAATGCAATAGTGAGAGATTAAGCAGTTGATACCAGTATGATTGATGAGCTTTATCACAGAAAAATTGCAAAAGCTCTCTGATTTCTTCTAGAAAAGGATTATGGGAATCAAAACCTCAGAATTTATTATTCTGATAGATATCACATGTGAATTACTTCAAGCATTTTTTAGCATAGTGACAAGAGACTTCCTATCAGGACAGCATGCATTTCAAAGACTCAATGTGCATTTAGAAGAAAATTGTATATACACAAATATAAAATATTAAAACAGCAGTACTGGATATGAGCTCAGATAAAACACACTCTTCCTTTTCACAGGCCACGTCCAGATGAGGACAGAAATCTTTCGCTTAAACTGGTTTTTGTATTTCTATACTATGAAATCCCAAATCTAGTAATGTTTTTTCATAAAATTCATGGTTTCTGCAGGAAACAATATATAGGGTTGTCTTCCTAGAAAATGCATTTTCCATCAAGTGTATCCACCCAGCCATAAGAGAATTTTCTCTGTAGTCCATGTCGCAAGAATGCTTTTCTCTAGCAGACTCCACTGCAAACTAAAAGTTTCCTGTGTCTGACTTCGGAGCTGTTGCATTCCCTCACTGCTGTGACTTTTGCTGGCCCGTGCTCCATCCCATGGAGCTGCTCACCAGGGCTGCTTTGGCAGCTCTGGGCAGGTGCGAGGCCAGGGAGTCACCTTCCACATACAAAGATGGAAATCGTCTCAGGAATTGTTGGTTCCTGAGTGTGTGGAAGGGGCACAAGAAGGCAAAGCTGGCAGCATAGACCCTTGAATAAATTAGAAGAGCCTTAGGGCATGCCTAGAGGCATTTCAAGCAGAAGGAGCTACCCACACTTTGCCCCTTGCACTGATGCCCTCTGAAAGTCAGCTTGGAATGCTGCACTCTTTGGAAAGCAAAATCTTTCCCATCAGTTCTGAATTTATGTATTTTTACAGTGCCACAATTCACAACCAATAGCTGAATTTCCTGATTCTCCTTCATGGTGTAAGGCATTTTTGTAAGGATTTCTGATCTCAATTTGCCCTGTTGCTTTCATTTGAAGTTAATAAGATATGTGGTGTGGGAACTGTACCTATCCAACCTACCACGATTCTTTAGGCTGTGGGAGAAACACACTGAATTATTGCCCATTGAAAGGGGCAGTGGCAGAGGAAATGGTAAGGCAGCAGAAATCAAGAAAGGATTGAAAGTAGATCTGAAGGGTGAAAGGTTGCACCTGGCCTCCGGTACTTCCAGTCTGCTGTTTTAAAATGTGTGTAACTTGTTCATAATTGGAAGTTTGGGATGTCGATTTTAATTCTTGCTTGTTTTGATAATTGTCAACTATACTGAACATGGATTTTAGAAGGAAAACAAAAAAGAATGCTCATTAGTGGGTCATGCACTGGCACTGTCATTAAATTATCAGCATTTTCCAGTCTGCAGAGCTGCAGCATTGACATCTCTGTCATTCTAGGTACAGTAAGGGAATCTCACTAATTTATGGATTGTATCATATGTAATGAGTTTGTAGCAAAGCATTTTCTAGATTCACTCTACTGATGATATGCACCTTAGATGATACAACTGCATCAGTCCATTAACTAGCTGTGCCTTCCAAACACACCAAGTCATCCTTTACAGGTTCTTATGGTCTTTTGTGTCAGGATTATAAGCTCAAATGAAATAAAAATTGAGGTACATTTTTGTCCCAGATCTTAATTAATGTTCCTCTTGTTTTTAAAGAAAGATCTTAATGAATTTTCTAATTTTGTTCTCTGATATTACTTATCATTCAAGGATGATATAATAATATATTCATAATTTAGGCCCCAATTCTTCATGTATTTCAATCTAAAGCGGGTTTAACCTGATTCCTAATGAACTTTGTTATTTTTACCGTATGAAGAAATGAAATGGAAATTTCTAAAAGAAACTGATGGGTTTTAGTTCCTTCAAGCTACAGATGTTAATTGGGATCCAGGCTATGTTGGGTTTTTGGTAGGCTTTTTTTTTATCTCAGCATCTAGGGCTTAAAGGTAAGGTTGTTAACTGTCTTTAATTAAAAAATTGACTTTACATTCTCTGACATTTGCCTCACATTTTTTCCACGCTTAACTCAGTGGAAATTAACTTGGAAACGATACCAGGTAAGGTGCCACTTTCCGCTTGCATCTGATTGCAACTCTTCTGTTTTTAAGGAAGGAAACATTGTCTGCCTGCCTCTGTAGGTGCACCTCCTGCCTTGAGAAGGCTCTCTGGTCTGCCCTGACCTTCCTGGTGCCCCACTGCACAGCTGTGGTCACCTGCCCACGCGGTGTCACTGTCCTGTGCAGGGAGCCCCAGCTGCGCCCATCAGCTGACAAACAGCACGAGCATTAATTGCTGCCTGCATCCATTTGTGTGCCAAATCTGGCTGCTTTCGGCCTCTGAAGGAAATTGCATACAAAATCAATAAGCTCAGGGAAAAATGGCTATAAAAATACAATTCTTTAAGTGGAAGGAAAATAAATTGCCTATACTGCTCAGGTAGTTTTGGATTTGTTGCCTGTTTCCATAAGAGAGATTTCCTTCCCGATAACTTAAGTCTCAGAAATTATTGTTAGTCAGTGTAGGCTTAAAAGTCTCATGCATTAATCTTTATATATGTTCCTTTCTATTGCCTCTTGCTTTATTTATGGAAATCATTTTGCTGGAGTAATACCATAAGCTATACAACTTGTTTTCATGAGGAACTGAAGTTGTAAAAAATAACTCAGAATAAAACTAGACATGAAATATCATTTGAAAAGCACCACATAACAATTACAAATATTTATTACGTGCAGTAAATATTGCTCCAGTTTCTATGTAGGTGAAGCTTTTTAATACTGCTACAAGCCACTATTTATACCTCTTCTTTATCATCCAGGAGTTTAAAACCTCTCAAGTGCCTCCTCCTTACTTTGAGGATTCACAGACCACCTAGTCTCTTTTAACACACACCATCTCAGCAATAGATTTACAACTCTGAAAATAAACTCGGACTACGTGCAAGAGCTTTGCCCACAGCACAGACAGTGGTGTTGGTTTTGGATAGAAAAGAAAAACTCAGTTTGTTGCAAAAGTAAAGTGACTAAATCTCACATGAATGGCAATAAAATATGATATGAAAGGTCATTATTTACCTCCAGCATCTCCTCAGCAGTTCTCGAACTGGTTGGATTCTTTGAGATTCTCAGAGTGCCCCAAGCTCTGATACCCAGGAGTCGGACCCTCAGCTGGGAAGGAGCCAGAGGAGTAAGTACTGTAGATGTCAGTGTTTGCAGAGCCTGGTCCATGAACTAAAGGAGGATAATTAAATAATTAGTGACATAATTGAACATATGCAGATAAACTGAGCTTGATTTGCATCTGTATCTCTGGAGCTGGGCACGCAAACAGCAATCTTTTTGCACTAATGTTGCACCTGCAGGAATAATCAGATGCAGTTTTTCAGGTGTGCAAGACTTTGCCTATTTCCACCAGTGCAACTCTGCAAAACTGGCATTTTCCGGTTGTGTTTTGAAAGTAATGCAAAAAAGTGCAAATTAATAAGGTACTTAAGTTGTTGTAAAAGTGACTCAAATCTGATCCTTACCGAGCATTTGTGAATAGGATTGTAACCAACTTCATTTTGTATTTTTCACAACCCAGTTTAAGCTTTGTTGTGATTGATCAGAGCCATGTTTCCCTGGCCAAAATCCCTATCTAAACATGCTTCTTTCAGTAGTAGATAGCAGCATAAAATTCAAATTAATTAGTTTACAAAACACCCTGTGAACAGCTCGGAATAATTCTAAACCTCCTTTCAAATTGGTTTATAATTTCAGTACTGATAAAATAATTGTGCTTTTTACTCTTCAGTAAACTTGCCAAACATTTTCATAGAATCAGAGAACATCCTGAGCTGGAAAGGACTCACAAGGATCACCAAAGTCCAACTGCTGGCCCTGGACAGGACACCACAAAAATCACACCATGTGCCTGAGAGCATTGTCCAAGCGCTTCTTGAACTCTGTCAGGCTGTGCTGTGACCACTGCCCTGGGGAGCTGTTCCAATGCCTGGTGGTTGGTTTAGCCTTCAGGTAAAAGTTTAGCCTTTACATACCCCTATTAGCCTCTGTTTATGTCCTGAAATGGTAACTAAATACCTGACAGGTCCCCCAGAGAAGATGTGGAAGGTCCATTATTTTGCAGGATTTTAAGAACAGGTTAAACAAAGATGAAGGAGTTGATCTGAACTTGGTATTCTTAGCTTGCAGACTGGCAGTGGCCTGTGATTACTAGAGGCTGTTTATAAAATAATCAGAATAGTAAAAAGATGTAAAAAATTGAATATGCCTACTTCCACAAGCAACAAATACTTTAAATGAAGAAAAATGCTAGTAAGAAATGTATGCTCCCAGGCCAGTTATCTTTCCAAATGAGCCTCCAGATGAAAGTGTGGCAAGTCTGAGGCTAAAGGAGCAGTTCTTACAGTCCCACATGAGAACTGCAAGCATTAAGCACACCAGTCCATCTGGTCTGAATAAATATCTTTCAAAGACTGATCCTGACATATACACAGGAGCTGTAGGGGTAGGAGTTTGCATTTTAGTAAGTTATAAAAGGAAAGGGTACTAAGTATTTCCCAATGCATGTGGCTGCTCACAGATCCTCACCTTGCCAGAGGCACCTGACAAAATTCAACAGAGAGAGCAGTTGGGCTGGACAAATTAATATCTTCTAATGCAGCACTCTTAAATGTAAAACTCCCAGCAAGGAACACAATCCTGCAGCTGATTTAATCCACTACAAACCACAACACATTCTCTCTCCAGACCCACCACCTCTGCTATCTTTCTCTGTGCCCAGTATTTCGCAGACCCTGTCTACAACTTTGATGTCCAGTAAAGAAAACCAGCCTGTTTTCTCCGAGTGCTTTGTGCCCAGGCCCAGGAATACAATACACAGCAGCTTGCAAACTAGCTGGCAGTCACTGAGGGCGCACATGTCTTCACAGGATTCTGAACAGGCAGCATTTTAACATGATCCCATAAAAATACAATTAGGGGATTTGATGTTTAAAACTCTCTACTGAACATTTGCTTTGTTCATTTTTCAGTATAGCCTGCTATCAGACTTGTAACAATTTTGGTTTGTACAGCTTCTTGCATGATAGGGCTCTGTTGCCTTGTGAGGATCAATGCCTACATGTTCTATTCATGTAAATGGTAATTAATGACTTGAAGAGTTTGTGCTCATCTTTGCAGTGCAGTTGGGCTACACAAACATTTTTACAACTGCTGGCAGCTGGCAAAATACTGGTAAATAATGAATAATAAAACTTAGTTAATAACAGAAAACCAAACACATTGATTTTATTACAAATCAGCGGTTGGTACTTGCAGAGAGCAGTATCTTTCTCCATATTGCTAATTACTTCAAAACATCAAAAGCTTTGAGCACTCTAAATTTCATAGCTTAATTACTCAATTGGAAAAAGATTTGCATTTCAGGTAGACAGACCCATTGGAATTAGACTGCTATTATCACTTTATTTTGACATCTAATTACAAATAAGTACTGTAGGTCAGATGACTGATTGCATCCACGATCTGCTGACACAGCAGAAGGGCAGTAAAATACGGGAAAAGTCAGCTTAAAGTCATCTTTAAGAGCTCCCACATCTCAGAATAATTTAAAGTTTTAAATATGCATGCAATAGCCTTCAGAAAACAATTATTCTAAGAAAAGACTTTGGCATTCCAGCACTCAAGCCACTCCATCTTCTCACGATGTACTTCGACACTGAATTAAGGCTCTTTACTTGGTTTGTGTGACCACCCAGAACTGCTGGTGGTGAGGGGGCTACAGGGGCAACCTCCCTGAGAAGCTGCCAGAGGCTTCCATGTGTGCGGCAGAGCCAATTCCAGCTGATTCCAAGATGGACCTGCCAACGACCAAGGCTGAGCCCATCAGCAACAGTGGCACTGCCTCTGGGATAATGTATTTAAGAAGGAAAAAGAAAAAAATAAGTTATTGCACAGAAGCAATTCCATTCCCCATCTCCCTGTGCCACTAGGGGGAGAGGAGATAGAGAATTGAGATTAAAGGTAGGGACTAAAGATTTGGGTTTACTTCTCATTATCCTGCTCTGACTTGGTTGACAATAAATCTGTTCAATTTTCCCCAAGTCGAGTTTGTTTTGCCCATGCTGGTCACTGCTAAATGATCTCTCTCTGTCCTTAGCTCAACCCAAGGTCAACCCCCCACAGGCTTGTCCCACTGCTAAGCCACCCTGCCCAGTGCAGGCACGTACAAGATGTGATCAGAAGGAAGCATGCATGGGGCAAGAAATGTGCTGTTTCTGGGGCAGTTATATCTGGTAACCACGGTACAGCAGTGTTGAAGCATATATCCCACCTGATGTTTTTGTTTTCAACATGGGGAGCTGGTATAATGTCCTATGCAGCCAAATTGCATTTAAAAATCGAGCCCACCCATTGTGTTTGGAGGCGCTGCCTTTTAAGGCTTAGCTACAATTTCATTTGCATGCTGAAAATTTACAGCCACATCCACAGCATGCAAAGTTGCTTCATCTCTCTCTTTAGATGGCAATAACTAGAGCCAGTGGTTAAGCAATGGAAGTTCATTCAAAAGTAACATCTGTTTGTACTTCAGATTTCAAATCACATTGTTGCGTTTGCTTTTCATCAACACTTCAGCTAAGACAAGCAGTGGCATTTTGCATAATATTCAAGAATTTGCTTATGCAAAATACAGAATAATTACTTGTAAGATTTTGAAGAAAAATCTCACAAGAGCTCCCATTTTCTACATTCTTATCTAGATGTAAAATGTGTAAATCTAATATTCTTCCACTTCTTCTCTCTGTCTGAGCTTTTGTTAGAGGACATGTGCTGCTTTACACATGAAAAGCATTATTTCTGCCAAACTAGCCTTCTTCAGTTCTTTTGGTTTGTGCTGCTCTGTGGTACGCTGGTTTCATTGACTTCTGCACGGTGCCATTGATCAAATGATCTGTGCTCGTGTGATAATTAGATCCTGCAGGCTGCTGACAAAAAGACAACTTTTGAGAGTTTTTCTGGATAACTCGCTCACAAGTCCTTATGGCCCAAACAACATAGATTGATATAATAGCAGAGAGTTTAAAGGACTTGGGAAAATTATATCAGCTGGGGGTCAGGATAGCAGTTTCTCATATTCACCAAAATACTGAGATTAGAGCAGTGGAGATGCTCAAAATATAGGGCAGGTGAAGGTGGTTCAGAAGAAATTTATACCTGTAACTTTCTGTGGTGACCTGCGTGATCCCCCATGCATCTTTGTTCACGTGTTTTCAAGTCCTTCTTAAGGGAAATGCTAGCCAAAGGAAGGGCATATCTATAAAGGTAGAAAATAAATTTTAAATTATAACAATTTTTAAAAGTTCTTCAGGCTTCAAGCAAGATTTCCGAAGGTGGCCAGTGAATTTATGTTTCTCATCAGCAACACACCAAAAGGCCCTGATCTTCAGAAAAGTGCTGAACCACCTAGAATATTTAATGTACTACTGAACAGCCTTGGAAAGCCGGGCCACTCTTCGCACAAAGGTGAAAATCTTAGAAGATCGACTTCATTTGAGTTATGCACTCTTCTTTTCTAGTTGATATTTTTTGTCTCTGTTTCATGAAACGGTGCCAGGCTGTGGAGAAGGTGGGTGGTGCGGAGCTTTCTTTATTCACAGCTGTGGTGACATTCCAGCTGCCTGTGGGACTATGGCATGGTGCAGACTGGGACTGTGGTTTTTATTATCCTTAGGTCAATGTCCCTGCAGAAAGCTGCAACAGACTGTGGCTGAGTGGTGGAGGAGGGTGAAGACAGGAGCATGCCATGATTCAGGAAGAAAAATTCTTTTTGAGTTGACTGAAAGTAATACTTCACATCTTTGGAGTGTGAGAAAAGTCCCGTGGCAAACTCTGCATCCACAAGTGGCTGAGAGTGCTGAGGATGTTTGAGCACTGACTGCTGAACTCACATCTGTTTTTCTCAGAACTGAACCAAAAGATATTTCCAGGAGTGATCTTGTGCTACAGACTCCCGTTTGTCACTAAAACCAGATAAACTAGTTTCCTTCTACATGGGTCAGGGTAGACTATTGCACCCTCTTGAATTAACAGGACAAGGGGCAATGGGAACAAACTGGAGCACAGGATGTTTAAATGTGTCCAAGGATGGAGCATCTACCTCTAGGCTGTGGAAACTCCACTTTTGGCACTTTTCAAAGTCTGTGTAGGAATGGCCCTGTAAAAGGCATGTGTTTTCCTCAGCACTGCAGACCCATGCTTAGAGTGATCTACAGAGTGCACATATTCTCTTCCCTAATTTTTTTTCTTATATTGGGGTGTGGCTTTGAGCTATTAGGGATTTTTTTGTTTTCTTTACAAGACAGCATCATCAAGAACTGGCTAATGAGAATTCAGGAACTCTGGAAAACATCTCTTCCCTCAGAGAACCATGCAAGATTCATGAAATTGTCCTTTCATTTTGGAAATCTTGGGTCAAACCCTGATCTGTTCAGGAAAATTTGGGGCACGAACTGGCTAGAAAAACCACTGTGCCTCTTTGTCTCTTTCTATGTGGAAAAACAAAAACCAAAAAAACCCCCTAACTGAAAATCAATATTGCATTCATATTCATTGCAATTAAAAACATAATCCAAAGCTGTCTTTATGCTGTTGAGTGATGGCCTGCTAGGGAAACAAACAAAATCCAGAGAAGGATCTGTGGGCATAAAAAAATTTTCAAATATCAAGTCCCCTTCTCTTCTGACTGTCCCACATTGCTTTTTCAGAGGAAGAGCTCAGCACACCGGCCCTTAATCAGGTTTAATTTTTGCTTTGCTCTTTCAGTACACCTGTAAAAGGTGAGAGGCATGGCTTTTCATCAGGTGTGCCAGGAGGTGCTGAAGCAGCTCTCTGTGCAGTCTGTGGTAGAGCCTTCCTCGCCGCCAGCAACCGCACAGCTCTCTCTCCACTCCCACGGCCCTGGGGATTCCTCAAGGACGGGAGGTCTGTTTTTCTCTTTACCGTGTCCACATCCATCCTAATTAGTTTGAGCCAGGCTATGAGGATTAACGAGATCCCCTCCGTAAGAGGCTTTGCAGAAAGGGTGACCTCCCACCCTCCCAAGTTGTGTGTGTGTGTGAGCTCAGTTATATTTGGAGCACTCTAGGTAAAGACCTGCATTCAGAAATGGCACAGGAGACTACTGTGGTATTTTTCCTTTAACCTCTAGAAACCAGACACTGAATTTTTCCCTTACTCAATTTTATGCCAACATAAATGCCACCAAAGTTGACAAAAAAATTCCGATATCTACGGGCCTGACAGGAGATAACAGGTCCCTGGATGTACCCTCTCAGGACTTCAACGTTTTGATGTGCTGCTTCTAATTCTCAAATTATCTGGCCTTCTCATTTCCCTATCTGAGTTACCATATTTCACACGGTGCCATTAATCATACAAATACTATTGACGTTTTTCTGTTGTAACCATTGATTTCAGCCTATCTTCTGCAACTTTTGACTGCTTTTATGAAATGGCTATGTTGCTGGGACAGAAACTAGATTTGTTTTAATAGGATAACAAAACATGAATGCAGAGAACTTGGAAGCTGTATGTCTGCAAAGATTTCCACTGACAACGTTTTGGGAAAATTGATAAGGCCACGTGTGAAGCAGTGTTGTTGGAAGCTGATAAGGATTAAATGCGAAGACAAAAACAGCACAAAGTGGGTTTGTTAAACAGAACATAGGCACAGTTCACAAAAAAGGTGAGGTTAGAGAGGACATCAAAACCAGGCCCTGAAGTGAGTTCAGGCTTTTGTATCCCACAGTGATTCCTCCTCAGTGCTAAGATCAATGGGATTTTACCTTAGCTGTTTTAGAAGTTTCTCATAACAAAACTGCTGAGTTCTCACTATGCAGGTGATATCCTGGCTATTCTGCAGAATAAATCTCCTGAGGAGAGATTTTGCTTTCCATTATCACTCAGGATAACTCCAGGCTTCAGCAAAATGAACCTGGATTGCCACCAGTGCCGATGAGAACACGGAATCCTGCCTGAAGGGAGCAGCCTTCAGGAAGAGTTCCTTTGTTCGTAACAATTTCTATTTTGAATTTCCATTCTGTTTTACCAATTATTAATAGAAACAAAAATTATCTTTCTTACTCCTTTGATTGTTCTTGAAGCTTCTACTCCTAATTCTGACGCCATTATTAAACGAGTCCTCCTTATGCTCTTTAGTAAAGGTACTTATGTTACAGGGAGATGCTTCCTACCTACTTTTGATTAAATAACGCTCAAGTCAAAGCCTATTGAAGACAGAAAATCTTTCTGACAAAGTGTATAAAATTTTAATTACTACAAAATACTGCACATATTGTGCACGTTTCCACTGCATTTCCCAGTGCTATTCTTTCGCCCCCACCACAGTGGGCTGTAACCACATTTGTCTCTAATACCAGACATAATTGCATGTTAGTTTTTCTGCATTTTAGCTGTCCTCGCCTGAATCTCACCTAATCTTTTAATTTCACTTCTGCAATGAGAAACCCTAAACTGCGCACATTTGTGATTGCATTCTTACCACGCCTGCCAGAAAGTTGCTACTCAGAAAGAAGCAAGAGTTATTTATTTCAGTCACTCATTCTTATCCTTAGCAGGTCAGGCTAAGCTGCACCACGGATATTTACTTCTGTAGAAGGCTTAGCTAAATGTGGAAACTCATATACCATATTACATCTGTATCACAGATATTAGTCTCCAGTACACTAAGGGTGGCAGAGCTAAAGAAATGTTATTTCTTTATAAGACAACTCGTTCCTTTTTTATGTCTGTCTTGGTGTTATTTTTGCAACATAGCTGTAGAGTCTTTTAACCCTTTCACTCAGTTTACCTCCTGCTAAATACACCACACTGCCATCTTCCACTAGCATTTCTTCTAAACTAACAAACCTGAAGGAATGAGTGACACAGATAACTGAGTTTTTTAATATTAATTCTCTTAACCCAGTCTAAACCAGCCAGTCACCCCCGCTCACTTCTAAAAGGTTACACTAATCTGATGCTGTACTTTATACTTGCAACCTCTCTCCTGGTGGCTGTCACACCATCATGCCAGCTTAAAAGTGATCAAGCCATATTTGTCTGATTTTACAGAGACAGCACTAAGAAACATTCTTTTATTCCTTATTCTAAAATGCCATCAATTTCAGAAGAATCCAGAAAAAAAATTGCCTTCTTGAAATAATGCTTTAGTCACAGAATGTCGTAGGAACCATATCTGGAGGATTAAAGGGATGGTGTTAAAGAATATATGCTCTTGTTTTCACATTAACCAGACAATATTAAAACACAAAAAATACGTGTTTGCTATACACTAGAGAACAGCCACAACAACAAATAGTAATTTCTTTGAGAAAGTCATTGTAAATCCCTCCTTCAAGCTATTTCTTGCACCTGACCCAAACTGACCCGTAGCTGTTGCAGCAAGCCCGGGGGTAGCCAGCCAAAATTGTGATTTGAGGGCCCCGGCATAACTGCAGGACAGCAGGAGAATTCCACTACTTAAAATTATAGAATTATGTTCTGGCAGCCTCTGACATATGGTAAGAAATTTTTACATGTTGTAGCTTAGGTGTTGCAACAAATTTGCATGAGGTTTGCAGTTATTTCCATCCTGATATGATACCACTGCTTGGCATCTTTGAGACAAGAAAACAATGAGAGAATGTATGAACATCTATCAAATTCTGGTGAAAATGGGCCATGCTGTCCCTGAGGAAAAGCCACCCTGGAGTTAATAACCCCGGATTTCACCTTCAGCTAAAAAAAATAAATAAATTCATAACTCTACCTTTCATTCCCATTGCTTGATTTTATATTTTATTTTATTTTACATGCATGGTTATAATTTGTAATTTAACTGTAAGCTGCCATATTGCATATATGCATATTTGTGCTGCAATGTAATAGAGCTGTGGTGTGACAGCTGACTGAAATCAAATACACCATAAATTTAAAATGTCTGCATTTACTGTGACAGTTAAGGTGCCTGAATTATGCAGAAGAAATAACAGAAATCATAAACTGCATTTTAAATGCCATGATGGTCTTAACCACAGAAAGTGTCTGATCCATAAATGACTAAAAGTCCACTATTTAAACATGAATTCCAAATGGTTTTCTTTCTCGAAAATCTAGTACTGATTTCAGTGAAGTCAAATGTCTATTGGCTTTAATGTCTCTGATTAGAAACTTCCTTAGGTATTTCAAAATGTAAAAAGTATAAACACAACCTCTACCAAGGCTGAAAACCAGGCCAGGTCTCACACTTATTTTCTGCTGTGTGCCATGTCCACATATTTTTTTCCATTAATATTAAAAAGGTTTCAAATATGTGTTCAATAATTTTGAGATACGTACATGTTGCAATGCAAACTGTATTCCTTCCTATGTCAGACTTAATGGTAAATTAATATCAGCCTATCAGTGCTGATCATGAGTAGATTCTTGATCTGAGTTTGAGACCAGAGCCCTTACAAGTGAGAAATCACATGGGGGATCTTATTCTCACAGTTCAATGAAATAAATATCAAATTTAGAAACTATTGTGCATTTCCCATCTGAAAGCCAGCCTCTCCTTCCTCCATAAAACTCCACATTAATCAAAATAACATTTCAAACTCCTGTGAGAGAGACTCACATCCCAGTAGAATTCTTCGTTATGTAACACGTCCAGAAATCAACCTCAATAACACCAGGAATTTTCACCTGAGTGACACATTCAATTAAAAGAATTAAACAAGACCAGCAGCCAACCACAGCTGAAATTTTTCATGAAGGCTTGTGAGCAGTAGTGAAAAGTCAAGCCGTGGGAAGCGCATCTATTCTTTTCTAATTAGCTGAAAACAAAAGATGTAAAACAACCTACAGCATTTCCAGATCTTTGGGAGTTTGATTGGAAGGCCACCCACTCCTGCTCTAATTGCACAAAAAGGAGTTCCCTCCTTATTCATTTGCATCTCTTTCTTATCCCATTTTTTTTTCAGTGTGATGATTTAGCACCAGTGTCCACTGAATAAAAAAAAGCCTGATTAATGTGCAGCAGCTGACATTATAGCATATACATTCATGTTAGTGATGGAAGAGCCTCATGTAATTGGATCAGAAATTGGATAAAATAATGAAAAATTTAACACAGCCTTTGTCTTTATACATTACAGTGGGATGGCTGGGAGGTCAGGAAGTGGGAAACAACTAGGGGACTTTTATATGCTTTTCTGGTAAAAATTTGTTTAACGCATGCCCATGATTAAAAAGAATGTGATATCCCACTGTGACACAGAGGTACAAGAGAGGGAATAATAAATTGGTGGCATTGACAAGGTGTCATTTGTTATCTGCTTTAAAATGTCAGGTCATGTCATTGCACTGAAATATTTTCTCTCTTGATGTATGTCTTACAAAGCAAGTTCAATGTTTGGCACTTTTCGATTTCAATAAAAGAAAACAGCTTTTATTCTGGAAAGCATAGTAACCATCAGGAAAATAAGGTCAATTCAAGGCTCCTATTTGAACACTCTTTCACCAGCCTCTCAAAAAAGCCTACTCTAAGAGGCCTAGTTCATCATGGAGCCCTATTCTTGCTCCCAGAGCCCTGGCTGCCTTTCTGCCCAGTTTTTTTCTTTTTTTCTTTTTTTTTTTTTTAATTAGGTATATTCCTGTAATTTCAGTACCAAAAAATAAAAAAGAGATAAATTTTAATTGTTTTAGAATTTGAGTCTTGTGGTAAATAGATCAACCTTTTGATCATAGAAACTATTAGGGGAATGTTTCCCAGGCTGACATTAACTATGTTCTAGAAATACAGATGGGGAATTAAAATAAGTGATGACATTATACTAATGACAAAATCCATGAAATAAACCAGACATCTTGTAGGAGAAGAGAGCAGTTACTATGTTTATATTTTTTTGCATTAATGAAAAATAAACCTTTTTTTTTCCATAAATGTATCAGAAATACGGAAAATGAAAACGTGGCGGAATGGACTGATAAGGATAGAACACAATGCAGCTTCAAATTAAGTCACAAATTTAACTCACAGGATGCATTTGCTCTGGTGAAGAGTTATGGAAAAACCTGAAGCTTTCTTCTACAAAGTGTTCACAAGCACAATCCTTAAGGAACCTGACCATTCGTCACTTCTTCAACCTGCTCTCCAATAACTTTCTGTTATTGTTTGGGAAACATAACAATAAAATAAATAAATAAAATAAAATCAGTGTGACAGTGACAAGAGTCAGCAGCACCAAGCTAAACCCTAACTAATTTGATGGTTTTCCGGATAGGTGTAGATCAAAGCACCCTGGATCCTGACTTGCCTGGTCTTGGAGACACAAGAAGGCTGAGAGGAGGGGTGGCGAAGGAGAGAATGCAGCATATGAACTTAGGGGCAGATTTTGGGAAGTGGATGGCTCTGTTTTGCTGAGAGTGTTGGAGTGTCAGGGCAGTACTAACTGAGAAAGCACCCAGAGAGTGCTGTTTCATTGGAGTTTTTGTGCCAGTCTGCTTCTGCCATGCTTTTCTTGCCCCCATTTGTTTGCACTCCCCTCAGACTGAGGGCAGCATCCTTGCACAAAGCTTTGACCCTGCCTTCACGGACCCAGCAGAAAGTTTGCTCCGGTAAAGGGGGTGCAAAAGGGACAGACTGTGAAGATCCCTGGCTTGGCAGGAAAGGCATGGAACAAAATGAAAAAACAAAAGTGAAAAGGTTTTTCTAGCTCATTCTCAAACCAATTTTTACTGGATCTTGCTTCTCTAAGCTTTTTTTTTTTTTTCCCCTCCATCTGTGTCATACATTCAGTTCATCAGTTCTCAGGTGAATCCTAAAACCTGTTTCTTCCAAATGAAGCTATTTAATATCTCTGGCCCACTTTATCTTCACCAGTTATTTTGTATTCATCCAGAGGAAAAATTGGAAATACAGCAAGCAGTGCCACAGAAATGAGGATCCTGGCATTGTGACTAGGCTTTATTCTGCTTCCTCTGTACATCAGAAGCCACACAGAATAGCTCCACTGAAATCAGCAGCTGCTCTCTTTTTCTGTCATCCTAAAGAAGTTCAGATCCTGGTACAGTAAACCTCTGTTCCTCCAGTTCAACCACATCCCAACATCAGCAATATTCAGACAATCCCTCCTTACCACAGTTCCTCTAGATTCATCCCCAGAAGTTCACGAGGTATACATAGTCGCAGGAGAGGTAAGGAGTAATGGGTGAAATTGCATACCAAAAAAAAGCTAAGAGCTGTACCAGGCGTGTATTAAAATGTAATATCAATCAATTTGGCCTTGACTCTTGGGCTCTGATTGCTCCCAGTGCTAATATCTCGTTTGTACAACGCGATACTGCAAGGTCTGACTGCTGCCCAGCACCACCCAGAGCACACAACAAGGTCCCTGACATTTTTCCCATTTCTGTGGTGCAGCTGGGATGTTTCATATCACCTCGAGCTGGATGCCTTGAAGACACCAGAAAAAGCAAGCGCTTTCACTTATGAGGCAATGTTTCACTCCAGCTATTACAGTGCGATTGTTTAGACTAGTGGAGTAATAAATGGCCCAATTGCGCACAGGGGACCAGGGATTGTCAGGCAGGGAGGATTACTGCTCTTGTCTGTGGTTTATTAGCTAGCATTTTGATTCAATGCCTGATACAGATTCATAATTAAAATTTAATTCGTGTGTGAGCTTGTAAGAGAGAGACAGACAGAGGAAATATTCATGTATTGCACAGGTTATAGGGAGAGATACTTTTTTTCTCTATATACAGACTGGCTCCAGTGAGAGGTTCGGGAAGTTTCTAGGGGGTTAGCACAGAAGAGAAACTTGGAACTGAAAAACACTCTGATCTCTAGGGTTAACTATCTATCACAGTGCATGAAAAAATCATTGAAAATATGTGTATATTTATCAGTTACCTAGAACTAGATACCAGGAAACACTAAATATACAGGTCCTTGAGAAATCTCTCTTCTCCAGAGCTTGGGCACCTTCCTCACAGATGTCAGAGAAATGCCTTCATTCCCCTTAGGATACCAATCTGATAATCCATTCCTAAAAGTATTAATAAAGCCTTTGAACAATTCTGCTCCTGGAAGAAAAGGGGTCGTTTCTATCCCTCAGTTATTATTGTAATAATCTAGAAGCTGAAGGCACATAATTTTTGTCTTGCTTTTGTTTTGGATTTGTCGAATTCATCATCATATTTATATGAAACCTCTGTCATTTAAGCGATGGCATGCTAACGCTACATTTTACTACAGGATATGTTTCAACACTCTTATCCCACTTGTTGAAATAGGTGCAAGTTTTACCACGAGCAGTGTTAGCAAGCTCTTACCTCTCCTAAACACAGCTCACCAGGAAACACCTTTTACACTGCATAAACCAACACGAGGGTAGTTTATTTTATATTTCAGACTGGGAATATTTTACATTATTATCACTGAAACAGCAAATGTCACATCCTTACGACCTGATCTCATTTTAGCAGCGGGAAACAAGCATTTGGCTTCTACTGCCTGAGAGGAAGCTGTGGTGGAGGGAGCTGCCTCATAGATGTCCCACATGTCCCACAACTTCCCAAACACGCAGACATATGCTCAGACTGTCATTGCTAACAACTCCTTTGACATCAGAGGGTGTAAGGCACAGCTTCTCCTCCGCTGTAATCATCTGTCGCGTGCCTATAAACTCTCTGCTTAATAAGAGTCCACTTGTAAATTAGAGAGCATTCAGACTTTCCTGGAGCGTTTTTCTGGCCGACAAATCATAAAAACTAAACCAATTACAATTCACTGATGTGCAGCTATAGCAGTGGACATTATTACCTTCCTTCAGATTTATTAGGAGACAAATAGCAGGAATGCTGGGCTGCAGACTGAGCTGCGCAGGCTTCACAGCATTCGTGTCTTATCTGTTTCCCCATCACTGACCCGATTATGTCCTAGGGCATGTTCTCAGTGACTCTTCAGGTTCTCAAAAAGATACACGACTGATGTAATAAACATGCTTGGGTTAGGTTTTACAGATTAGGGCGACACACAAAACTTTTTCCCCTCCAACTGATTTCAGCTGAATAACATCATTCTGTAACATCTAAACCACCTTCCTTTTATTTATTAATTTTAACTTTTTTTTAAAACTTTAACAAGTTTTCTAGGACTGGAAACTAACAAGTGGTCTATGCGTCTGGTGGATGCCAATTACAGCTTCCTAGATTTTTATTTTTTTAATAACAAGAGTGCAAATATCTATGAAAATAAGCAATAAGGAATAAAAATTATTTGGAAAGAGAATTTTTGAACAGTGGCTGAAATTAAAAATTATAGATTTTTTATTTTTAAAAGGAAACATTTTACTTTTATATGGAATTCAATTAAATACTTTGTTGAGTCCAAGGCCAAGTATTTAATTTTATTTTTGTGTTCTTAACACTCCTGAATTTATATTTTAGTATATAAAGAGTAATTTTGAAACATCTTAGACATTTCATTTGAAACTGGTCAAAATTAAGCACTTTGCCTTTTCCTAAATTTGTGTTTTCTGAAGAAGTAATTTGTAAATATAAGTGAAATTCCCCACAAAATTCTAACTCCCTGGAATACTAAACTAAACATAGAAAACTGTGCCTGACTGGTTGCAAATAATTTTTTCAGCTTTTCTTTAGTTATAACAATAAGGTATTTAAATATTGAAAATATTAAAATATTTAAATATTGAAAATATTTAAATATTCAAAAACCAGGAGGAAAACATGAATTCGGAAACAGATACATCTCATGTCATGATCTTAGTACCATAGTTCCCAAAAGCAACAGAAAAAAAATGTATTTGAACAAAAGTGAAAGACTTTTTTTGAAACTCCTACTGTCAAAATTCTGAAAAAATTAAAAAGTTTTACCTCAATATGCTATTAGAGACTGCCTCTAAAACAGTAACACTGACAGGTGGAAGTAAAAAAAGAATTTTTGTACCCTTCCTCCATTAGTCTGGATTTCACAGACAGTAGTCTCTATTCTCGTCATTAAAACACAAATTCTTTTACAAGAAGGCACCAAAGTTTTGTTAATGATTATCACAGACACAGCATTCTAATTGTTATAAGAAGCCTTTTCATGCAAATAGTTATTGACCTTGGTAGAAAAGCATTGAGCTACAACACACACAAGGGAAAAGTTTTGTAATAGACTTGCAGCCTCATACTTGAAAGTTTCAGCCTTAAAGTATACAAAAGGTATGTTATTTGTAATGACAATGCTTAATTATGTTTTTATTTTGAAGCACCACTCCTTTGATAAAACAAATTCTCTCAAACTACAGCAGTTTCTTTATCAAGAAACTGAATTTGATACAGAAAAAAGTTTGCACGTTTTATTATTATTCGTGCTTGTGTCCAGTATGTGAATGTACTCACCCTGCCATTGCCAGGTTTGCATCTATTCCAAACAGAGAACTTGGATCAGGGGGGCTGGTGGCCCTCTCTCCCCTGATCTCCCACCTGGCAGAGCTCACTGCAGAGGAGGTGACAGGAAGTGACTGCTCTGGCCCAAATTGCAACATGGCAGTGACATGAGAGCACTCCAGGGAGCATTCACAGGCAAAAGAGACAGTGGGAAAAACTCAGTGGGAAAAACTCACTTTATTGGGAACATGAGGTCCCAATAAAGAACAGAGACCTTGCCAGAATGAGAAGCCGCAAAAAGAGGTCCAGAAAGTCTCTTCTTACTGGATCCAAAGCAAGTACCCTTGAACTGTACAGCATAGGAAATCTCTTCTTAGTTACACGTTAATTTTAAAAATTTTTTTAATTATACTTTTTTGTTAAAATAAACTATAGACCTTGTGTTTAGACTTGGTCTTTTTTTTTTTTTCTTATGCCTTGAGAAATAACAGAGCTACCTCCAACCAAGGCAGAATGTCACCAACTGCAAGATCACAGCTGACATTAAAAAGAAAAAGAATCCCATTTTTGGAACAGATCCAGATGCAAAGTGAATTCTTGTGACTTTCATTAAAGCCTGACTGAAGGGCACAGATTATACCTGTCCATAAATTCCTCAAACTTTTTATACAAATATGAAGGTCTAACTTTTATCTCAAAATAAATATTCACAAATAATAGTGCTGAATCAAGTGAAGAGTAACTTGGTCCCAACGGCACTCTTGGAAATCCAGAACCACTCTATGAATTTCAATAACATTTTTGCAGTTTAACATTAACACCAAAAAGGTGAGAGCAGGGACCACCGGAGCATATCTGCTTAAAAGGTGTCTTGCGAGTGATTAAAGTTTCACAAACACTGGTTTTCCCCCAGCACAATCCCACAGGGTGACATTAAGAAGTCCCATTTTGCACCAGTCTTTGCATTAAAGTCTGATGGCAGCCAGCAGATCCCAGCAGGGGGGTGGTAATTTATAGGGAAATGCAGGGACTGCCAGCAGAAGTGGTTGCACTTCAGAGGATCTCCAAGTGGCCATTGCTGCTGCATAAATTGCACAGAAAGGCAGCACAGAGCGAATTTTCTGGTGAGGAACTCGCTCCAGAGTCTATAAAATTCAGAACAAAATGGTAGCAGGAGCTTCTTCCCTCCACAGCACACAGTCACCTGTGACCAAACATGGTGCGCTCCAGCAGAACCCTCAGCCCGCGAGCTCAACAAAAACAAGCGACAAAAGCAACGAAAAAGCAACAGAAACCCAAGCAATGATCTCTTGTGCTGGACTGGGTAACAAATATGAGCAGCGATTGAGGAAGGTCGATGAGATGGAAATTCGTGCACCCAGAGCTGGGGCAGGCTGCAGAGTGCCCATAAAAGAACTGAAGCAGCGAACAGCCATCCCAGAAAGCACAGCACAGGGTGTGAAAGAGCCATTCCAGGGTGGTGTTAGAACGCTGGAGAACAATATCCAAGGGGGATAATCGTTAATGTATTTTTAGAGGTGGAGAAGTCCAACTGAAAGCTCACGAAATTAATGCTCCCTGCTGGCAGAAATATCCAACACACCCCAATGTCATGACGAAAACTGGGACTGTGATGCCCAAAGAAAATTTTCTGCTCAAAGCAGGAACATCTGACGTACAAATGCTCGAGTCCTGAAATTAATAATAAGGTCTAATTGTACCAAAACCACTCCCAGGAAGCACTGGGGGATTTTTTCGTGCTGCTGAACTGGTGATACACCGTGCAGGATCACTGTTCATCTGGTTAGGAATATCCTTCCTCCTTACCTTTTAATGGCAGATATAAAAACACAATAAAAGGCTACAAAGTCAAACGACCTTACAACCCAGCACTTTATATGGAAGCTAACAAACATCCTGGGGCAAATTTGTATTTCTGGTGAACATGAGCACAAAAGAACGGTACTTCAGAGGTCTGCAGCTCCTCCAGATGTCATTCCAAGACACACCAGTGGCCATGTTCAAACAGCCCAGATTCAAGGGTAAGAAGAAAGGAACTGAACTCATTCTTGTGCAAAGGGTCAGATGCAACACCAGTGCATCCTGTTGCCTTAGCATTTGTGCTAGTGTGATGTAGGCAGGTACAATTCAAGCTGAGTGCTCATATCTACAGCCCATTCACACGGACACCACATAATTTTGTTATCCAGATATTTGTAACTTGAGAAATCCAGAAACTGCTTTGGACGTACAACACATGGCAGATGGCACATATATGAGTTTCCTGAGCAAGGCGTCATGAAAAATTACAAACTGAAAAATCTCAGGAAATGCAATCAATCAGATCACAGTACCCTGAATTTTAAAATGACATCTTAAACTTGGCCCTAACATAACTGCAAGTATCTTATTTTTCCCTCTAAAAATACTTCTAAAATTCAAGTCAGTTGGCAAGCAAAGTGTCTATTCAAGAGAGTTGTCTTCTTATACAGACAGCATGAGGACTATTTACAATTTTGCAAGCTTGTCTTGTAAGACTTCACATTTCTGTTTATAAACTCACCCCGAATTATCTGGGATTAGAAATAAAAGTGTGACAGGAAGAGGATCCCTGTGAATGATCCCTGTTAGGAAAGTGTGCCCTCTGAAAAATATGAGAAATTATTCATCTGCAGTGTCAATCCTATATTTTCAGTTTGCTTCACAAAGGTACTCAGCAAGGCAAGATATAGCAGCTACAGCAGTATCTTCCTATTTTCTGACAACCATCTGTATATGTCTTTCCATTCCAGTACTATAATATTTTGATTTTAGATATCTGTACATAAAATCTTTTACTGAGTATGTGAAATATCACTTTAGAACGGTTTGGGCAACACTAGTTTCCCCCACACAGCCTCTCTTAACAGTTTCTTAGTTTCTGGATTTAAATTTCTTTTTCATTCCATATTGGAATGAAAACCAAACCTTTACAATATTCAGTAATCAGAACAACAATTTCTCTTCTCTGTTTCTGCTGAATGTCAGAGACCTTCGGTTCAGGGCTTCCCTCTCCCAATTTTTGTCATTTATATAAGTGACCAGAAGTCAGCAAAGAGAAAACTAAAGCACACAGAGGACAAAAAATCTCCAGATATTACTTGGAAAATCAAGTGTGCAGCCAGAAGAATGGACTTCTTAACTATCATTAATATCACTTTAGTCACTAAACAATGATGTTCATCCCAAGACCCACACAAAGCAAAAAAATATGACAATGAAGTCAAGCTGAGATGTTGCCCATATTTCCATGACAAAGCACTAAATAATGCCTGCAAAGTGCACAGCCAAACAAGCTGTGACTGTTCTCATGCAGGGATATACACTTTGATTTATGGTTACCTAGCATCTGTTTCCGAGAAAAAAGTCAGACTTCATGAAATGTTTACTTTCATAAGTAACTTAAAGCAAAACAAATGAGGAAAGTAATGTTAATAGCAGTGTAGTCTTAACTACTAGAACAAACTAAAGGGTACTAAAGGGACCAAATGACAATGAAACTTTCATGCAATTTTACCAATGGATAACAACTATGGCAATTCCTACTTCAATATTTTCTTCTGGAATGAAAATTATGCAGTTGAAGCCTAGGGTTTTTTTGCCTATGTATCCTTAACTTCAACATCTGCCAAAGACAATATAGTTTTATTTAGGCCGTAGCCTAGTTTTTCCAGTCTGTTCATGCTTTTCTCTATTGAAAATTTTATTAGAAAAATATTTAGCATTTACAGGTTGTGGCTATGCTTCAAATCCATTACTCCAGCTAGGAAGGACAGATCCTGGTACACACCAGCATTTCTTTGTTATGCCAGATTTTTTTGTCATTTTGTTCAAAAAACATTAAATCATAGAGAAGCTCTAGTGCCCGCATATAGTAAAATTTGTCAGCTTGAGATTTACTTCATTTCAATGGAAGGGGTGGGGCAGGGAAAATTTATTTGAAACTAGAATTCAGAGGAAAAATTGCAAATTAGCTCCTGGCTGTCAAAATGCTGCACACTTTAAAGATGAAATAAGTAAACAGTTTCAGGGAAAAAAAAAAGATCATAAGAAAATCTGCCATTTTACTTTCTTATTTTTTCCCCTGTTCAGTCATTCATATACAGTTCTGCTTATAATTTTCCTTTTCAGCAAGGACAGATTGTCCTTTTAAAAAGGATACTTCCTCCTACACTACCACCAGGAAGATAATATTGTGTGGACTCATCCTGAAAAGAAGGACATTTTTTTAGGAATTCAAAATAAACCAAAGAGCTGAAAAAGATGAAATTCGGTTTCATTCAACTTTTCTTTGCTTTTTCTTTTTTAATTAATCTTTTAATTTTCTTTTTATTATTTAATTTTATTTTTCACTGCAAGCAGAAACTCAAAGATAAAGGAAAACCACGCAGATTTCTCTAACATCGAGAGAGGATCAAATAAAGGACACTGTGCACCTTGTCAAAGGCACCTGTGCTCAGCAGCCTCAACACAAAATGAGCCAATATCACTTGGCAAATGGTTTCTTTACGGGATTTAGCAAAAATCCTTTGGCTTTTGCTGCTGCCCTGGCTGTTGTGAATCAGCAGTAATGCTGTACTTCTTTTTTCTGCAGGTTTTGGTTGTTTTCATTTTCTTCCTTCACTGTAAAGGAGGAGGTTTTGAGATGAAAGACAAAATCTCTCTCTGCTGCAGCACTTTGGAAAAGGTTAACCAATTCTAAGCAAAGTCGTTACCCTTTCAAAGGATTTTTCAGACAGAAGCAGATTATTTTTTTGTAAAACCTGAAAAACCTAGGAAAAAAAAAAAAAAGGAAAAAAAACCACCCCCACATTTGAACAGGGAAAACCCTAAAACTAGGAATGTGTTATCAACATCTCAGTCTCACAGTCATCTGAACCAAATGAAGACATACCAAATGAGATTTGTTTTCCTTGGATAAACCCATCTGTGCACTTCTAAAAACACTTAAAATTGCAGAAAACAGCAGTTCCACTATATCCCCACGGTCACTGATGACTCTGCACACTCAGACACACTAGCACACACATCCTGCAAATTCCTCCCTTTTTCCTCCTCGGTATAAACCAGTGAAATTTCAGCAGTGTCACCCAACAAAGTGCGGGCCAGTACAAGATCTGACTGCCCTCACACAACTGCTTCCATTTGGCACCTCATGCTCACAGCAGGCAATAGAGACTCTCTGCATCAAAAATGCAACACAGACTTGCAATGACTGGACTGGATTTTTTCCTCCTCATTGTTTTTAGCCTCTCAAATTCTCCCTCCTGTTTCTGATATCTCAAGTGCTTATACTTGACCTTCACTCAAGTTGTTTCGTAGGGCACCATCAAAATGTACCTCCAAGACGGCTGGAGCATAAAGCTTTTTTTAATATATACAACGATGGTTTCTGTCCCTCCAGAGAAAGTCAACCTGTCTAACCCACAGTTCCTTAAATGGGTTCTGCAAAATAGGAAATAGCTGTAAAACCAAATAGAAAGAGTAATATTTTCTTTCCCTATCCACAAAACCAGAAATTTGCTGCCGTAAGTACTACCATTTGCTCAGGCTACTTTGTCATATCTTTTAAAGAGGCTTGGGAAGTTACTGCAATCAAAAAAAGAGCACATCAGAGCAGTTCCCACTCTGTTCCACCATCCCAAGGTGTTCTCAGGTCCCAGCTTGCAGAGGTGATACAAAGAGAACACTTCTGCAGAGGGCAGAGGCAGAAGTCTTTGTCCAAGGTCCTAATACCCTTTAAGAAGCTTTCATTTGGGAGAGGAAATGGCAGAATCCATGAAGTTCCCTCCATTCATGCTCATATGACACAGTAATTCTCGCTTCATCTGCATAAACGCACCAGCACTGCAACCTTGTTCTTATAAAACAAGGAGAAAGTGAGGTCTCCAGATATAAGAAAAGGATCAAATTCCTTCCCAGCTGGCAGGTGATTAGTGAAAAAAGGGAATTTTTTAAGTAGCTGCAAGCCTAAGCAGGATTTCCCTGGTAATACCAATGTATCAGGGCTTATTCAGAAACCAAAGTTAAGTACTCTCTGCTAAGAACATGATCACATCCACAATATGCCAGCACTGCTTGATATCCACAGACCCACAGTTTCTTTCCTCTTTTTTTCTCAGCACTCAATCTTTAAAATCCCACACCAAGGTTAACACACACACTTTTTTCATCCAAGTATGAGGATGTAGTTTACTAATAGTTGCACAACAAGCTCTTGAATTAGGATTTGCTTCTCAGGGAGGAGAACTCCTGAAGATTATTCCTTCATTATTTGTAGCAGGTGAGGCTATGCTGTGTGTTTCCAATTTCTTTTTCTTTTTAAACTTTTCATTACCCTACTTTATCATAAAACAGAAGCCATTGACAACAAAGATAATCCACAGCAGAGTTATTTCAACCAGACCTGTAAGGACTGTACAACTTGCAAAATGTGGCCAGACAGCCACTGATCAAAAAATGCAGCATGACCTAAAAGCGGAAAGGTCATCGTTTTGAGCTCTCCTCTCCCCATATTAAACCTCAGTTCCCAGCTAAATGCCTGCTTTTCTACTCTGATTAGGCTTCTTCTATTATAAAATTCAAATGAACTGAGTGAGATTCCATCATTCTGGAGGCGTAATTCGGACAGCCTCCTCCTATTCTGACACTGAGACCCCGTAGAACTTCACTTCCAGTGTACAGGTTTTCCTGACTGAGAACCCAAGAAAAAAAGTTTTGTGACCATTCAAAATATTTTTATTACTGTGGACTATGTCATAAGTGCTTGCAAGAAAACTTATTACATATCCTATCACTTCATATTTACCAGTAGATTTTTTTTCAGTCAAAATGATTAAATTCTCTACTGAAATACATAAAAGTTTCTTCACAGACATTCCCCAGATAAAAATAATTTCATGAGGAAAATACCATTGCTCACTTTTCCACCTCTGTAGAAGATTCTGAAGGAACAAGTCACCAAATATTTTCAGTAATACTTTTTCATTTAGACTGAGACACATAGCAGTACAGGGGAAAACCAGAAAAATAGAATACCAATATTTGCATTCAATGTTTTCTGCTCCAACTGAACAAATAATTTGGTGTTGTCTCTGATACTTTGTGCAGAATCCAAATTAGACAACTCTGTTTATTGACCACTTGACTATTTGAAAGAAGCCACAGAACAATCTGCATGCTGTAATACTCATCCTCCTGCATGTGTGGTTTAATCAGCACTGAAATATTTGAATTATTCTAGCATTATGTTTGCTTAGTGAATTATGTCTGCTGAAAATATCATTCTCCTCCATTATATACCTCATTCATTGCAAATCAGGAATACTCATGTGTTTTATCCCGATGTTATTTCAATTTACATCCATAAAACAACAGCAGAATTTAGCTAACTAATGGCTGAACAGGGCTGCTACTGTGTTTGTTGGTACTGCAGGCTTGACACTGAAGTGTCTTCCTAAAGAAAATGATATGAGATATGATTGCACAGAGTGCCAGGGAAGCGGCTTTCACACAGGAATGCTGACACTTCCCCAGGTCTGCTTGCAGTAAGAATTGTCTGCTCTTTGTGGCTGTTGGACGACCACAGGTCACGAGCAGAGAACATTTACTGGGCACAACCTCACGCAGCAGAAGAGATAGCTTGAAAGGCCTTCAAATACGCTCTGTGTGATAATTTCATTGGCTTTATGCAGAAAGTCTTAGAAATTTAATTACTGCTCTGGAAAGATATAAATACAAATTGCAAAACTCAGGGGGTTTACACGTTCAAGCAGGTAGAGCAAGCTGCTAATTTAACTAACCATATACTACCATTTTTTTATTTTTAGAAATGTTTTATCTCTCATTTCCCAGAACTTTCACTATGCCTTGTCTTGAGAGGGCAGCTACTCACTGTTGTTATCTACTAATTAAGACTGAATGTCTGATATTATAAGGGTTCAACTCAAACAAGTTGAAATAAGCTCTCTGGGCTGCCAAACCCTCTTGAGACCACAAATTGGTGAGATGCACATTGCATGAAGCTCTCCAGTAGGTCAGCTTTTAAGTAAATAAAAGCAAATACATTCATTGCGGAAGAAATAGTAGTAAAAGGGACAAAGTGGATTTCTCCTTCAAAGACTACTCTTTTCCTACTGACATAAAGCCTTGCATAACCTCTTCAGGACTTTTCCATAATGTTTTCAAAGATTCTGCTTTTTAAAAGGTCACCAGTTCAATATTAAATACATGTGCACACACACACATATATATGCAAGTATTTAAAGACTCAGTTTTAGATTACTTGTATCTGTAAAGCCTGCTTTGTGTGAAATTGTTTTGGATTATTTATACAGTGTGGAATAAAACTTTCCAGTTTGCTAATGGGAATAAAAAACTAGCCCAAAACCCACAATGTATTTCCTTCTCCTCTCCACCAAACTGAAGGTAGAAAGGGATTCTTAAAATTCAGATATTTTCAGTCAGATTTTTCTTCTTCAATTTAGGAGAAAGCAAGAATCATAGGCACCCCCTGGAAACTCAGAGCGTCCAGGTTTAGTCATGATTCTTCTTGGTGTGCATTACAAAGAAGAACAGGCACAATTTTAACCAACCCATCCATTTTGTAGGGCTCACCACCTACCACCTGTAATCTACATAACAGAGCTTGCAATTTGAGATGGGCTTAGCTCCTCCCCATATTCATCATTCCCAGTGTGTCACAGTTCACCTGCTCAGTAATAGCCATTCATCACCCTCTGACAAACGGCACAATAAAACTGCTCGCTGCGTCTTGTGATGGAAGCCAAACCAAACCGAAAGGAAAAGTCTTGCTCTCCCATTTTGGACTAGGCACAGACCCGTGTAATACCACCACAAATTCAATTACTTTGCACTGTGATTATTAATGACAGAACAAAGTAATGAGTCTGAATGAAGATAAAATTCCTGTGGTTAAGTGAGTCATTGATGCTGAAATTTCTTTACCAAATTAAAGCACTTCTTCCCCAGGCATTTGGGAGTCTCATTAAAAGCCAATTTAAGCCAAAGAGAATCTTCCCATTGACAGACATAAGTCTGAATTAGGCCCTCACTGCATTAAAATTGAAACATGTAGGGGTCAATTTTTATGAAAAACAATTTCCTAATACTTGCTTGGTATTGTTCTGTATCTGCTCCTGCATCCAGCACAGATTTGTGAGTTCATATCAAATAACTATATACAAATGCATATAGGGAAATCTCACTGCACAATACATGTAATTATGCCATCTGAAGATATAAATCACAACAGTAGATACTTTTAAAAAAGCCTCAGAGTTTTTTCAAATCTTCTTAGCTCATAAGCATACCATGAAACATGTCATATTTCTTCCTCTCTTATTATTAAGAATCACAGGATTTTTGCACTTAAATTCCCCACTCATAACTGTATAACTTTATCCAGAGTCTACAGCTAAATAAAGGACGTGGTTGCCTAATTCCCACTGTGATGCCTTAATAGGAAAGCAGCTTTTCAAATTCCACTCTCAAGTATCATCTAGACCTGTATAATCCTAGACATCTTTGGATTTGATATTGAAGCTTTACAGGTGCCAGAGTACTTGTGCCTTCCCAAAGACTATTCCTCATTTCCTAGGAGGCTAGAAAGGGTGCAGCCAATTCTGCTTTGTGCAACTGCTAAACCTTTCCTTAAACCATAAACGTGTGTGTTTGTGCATATATCTACCATATGTGTGTATATACCCACATATATATATATACGTAAAATAAAATTGAACTTTAAGGCATTGTGCAAGACAGCATAAGTCTATTTCATAGGACTATTTAGGCTAACTTAAACTTAATTTGGAGGTTCCTTGATTCAATACCCTCTGTAAGTATGACTAGATACAAAAAAATAAAAATCACTCAGATGTTAGAATGGGAATAAAAGTCTTTTTCTCACATGCCTCAATGGTTACAGACCAGAATTGTCCAATAGATTGTAGATGTTGTCCTCCCTGAATTGAAGGAAGCAGATTCAAGCCAAAATTGGAGTTATTCCCATTCTTACTCCCATCCCAATACCCGACTGGAAATTATACAAAGGCTCTTAATGAGACAAGGTCAAGTGATGCAACAAATTACCAGAGGAAGTGACGATAAAATGATAAATTCAGATCAAGAACCAACGTCTTTCTGTAAGACAATCTTTAGCAAAAAAATCCAATCTGTTTTAGACAGACTCAAGTTCTCTGCATGAAAAACAACTTGAAAAAAATCAAACTGAGCCCCACAGTCTCAGGAGCACCTTTTGCTCTTAAGTTCTACACCCTTTAGCAGGCAGCATGTGTGTTTACCTAGATGCAGTCAAATCTGTGTTGCTTCTAAGATCACTTTCTATCTTTATTGCAAAATTTTTTCAAAAATCCAAATAACTAGATGAGTTTTTCTGGACTGTATCATGCAGAAAAATCAAACCAGATGATCTCATAGGTCCCCTTTGGTTTAAAATTTCATGCACTGGCTCTTACTTTTATCTGCCAAAGACATTTTTTATGCTCTGAGGATTTTTCCAAAGATAGATGAAAGCTGAGCATTTGTAATCTAGCTGTTTCCTTTCAAATGGCATGGCCAACTTCCCACTCCCATGCGTGACGCTACAAATGGAAACATCAACTGATCAGAGAAAGGCATCTGAAAAAACTGACACATTTTCAATATTCTGAGATTATTTTCAGAAGTTCATTTAAGCTGGAGGTGCTTCTGGTTTAGCTGTATATCTCCTCCTAATGGCAAGGAAACAGCTAAAACCTCTTCCCTCGAGCTGGCAATGTGCTCTTGGTTCCCCAGATATGAGATAGCTTTTTGGCTGAGTCCAGCAGACGGTAGTCTGCTATTGAAGTTATAGTCAAAGACAGATCGACACCAGCTTTGTCTCATAAAAGAGATTTTTACAGCTCCCTTGGAGCCAAGTCCATTACATATATTTCACATTTACACTAAAATTCATACCCCTTGGAAGGGTTTGGATTCAGTCATTGTCCTAAGCATTTGGATCTGATTTGGAATAGCTGAAAGAGGATATGCTGGCACTTTGGTGTTGGAAATAAACATTCAAGAGTAAAGGAACTTTTTCTTCTTTTTCCTTTCTTTCCAAAACTATTCTCTAATTTTACCATAAAATGCACATCTCACTTGAATATTATCATATATTATAACTGAAAATTGAAAAATGTTGGTAAATTCTATTCAAGGTATGTATAAATCTTCAGCAAAATTAGGAAAAAAAGAAACCCATGGAAGTCACTACTTTATTTATTTTGTCTGCCAGTTACAGAAAGTAGTGAATAGGGAGGAGCCTGCTAGAAACGTCAGTCTGCCAAATTACACTTGCTGGGTTACTTGAAAATAATGTAATGCTCTCAATACAAAGATTCTGACATACCAATCTTAAGATGAGAAAAACAACAAAAATGTTTAAAAAAATACACCAAAACAACAACAACAAAGAAAAACCAACCAAACAACAACAACAAAAAACCTCATTTCAATCAAGAACCAAGAGACCAAGGTGATCAAGAATTCTGTTACCCAAGGTTGATAACAGTTAAATTTTTCCTGCTAGAAGAGTTAGCAGCAAAAAGGGCTCTCTGACAGATCCTGCAAGCCTCCAAAAGTGAAAAAGGCATATCCACATTCTGAATATATTTTCATACTTCACCATTTTCTCATTCCACTTGCATTGTGATTAGAAATCAAATGTAATCTGATAAATAACTGGCTAAAATCTTGCCTTAAACAAGATCCACCTGGATCAGAAATTTTTCTGCAGATACCACATGGGTTGAACTATTTTCCTATCTCCAGTGTTCTGTCAGTATGTGTACATGAGTAAAAGCACAACTTTCTGGTTTGGGTTAGGGCTACAGAAACACCATAAATCCAGGACTTTTTGCATCTAAATGCTACAGTTTAAAGCACAGCTTTGGAAGTCAAAGCTGTATTATTTTACCTCAGGAGTCGTTGCCACATTAGCTTTCTTTATCTGAACAGAAACAGAAAAGCTTCAGATTTATAAAAAGCTTCCAGCCTGTTCTATGAAGATTTCTAACCCAATTTTGTAGCTCTAACACATCAGAAGATTACACTCAACTCTGCATGGCAGCCAAGAGGAGGCCTTGAATGACTGGGGATGAAGAGAAGTGTCCTGGTAACACTAAAGTATATATTTCCTGGCTCCTAGAAATATTTGAAAGGTTAGGAAAAGGCTCCTAAACCTAGATAAATATTAGATAAATTTCCAAACACTTAAGTGCATATCTAAAAAGCAAACTGGCATAATAGCCATTACAAGCCATTTTTTTTCTTCTTGTGAAGGATTTAGACAATAATACAGCCTAGACTAATAGAACCATATAAGAATTAACAAGTTGGACTCCACATCGCAAGTCTGTGTTGCTTTAATCATGATTTTTCAAATAAACTGGTTCTAAACCCACACATACACCACACATAGAAAAGTGGTTTGAGTCAGTGGCTGCTTGCTCTCTATAATGTGCACCTATAACAAAAAAAAACCTAAAAAGCATAATAATAAAAGAAAAATGACAGTGCTAGCAGGCAAATAACAGTGTCAGAAGAGTGAGATGTACTTTGCTGACATTGATGAGACCGAACAACACAGAAACTGAGAGACCAGAACCAAACCCAACCCAGAGCCATCAGAGACAGGGCAGCTTTTGTTCTCATTTCTCTTTATAAGGTGGCCTGTCTGGCCTGTCTCTCTTGTCCCAAAGCTTCCTGGGTCACTGTTGCCCTTCTGCTCTGGTTCTTGGACACCCCATGTGAAAATCCTGTGAGCAGTGTTATAGAACATCCTGAACCTCTCTCAGTATTTCTGTGGCCGTTGGGACTCCTACAGCAAATTTAGAGGTTTGATTTCCAAACATCTTCAAAACCAAGAAATGCATCCCGCCTTTAACAGGGCAAATAAACTAGAAAAAGCACCCACAGTGCTGTAAAAAAATGTGGACCTTTTCAAATTATTCCTTATTAAATAATTAATAAATATTTTAATATTTAATTGTACTTCTTTTTTTAAAAAAGAATTTAAGAGAAAGTTACAGAAATTATAATGGTCTACCTAGAAGCAAGAATGTGTTAATTTTCTTAGCAGGTATATACCACTCATGGAATATTTTCACAGCATTAACATATCAGCGTGTTAATACCATTTGCAGAATTCAATAAGAGTTAATGAGAACAATAATTATTTGAGAGTGAATGTTGCTTTGGGCTTTGTTATTCCTTTCGTGCAACGTTGAGTTCTTTGTTTTGGACTCTGTATAATGGTAAAGTGACTGCCTCGCCAAGTAATTGTATTTCTCTTATTACACACACACACACACAACCCATAAAGGGCATGTGATGCAGCCAGGACGTTGACAATGCTTTTCTCCCCCTTACTGGATCATTCAAATTCTCTGTGGGAATAAGTCAGATCCTATTTGTAAGAACACTGTTGAAACTCAGTGCAACATCCACAAATATTGGTAGATATTTTTCATTTTCAAGGGGGGTCCTGTAATCAAGATTATTTGCCCCACTGACTGCACATTCAAGCAGACTAAAGGCTTATAGAATTAATTAACAAAAATAATCACATTAAGTCTTGAACTTAATAATAAACTGGTGCAACATTAACATTTTGGTCATTAAATTTATTTAATTAAATTTAATTGAGCTCTCACATTATTATGGCCTACAGTAAGCTAACAACCCACATTGCCTTGTCCCTCCTTCCATCACCCACCAGGAGAGAAGATGAGAAAGAGGTAAAAGGGGAGAATACAGAAAAGAAAAAATGAAAGAAAAGAGGGGAAAAAAAATCAGATTTTGTCAGAGGTACACTGATTCAAATAGTGGTTGAAAAGCACCTCATATCAGAGGTGGGCTTCATGAAATCAGAGAATAAAATCTTTACTAGCAAAGAGTAAAAAACATCTTAGGACAATTTCCCTAACCTCCCAAATGCCCTGGGAGTGCTAAATCCTAACTTCTGTTATATGCTCTTTTGTCACTAACATGGAATTATTTGTGTTTAGGGCACCTTCACACTCCTAGAGGCAAACAAATAATTTAATATTGAATCAGTAAAGAAATGCTTTTTGAACAAGTGTATAAAATATGACCCAGCTGCCTTTTGTTGCTGTTGTTTTTCTGGTTTTGTTTTGTTTGGTTTTGTTTGTTTGTTTGGTTTTTTTAAGAGTTTCCTCTCTGTGTGTTTGAAATGTGCCTAATTTTACCTTTTGGGAAATCTGCAAAAAATCAAGCTATAAATTATAAGTGCAAAAGACTGTACATCCTGAAATGAAATTTCATTATAAAATATCACTGTCAGTGTTCACTTTTGCCAAAACTGTGCATATTCCCGAACAAAACTACATTTAAAGGCAGAGAGCTTATGTATCACAGTGCTGAGATATGACTTTCAATGTGAATTAAGTAGAAAGGGAAAACTCTGCATGTTTGTAGTTTCACCTCTACTCTGCCAGAAAGACAACCTGGGCTTCATTTCGTTCCTGGGTTAATTCTTCACACACACAAAAAGATTATTTACTAACACTAGGTTATGCAGTCTGAGCCTTTCCCTTTCCAACCAGCAGCTTGGCAGGAATGTCACCAGCAGCAGCCCCTACATACTTTTCCACAAAAACAAGCTCTTTCTCAGGAAAATGCCAGTTCAACTAAATTCAAATGTCTGCTTTACACATATTCCATCTAAAAAATATCTGAGAAATAAAAATATTTTGGTTTAGACATGTCACTGCAGTGTTTCACAGCAGTTGCAGACAAATTACACTATGCCTTCAGTCTTCTAAGGAAAAAGAGTGATGTCCTCTGGAAGATGTAAATTGGGGGGCATGAATTATACAGATAAATGGAGTCAAGAGGCACTAAAATCAGAATCCTCTGAGATACCATGGCAGCAATACCAAATACAAATTCTAAAGATTTATACCAAAAAATTGGGGGTCGATTTTTCACCAGAAGTTCAGCCATTTCCAAGGAGAGAAAAGCCCAGCTTTCAAACAGTTCAAATAATCAGGATTTATAGTGTTTAGAATGGATCCCAGTGGATCTTTGTGAAAGAAGCTCCACTAGAATTTTCACCTTGCCCAAATGTCTTAAGGATCACTGCAGATGACTCTCAAAGGCTTTGTAGTAAAATGTTCATTCAATTTTCAGATTTTTTTGTTGTGATTCATTTGAAGCCCATAAATATCATAACTTCTGCTACATCAAACTTCACTGAGCCATTTCAATGTTTTTAAAGTTTAAAATTTAGACTAAAAGTTTTCCCATAGTAATTTTTTTGTGTGAAATAAAGACATGGCTGCAATTTCTATCAGAAGCTTAATATTTTTTCTCAATTTCAAGATATTATGAAATACCAGAGCCTAAATAGTAAGGTATACTTAGCAATTAAGAAAGATTTGAAACTGGGAGAATTAAATCTGGAATCTCCCTTTTAGACTGGAGAAGCTATCACAACATCTTGTTGGCTGCTAAGTACAGTTGTCAAAAATGTCAGAGGTGTGGAATCAAAGGCTGTCACCCTAAAGAAAATAACTTGACTGAGTGACTGAAAGCCTTGTCATTCTACTGAAAAGGTAAAGAAAGGCTATAATTTTTGCAATCAGTAAATCAAATTTATACAGAAAAGGGGGAAAAGACTTGTGTTGTTAATATACTTCACCCCTTGAAAAACCCAGAATCATTAACAGTCAACAACCAATTCAAACATTTCAATTACCTGTAGAAAACTGCACCATCACAAAACAGTCTGGAATCTACATATGCATATCATCAGATTTAATGAAGCTCACTAATTTCTCTCATAACAGTAGCAGAAAACCTGCATTACAAGAAAAAAGTCTTGGTTTCAAACTGATGAATACCCTCTTCTACTACAGAAGCAAGTGTGAGTTTTTCCTAAGTGAAATCAACTTCTGTATTAGATATTTATGTGAATGACTTGTTTCCACTCTTCCTTTTTCTTTAGGGTACCAGTGTGACTAAGATGGGAAAAAATGATGGAGAAACGCCAAAGTGCTGCTTGAAATCAACATATAGAGTGAATCAAAATGTCACACTTATAAATATTGATAAGATAGGATTTCACATTATATGTTCAGCATTGAATGGTACATGTTATTCTTATTAATGTTTCATAAACATTTGTACAGAAAACAATATGCTTTACTTTTCTTCTAAGTATTAAGTAGAATTATAGCAGCATCTGCTTTCAACAGTTGAGTGCACAAGCTATTCATGCCCTGTCGTAAATTCCGTGATGCATTAAGATGCCATTAAATGTACCTTCTGTGGTTGTCTGCTCATTTACATACCTTGTAAATCATCGTGTAAAAATCAAGCGAGCTAGGGAGTGATCACCTGCACTCTTCCCTTCTGCCACAGGATCCTGTGCCATCCACATCTTCCTCCATCAGAATCATCACCATCAAACGTGAAGTCAATTATGTCAATGATAAGAAACCTAATTGCTAAAGGCAATTTGAGCTTTTTTTTTTTTAACAAGTTCATTTTCTATTCAAAAAATTGAAAGCCAAGCAGTATAGGCAAGCCAGAAGACATAAGCAAAGCCGGTGAGCCCTTTCTCCTCAAGGATCCTCAATTAGGAGTCTTATGTAAAATAAATAAACAAACAAACAAATAAATAAAAAACACTTGAGGAATGAAAATAAATTTTTTTAAAAGCCTGTCTCTTTGTGGTCTTTCCTCCTCACAAACGGTCTTTAGCATGCTTCCTATACTGCCTCTGCACTTGAGCAAAATAGTGAAGAACATCTCAGCTTTTGCAGAACTAGAACATACCGGAAGATAATATCTCCCTTTTCATCATTATTTGTTATTTCATTAATGTTCTAAGCACTGTTTTCTCCCTGTACTTACTGATTTAGTTTCTCCAAGCCAGTGTTTGAGGAGACATCTAGAAAAGGTTTACTTTCTTGAACACATCCCAGCAGCTTCCTGCAGCAGCTGGCAGGATGGTTCTGTCAGCATTGCAGCTGTAGCTCCACCGACTGCCGAGTCTCTCTCCCCACTCGGGTGATTCAGCCTCTAATGGTCAGGAGCTGGAAGCAGACATCTGCACCTGGGTACCAGAGCTGACAAAGCAATGTGCTGCTGGCAGGGTATCCACTAGGTTTCATTGTTTTCCTCCAACATTTGAACATTTCAGTCCCTGTGAATTAGTCAGATCAGCTTTCTATGAATTTAGCAATTACTTCCACAGATTCCTTATGAGCTTTGCTCTTTCTAAGAAGACAGACAAAAATGTTTACCCTATAGAAACATTTCTCGATATCTTTATTGTGTCAGAATGCCCTTGAAAGAGAAAGAGCCTGGTGAACTGCAAGACCTGAAGTTAGCAACAAAGGAAGGCTGGAGAGGAGCTCTGGAGGGAGGGAGGCAGGGAAGGAGAGAGGATGGCAAACATTGCTGAGCGCACATATGCATCCAAGGTGAACTGCAAGACTGCCAGAGGTAACTCATTTATTTCATTTTGAGTCTGTTCGACTTACACTGGAAAAATATTTTTTAAACCTAAGAAAATGAAATAACCCTTGATTTTAGTGCCAGGTTTTCACCTAGCACGCGTAACTCCCTTGCTGTAAGAATGCAGCCCATGGGACTTCTTAGCACTCCTTTTCAAAAGCAACAGCTTCTGAAAATAATCAGATCACAGTTTTTTTCCCTCAGAAGGAGAATAAACAAAAAAAGGGAGGGAAGCTAATAAATAATATGAAGTTTCTTGCATTTAGTGACAAACGCTCTGAAAAAAAGCACAGCCCTTTGTAACTGATGCTTTCTCCTTGCCCGTCGTCTGTGTTTATACCATATCTATCAGCCCTTGCAACCCTCAGTCCTTGAACTCCTTCTGCAAGCAATAACAAGAAACATCTACCATGTGCTTCATTACCAAACACCAAGACTCTTCTCTTTCTTTAGCCTTTCAAGAAATAGAGGGGGAGGAGGAATTGTCTTCTGACAATTAGAGGAAACATGATGAATTTGGTGAATGTGGGTACAGAGAAGAGACCTCACAGATGAAAAAGGAATAGTTCTGCAAACTCAGCACAACAATGTCTAACAATTTTTGGTGGAGAGCCCCTTTCAAGCCAGCTATTCCAACAGGAGGAGGTCAGGTTTGAGTGGATCAGGCACCCTGAAAAGCCCAGACAGACAATGGAAAACCCCACTTTTACAGATATCTCTTCGCACATCATTAACTTCTGGAGGACAATTTTTCAGCTCTATTAGTAAAATATGAACGACAAAAACTTTGTCAGCCTTGCCCTAGAGCAATAGGATCACAGGTAGCAGTGACAACGCCGACAGCACTGGGTGCCACCACCGTCCCAACAGTAGCAACTGCTATTCCCTGTGAGCTGCCACACAGCTCTGGGCGGACTAGCAGGCTGGAGAAGCTTATTCTCCCGCAGATTATGCTGGGTCACTGTCTCTGTGAGGGAAAACCTTGTCTTGGCCAGCTGGCTGCCTCTGCTGCCCCTCACTCTCATCCCCCAGACACTGTCATCGTTGTGCTGCTGAGAATGCAGCTTGGGAAAAGCTGTTGTCATTATAAGTACTTAAACCCTTTTCACATCTTATTCCACTTTTACCAACGTCTCTAAACAGTTTATGGATCAGCCAGCACTGTCAAAGCCTTCCTGCTATTTTTTTTCAGCAATTGCTTCTACTGAACCACTTTATTTTCTTGTTTAGGCAAACATTGAGGCTGCCTATTGACCCACTTGCTTTTTAACTCTAGAGCCAGTGTTTGCATTGGAAGAAACTCCTTGTGATGCTGAGTGAAAGCAGAGCACTGAAGGCTCTGACAAATTAGAGCATACATTTGTTATTTAGAGCCAGTGTGGTCAGATCAGCCCCTCCTGCCATTATAGAATCTCCATGCACTCAGCGTTGCAAGCTCTTACTGCAGCCACACAGCCCAGAATGCTTAAAAACAGATTTGCATCTTAATCTAAAGTGCAGGAACGAGCCTATCTCCATTGAGGAAGTCTTCCATTTTACTGCCCTATGAAGCAATTCTCCCTTTCTAATGCTGTAAGCATCTCCAAATATTTGTTCATAAGGAGATTAATAATAATCTCAGCATCGGTCAGCCTAATTGCTTTTAGTCCTAGCTGAAAAGCTACACCTTGCCACTGCTTACACCTGCCCTGTTCAGTCCTTCTCAGTCAAAGGCTACCAAGACACAGAAATCTCCCAAATCTGTGGCTTTGTTTCCAGCAAACTGATCCCAGAAAATATCACATTACATTTCCAGCTCTCTAAAAAAAACCTGCCAATGTGCATAAATAATTTTGAATTTTAAGAACAATGCTCAAGTCATCTTTTTTTTCCACCCATAATTCATCCAGCACAGTCTGACCATGGTCCATGACTGATGCTCCCATGCACTACTGCTGGATAAATGAGTGATGATTCGTCTAAGCAGCTGGAAAAAGTAATTGAATACAAAAGCGCAGCCTAATATTTAACATCTAAAAATCTATGATTTCATAAATGCAAATTTATATACATATCTACATATATACACCTCTGTCTCAGTCTTTCTAACTTCAGAGATTCTATATGGTACTTGCATGGGTAGTCTGGCCTGCATACATGATAAAAGATATAATTGCTCCCTACTTATGGTTTTTCCCCTTCAATAACACTAATTCAGGTTTTGCAACAGGCATACTATATCAGTAAGGGAAAAATTTCTCATCACCTTTTTTTTTTCTAGACAAGGGAGCCAAAAAAAATTACTCAGAAGAGGACTGAAACAAACAAATTTGAAACCAAATCAAAACTTTTTAACTAACCCAAAACTTAATTTCACTCATATTTTTCCCAGGAGGATTTTGTGTAAACAAAAAAATCCTATTGCTTTTGTATTTTTAAAGTTTTTTCTACTCCCAGTCAGCTTGATCCTCAAATAGGAAAGGGAAAAATCTCCTAGAAAAAAGAGAGATTCTGTGTGTTTTTAAAGTTATATTCTTGAGGGAAATGGAACTTTCTCATGAACATTTTCACCTCTTCAAAAGGAATAATGTTTTGTCAAGAAAAAAAAGAGGCAGACAAGTGTTATAAAAGGTACTTTAAGCATATTTCAGTCATATTTATGGCTCTGAAATGTGTGCTATTTCAGTACTTCCTGCTCTGTTACATTATTCAGCTGCCAACTGTCCTGCATTTCACATCCTTTACAGACATTTAACATAAAGTACACTTCATTCTGGCATTGAATATTCCTTTTTTACTTTCAGACTCACATATTTCTTCCCAATTCATCCAGATAGTTGACTAATGCAAGTTACTGCAGTGTATTGGAGAGGAGCTTTATGTATCTACTAATCTGCCTTGCCCATCACTGGATTCACTCGATCACGGATTTGTTACACATTTTCCATGGGAAGTCCCCACGAGACATTATGTAAAATCAGTACATATTCCATATAATGCCTCTCTTCAATAGTTTCATGTTCTTATTTTTTAAACTGTGTTTCCTTTCTTTCCCTCTATTCCTTTCAAGCCTCTTCCTACCATTTCCAGCTCTCTCCTTCATGGCATTTACAGGTCCTCATGCCAGCATGTCCTGATGGGATGGACATGTGAACCCTGGGAGCTGCTGCCCACTTCTACAAGTAGCCAGAGCCAAGGAGCTTGCATTAAAAAAAAAAAAAATTAAAATATCTCTGTCAGCATCCTAGAGTGGCTTCCTCTTCCTCTATCCTTTCCTTTCTTGCCCTCAGCCTGTAACCAAAATCAGAAATTATCTGTGTTACAGGACATGCAGCAATGCTCTGACCATAAGTTAAGCCACAGAGAAGCTGTCTTGGGTTTGATTAGACAAGCACTGTTTTGTTTATGGCATAAACGCAGAGGGTCAAATCTGTCATTTTAATATGGAAAGCAGACACACAAAGACTTATGGTATAAAATAAATGCTGTAGCTATATGCAGCTTCACCCTCAAAGCACACACATCCCTCAAGAGATTAAATTCTCAATAGTGCACGGTTGTGATCTGAAATAAAAGAGTGTACAACTTCTATACTACTAGCGTGGTAGCATTCACTTCAGAAGTAACTAATATTGGAATAATAATAACAATAATTTGCAAAGTGCTGGCTGCCATTCAGAATTCTCCTGAAACCACTCAAACCGCTTGATTGAATAAACAAACAAACTGCTTGTTTCTTCCCTCTGCTTCCCTCTCTCTGCCAAAAATACAAACCAGACAAACACATTTCTAATTGATGTCATTCTGATACAGCCATTTGAATTTTACCAATTCCAGAGCTAATGTCAGAAAATCCAAATGTTCTATTACAGAAATACTCTTTATTGTGGTATGGTTTATACTAAACTCTTCCCCAACTAGAACTTGAGCTAAACATTAATATCAGATTCTTATTATAGTCTGGATATGAGTAATATTTATTATTCTTCCAGAAATTCAAAGTGGATAAAACCTTGTTTCAAATTATCCTTTTCTTTGATTTGATTTCAAATATAATTGATTTAATTTCAAATATAATTCTTGAAAGGCAGTGTAAGCTGCCTTTCTGCACCTGCTCCAAAATATTTTAGGAAAATTCTCTTGTTAAGCTCTATATTTCTGCCCTGTTACTGAGATGTAGTGAAAACAAACCTTGAAAAGTGCAGGAGAGATAATTTGGAAATAATAGATGGCCCAAAAGAAAGTTCATATTAGAGTACAAACCTTGCATTGGTGAATACTGAGATCGAAAGCAACCACAGCATAGTCTGGAATCTACCAGGAAAATGCCTTTCACTATACCTAGTCCTAAATCCTGTAGGCAGAGAAAAACACAGGAGAGATGAAAACCAGCTACAAAGCCTACTGGGAATGAACGCATCTGCTGCTTTGAAATACATGTGTTTCTATTTTTCAAATTATGTCTTTAACACAGAGCAGGCTTCCGCCTCCTGTCAGCAAATGTTTTCTTTATTTTAAATTGAGAGGCTGTCTGTGTGAGAGAGAATGGCATTTTACTGGAGCACCAAGTTTCTGCAGCTCTAATTAAATTCAGATCATCTCTGTTATTTTCGGTCCTAACTGGCCAGATAACCCTAAGAGAAAGCTGTTAGAATACTCCGGTCTTGGCCACTAAGTTCATCATGGCTTCATATAACCACATAAAAACAACAAAGCTTCAATATATTAGAAGATTCTATGTTAAGTCAACTGTTTTCAGAAGTCCTGCTTAGGATAACTCACCTGGATTAAGACCCTGCTTTTTAACCAGTGGATTCTCAATTTACAACAACGTGCGATTATTTACTGGAGTACTGACCTGTGTGATATGAGCAGGTATTGAACAGATATGAACAGCTGTGCCAGTTTGATCCATTCAGCCCAAACATTCCTGGAAGCACTCATTTCTAGAAACGTGATGCCCCAAACCCCACGCAGCTGCCACCTGCTGTGAGTGACACTTGAGGCCATGAGATGTCCCCACCAATCTTTCTCTCCTCTATACTCCACATAGCTTCAAGAGATTCAAAGTTTAAAAGCGGACTTACAAGTTCTAGTCTTTTCTTCACAAAGTTTTTTAAAATTACCTGTCATCTGGCTTTTACAATAACAGAAATAGTTCATGGGCAAGGGAACAAAATGTTAGTGGCCTAGGGATTATGTTTGTTTTGCATGTATCTGTTCAGAGTTTTCCCAGTTAAACGCTGGCTTTAATTATGCCATCCATCCTCAGCTGGCAGACACTAGTAATTTATCAAGATATTTCAATAGATTATGTATTCTGCAGGATATCATAGTCACCTCCACATTCAACAGGTGCAATTTGAAGGCACTGATGATGTAAATAACAATTTTATACACACTTAATATTTAAAAATCCTTATTTTTGAAAATGTAGACTCTAAGCTGCATCTGAGGTTTATTACATTAAACCATATTCTTCCCTGTTTCAACTTGGAGTAATTTAAAAAGAAAACCAAAAATCCTCACCTAAATACTAGAGATTGAGGGAAATTCAGTATTTTCCAATATTTGCCGCAAGTCTAGCAAAAGGCCACATTATATAGAAGGAAAAAAGCAAAATACCCCAGTGACAATATGAGTTTGTGAGTAATTATATAGGCTATTCTGCAATGCAATCAGAACAAAAAAGTGTTTCTTTAAATGCATATTCAGACAGAGCAATTAAGAATGCAATGGCAAATCCCAAACAAAACAGAAATATTGTGGGTTTTTTACAGATTCTTGCACTCCAGAGTCCTGATTTTCAATTATTCACATTCTGGCTGAAGTCTATAACAGTTCTGGAGATGGATTTCATTAGCGTGATTTTCATTACTTCACTTCTCCTTCTAAGTCCTCCCTGCTCATTAGCTCTGAGAGAGCCAGAGCTTGTTAATGGTCCAGCAGTCATATGGCAGATCAATAACCTAATAAGGGCAAAACTTTAAGTGCAGGGGGAGAGCAGAGAAAGAAGGAGAAAAACATTTCAGAATTTACATTTGTTCCTCCCCTGGTAACAGATGTGAATCAAATTCTACCGATGTGAGCTGGGAGTTCTGGATCAGGTCCTAAAGCCCACGCAAAAATCCAGTTGGATTAGGTGGTTATTTCAGCTCTAAATCCTGATGTTCATTTTAACCCTGCTCAGCAGCTGGCAGCAATCCTGGTAGCTCCTAAGGCTGGATAAATGCTAGCTCCCGTAAAAATCTGGTTTAAGGCCATGATCAATCATGAAGTGTTGTATACTACAAGAGCCTTGCTCAGTACCAACTGTTTTCACAAAGAATCACTTCTGCTGAGAAACTTGGATGAAAGGTCCTTTTTTTTATTATTTCAGTGGGAATTAGATGTGCCAAATGATCTGACAGCCTGCATCCCAGTGTCTGCTAAGCTGCGTGATAATAATGCTACAGATATGATGATAATGGTTCACAACAGCATACATCAGCATATTTTTCTGATCTGATAGGCATCCAACACACAGTTAGCAGTCAGGAAAATGGTGCAGGGTTAAATCCTTAAATATCTCCTAGGTCAAGAATCTCTGTCTTTCCTGCAATACAGAATACTTTGATTGCGTGTAACCAGCCTCATGAAAATGAATGCAACTGTGGCACTTTTATGGCGTCTTTCACCTCCCTGGGTCAAACAATGTAAGTGTGATTTGGGCACATTTGTTATGTTTGTTGTCCTTTTCAGCCACAAAAATCAGAAGCCATATCAGAAGAAACCCTGTGAGCCTCTAAGTAAATGCAGGGAACTCTCCTGCAGCAGGCAGCTTTAATGAGGTATTGCAACACCAGACTGGGTATTTCAAAGGCAAAAAACCCAGCAGCTTTCTGAAAAACAACACCCTCATCCCCTTCTCAACAGCGCTACAGCCTGACATGTATCACCTGGCTTTTAAGCTTTTCTGGAAGGATACCGTTTGACCTAACCCACTGGAGGTAAATCATTATATGATTTAATAGGCACAAGTGCTTGTTAAAAGCTTTGCTCGAGCAGCCAGTTTTACATCCACAGCAAACACATCTTGTGCTATTCTAAATATTCATTTTTCCACATATTGCTTACTGTAAGTTCCCTGTTGTTTTTGACTTAATTACCTTTCCGCGAGCATCATGCAGTTTTGAGAAAAAAAAAAAAAGAGAAAAAAAAAAAGACATTAGACTTAGATCACCCTCCTGGTGTGGGATTTTCCCCCATCATATGGTTTACGACAGCTTTGCTGTATCCAGCACCCAGGGTGGTGGGTTTCTCATTGGCCCCTGTGCACAGAGGCTGCGCCTGTCAAAGGGAACTTTTCTTCCTTAATCCACATCATTCTATACTCCTCAGCTTCCTCCTCTGAGCTTCTCTCTGAGTGCTTACAGATTCACCTAAGGGCAGTAGCTTGTGCAATGCTCAAGTGATTTATTTTTCTTCTAACAGATCTAGATTTTCATGGGATTGTTAAAGCCAACTTGGTTTTAATCAGGACTAATAACATTCAAAAAGTATTTTCTAAAAAATGCACTTACTGACTTTTTAAAACCATGTATAATTAGAAATATTTCTGCTTTCAATATGCATAGCATTTTTTAGTATTCTCTTATTTCTGGAGGAAATGTGCATTAATTAAAAACTTTAAAATAAAATTGGGATTTCTCTGCTATAAAAAACTGCAAATAACTGTTGTGTTCTGGTTTATGAAATATGTTTTTAGTATTGATATTGAATTTATTTTCCTGGCTTGGTGGCAGTTGGATGTATGGAGAAGATAAAAATGCTTTCCATTTCTAATATCCACATCACCTTGCATTTTATTTTGAATTTATTACCCATTAATGAACCCAAGTATATAAAGTAAATAAAGCATTCCATAAAATAAGACAAAACCTAATTGCAAAGAAAAGGAAGTGGTAATGTAAGACAATAAGAAATTATTCAAATTATAGTAATTCTACCAATGATTTAAAAGAATTAATACCACAGGGCTATTCTACACTGTGCTTCCATTCAAAGAAATTACATGCCCACAGAACAGAGTAACATTGCAATGAATGAGCACCTCTGTGTTTTGGGACAAAGAAACTGACTTTGTGCTTCGTTTTGAAGAGCCTTCAGAAATCTACTTGTTAAAATTCATATCTTATGCAATTCCCAGAGAGAATGGTTAATCTCCCATATCGAGTTCAGGCATGCAAAAAAA
>VZRL01001391.1:484175-570803 GCA_013397895.1 Origma solitaria | reverse complement strand
AAAAAAAAAAAGAAAAAAAAAAGAAAAACCCACCAAAAAAACAACTTAATTTGCTTTGCTTTATTGCTCTAACTTCAAATCAGTGCTGAAGAGTTGATCCGCATTATGTGGATCAGACCATTTAAAAATAATGTTGGGCTTTTTCTTGGACTGACACAGAGTTTTCCAAGACTCACGTTCCACCGAGCGCATAACATCTCTCATCCATAAAACTGGAATGCTAAAAACGGAAAGAAATCCTGAAATCTGGAATGAGCAAAGACTGTAAATTGGCAAGCAGAATTGTCATATGAAACAGAGAAGGTCATTTATTATCTCTCTGCCACAGATGACCCATCTGCTCAACGAGGACACCAAACTACCTCAGCACAGCTCAGCAAGGCTTTCCATTTATAAGCTTTTCCAAGGTCCCTAAGTATAAGCTGATAAAGAAAACTTCATTACCCAGTCTTTAAGAGGCCAGCCTCTGAACACACTAAGCAATAACAGAGCAGTTGTGAATATAGCTATGTTTCTTAATAAAGAAGGAAAGCTTTCTTCGAAGTGTGACTGTTTATGATTTATCACTGATATTTAGAAACTGCTTGTGCGTCCAGGAATTCAATTTATGAAACAATACTTTAAAAGGTAGCCATGGGAGCAGCAATGGGGCTTTAAACCGACAAAACATCTATTTTCTTGGAAGTCATTAGAGTCAAATGTCTATCTGCCTTTCACATGTCTATCCGAAAATTCCTTCCATTATTTTCCATCAAGCATTGTCCAGTTACTGTTTTTTTCAGAAGAACTCAATTATAAGAGTGGGTGGGGAATTGTAGGATGGGTCTGTCCCATTGGCCCAGGAGAAAAGTGCTATGGGATGGCTGGCACAGACTAGCCTTGAGGAAAGCAGTGGCTGAAGCAAAAGGGAGCAAGATCAGCTTATGAAAGGCTCCTCTGCAGCTGTGCTCCTCTCAGGAAAGGAGATCATTTAAAAAGCTGGAGAATTCACAGCAGGGACACAGGTAGCCAAATATATTTAAAATTTGTCCAAAATTTTATGCAGACTTAAGGAGATGACAGTGCTTGCCTTAAGTCACCTTTCACCCTTGAAATCTGACCCTTTGCTCAAGTTAAGCATATTTAAATTGCCACCTCCCAGGCTCCCTCCTCGAAAGTATTCTAAAAGCTCTCAGGATGACCTCTGATGGTACACACTGCAGTGGAAAATGTACAATTCACCCATGGACTACAGGTATACACTTCCCTGTGCACTGCAAAACAGAAGAAGCAAGGGGAGAAGAATTTTTTAAAAAATTAGGTTTGAATTCTCTTCTCTCGTCTTGCTCGTACCAAATGAAAATGGCTTCATCCTGATCTTCTATAAATACCTTTATCCCTCCAGAGAAGGCATCTGAAAGCTCTTTAATGACAGAATTGTGTTTTCCAAAATTACTGTCTCTACACAAACAAAACACCTAAAGAGCAGTTGTTTGTGGGGTTTTTAAATATGCTCTTCTTAGTGTAAAAAAGCCCCAAATGAAAACATCCAAACAAACAAAAACAAACAAGTGACTAAAACTCAAACAAACACTCCACTAAATACATATAATTTGCTTAATTGTGGAGACAAAGGGGATTGTAGTAGAAGATGAAATAAGAAAGGAAAGGAAAATATGAGAGATGAGTTAACTTTCAGAAACCAAGCTGCTTAAAACCCTGGACAAAACACTGTATTTAGAATTTGCTATTTTTGCCCTTGTTCGGGGGCAGCGGAGTTATGTCTGCACTTCAAGAAGCTTCAGAAGATCATTTTGTTTAATAAGCTCAAAGATACGAGAAAAACATTTGCTGGGAAAAATACCAGAGGAGCTTGGCTTTCAAAGCGATTCAAACACAGCTTTTTACTACAAAGTGTCTTTTCAATTAGGATGCTAGGAATCAGAGAAGGATAAGATGTTAAGGTAATGAGGGCAGGCATGACACGGCAGCCTTAGGGCTCCGTGGGATTTTCCTTCAACATTTGATTCAGCCCCTTGGAGAAACCTGCAGTGAATCTGATAGTTCCTTCTCTTTCCCCATGCCTCAGTTTTCAGGTCTGGTGTGCTCTGTCATATCTGTGCATCCATTGTGCACACACCAGCACAATTACAAAGCTTTTGTTTCCCGGAGTTCCCCATTTTATTATTTTACAAAATAAAATAATTTTAATAACACGAGGCCAGGCCTGTTTCTGGTCACTGGGAGATTAAATGAGGAAGGGAGAGATCATCTGAAAGTCTGTGTGTTGGAAACATCAAGTAATGACCTTTATTACTAATGACCTAGGCCCTGCAGCAATGAACCTAGACAACACTGATTAAGAGAGAAGCCTGCTGCTTTTTACAAGCATATAAAATAAAAGGAGTCTTTGTGTTAATAGAAAGGAGTATGACACAGAAGGAAATGTAAAAATGAATGAGCTATAAAAAGAAGGGATTTTTCCTCCTCTATGGAAGACAATAAGAAATTAATCCAGAGATATAAAAGCTTGAATCATAGTTTCATACACCATTGCAGAAGCAGATCTTTACAAGCTAATGTTAACTAAATCCTTTGCTGCAGAATTGCAGAAAATAGACAGTAACTTCTTTCCAGGTGTGGTATAGAATAGCAACTTTATCCTTTTAAAAAATATCAATTGCCTCCTTAACAGTAAATAACTTATCCTAAGAGGTGTTTTGCATCATTTGCCCATTGAAAATTAAAAAAAAAAAAAAGTCATGGAAATCTTACGTATTTCTACTAACAATGTAGCTAAAGCTTCCAAAAGGCCCATCCTGCTTTTGCTATGTGAATACCGAGTCCTTAGACTGGAAGAAAGTTGTGAAGAGTGGCAGGACATGGCTGATTCTTACAAGACAACTGCTCTGGGAACATGACTTCAGTGGAAAATGTTCTCATCTAATATGTGCCATTCTCGGCTCCACACTGTAGGAGCACTAATAACACATAAAGCTTTTTATTATTAAACAGTTACAGCTCGATGCCATCATTAAGAGCCTGAGCATTCATGTTCACCCTTATGGCAGGCACTAGATGCAGCACGGCAAATTAAAAGAGCACGTTACCAAAAAAAAAAAAAAAAAAGTGGAAAAAAGATGACAGAAGAAAATAAAATCTGCAAACTATAGGGAAACTCCAGAAAGATAAAGTGGATAACAAGTGACAGCTGACATCAGAAGGCAAGAGTACTTACTTGTCCAAGACAGTTTGGGGTTTATCAGCTGATAAGGAAGAACACAAACTCTCCAGTAGCATCTTCTGGCTACTTGTAATGCTATGGCTGTATGAAACTTGGTAGAGCCCAGGAGATAGTAAATTATGGAAACCTTCTTCTTTTTTTTATTTGCAATGCAATCAAAATATTTGCTGTTCCTGTTAGGCAACGGGGGAATCCCCACTCTTACCACAAGCCAACGGATTTCAGCCTGGAAGTTCAGCTTCAATTATTTCAAACCAGCTTGGTTACATAGCTAGAGTGACATCTTTCATGAGTAACTATTTTTCACTCTAAAATTGCTACTTATGAAAACTAAATGAGTTCATGAGTGTGGGATGACCTGCATTATATACTACGCTTGGCTTAAAAGGTTCATTTAAAATTTTTTTTATATTCAACACAAATTTTTACTTGGAGATTTAAACTATCTACAGTCTATAAAAAGCTGATAACTTGAAAAAAAGATTTCACTTCAATTTCAAAATAATAATTTCAGATGTATCTATCCAGAATACGTGATGCAGTCTGCTACTCCCAAACCTTCAGCACTTGCTAGCTTTCCAATCCATTATGCCACAGCCTTCAGGATAGAATGTAGAGCAGCCAAGTGTCAGCCTGAGTGCAGAGCTCTGATAAAAGGGGCCAGGAAATCTCAAGGAGCTCACAGCTGCAGTGGCAGAAAACACCAAAGTGCCAAAGGGAGAAATGAAGTCAAGTACAAAGTCGCTGCAAGTTTAAACTCTCAAGAGAGAACATAAAGTAATCAGAGCAGAGCAAGTTGTCTGCTGAGATACTCAACCTTTCCTTGTCAGACTGCTACTCTGAGCAAACACCACCCAGGTTAGAAAACAGTGCTATCACTCAGCTCTTATCACCATCCCAAGCACAGCTGTGCCTCTGAATTTCCTGTATGGGATCATCTTTTTTCAAATACAATGGTGTTGCTTGACAGATGGGCAACATATCTGCCTTCTGGCCAAGGTAAAACCAGGAATCTACTCACTCCTGCAAGTTTTGTTTCCATTACAGAGCCAATCCAGTCTCTCACTCAGCTGTAAATATCCTACTCCTTCCAACGAGCTCTTGGTGATGCACAAACACCTGCTGAGCTCAGCGGTGACCCCAGCTCAGACTGTGTGGTTCAGCTGTGTCTGCAGGACGGGGGCTTGGGGTGCACATTCGCTCAGCTGATAACCTACTCGTCTCCAAAGCTATTCACAGTGGGATTCCAATGGCTTCTACTGAATATCCAGAGCAGATAACTTCTTCAAAATACAGTGCCTTGCAAAAAATTTTTTTTAAAAAGAAGGTTAAGATGTACCCAACTAATTGGACCAATGTAGCATGAGAAGGGATACTCCAGAGTGACTGGACAACTTAGGGGTAATCTAATTTTTGTGGTCAGGCTAGTTTGCTTTTCACCTGGGATAATTCTAGCAAGCTGGAAAATTACTTCTAAAGAAAAAAAGTAAAGATCTTAAACCTTTCATTTCCACTGAAAACAATTATTTGGACTGATGGCCTATTGAAATAAATGTCTTTTCCTGATAATCACTAGTACTTACAGTTGTAAAAGTCTAATTACACAGTTATTTTAAAGGATTGTTTTCCAAACTATTAAGACAGATGGATGTACATGAACCACAAATTTGACTGTAAAAGCCTTTATTTCAAGCAATGGCAACCAACACTGCATTAAAAAGCAGAAATTCCTAGAGCAATAAAATATTATAACTCAATTTATATAAGGTTTCTACTCAGCTTTTGCTCATGCCCAAAAACTGCTGGAACAGCACACATTTTGTTTCTTATTTTGCAGCTGCAAGTTCAATATATGCCTGACTTGTGTTGGTTTGAATCTCGTAATATTTGCGGCTGCAGGCAGAGAAAGCTGGCAAGGAAGCAGGCAGAAACTCCCAAGATGGCGAAAGAGAGAGTTTTATTTACAGAAACTTCTTTATATATCCATTAATAATCTAGCAACCATTGGTCAGTAAAAAATCCACCTCCCAAAGTCATTGGTCATAGCTATACAGCACCTAATACAAAACACAGAGATTAAGAAAGTACAGAAAGTGCAGTTTATCTCTATTCTCCATGAGAAAGAACAGAAGGATTTCTAAAACAGTGCAACTACAGACTTGTCTTAATATCTATCTCTCCAAAAGCATTAGGACTGGGAACAATTCAATTTTTTGTATACATTAAGAAACTAGAAGTATGCATGCCTGGTTACACAGATGTATTTATAAGTGAAAAATTGAGAAAAATGTAAACATATGCCAAGAATCAAAGATATGAAATTCCTAAGAGTCTCGTCTTCCATCTTAGATGGTTTTACTGTTCTGAAGTAATATTCTTGGGCATGACAATTTCTAACAAAAATGCAAGAGTTCCAGTGCAGGGCAGCATCTTGGCTGGACTAATAACATCAATTTAGAAACACCTAATCTAATAGCATTTGATTAGAAACTCTTACATCTTCCTCACAAAACAGCCCCAAAAACAGAGGATATGATTCAGTCTCCCCACACTTCTGTGCCATTTCGTGGGCATGTGCCTCTTTCAAGACATTTTGCTAATAAAAAAGAAAAAATAGACAATTCCTTTTTTTAATTGACAAAGAATTTAAAAAGCACTATTGGAAGAGTAATATCATCTAGAAATTACTTCTGCTATTGTATCCTAATGAATGCTTCTCATAAAACCAAAAGGGCCCTGTTGATCCCTGGGACAAATTATAAGATCCATGTCCACTCTTTTGGCAAAGTTCACTAATTTTTTCCCACCCTTACTGCAGCAATGCTATTGGGTGCAGCTCCCATTAATCATTTGAAATTTGCTGGTGTGTGATGTATGCAACTTAAAATGAACTACTATAAATTCTTCTGTAGATGTGTGCTGTGTACGATAAGACCATTAGTGACTAGCAGCCTGACTGGAAAACATTTGTTAAGTTTTAATTAAAAGTCATTTTAGCCTAGTTTTTACTGCAGGTAGGAGGAAAGCATTTTGCACAAAAACTGCTGCTTTACAACTGTCATAACTCAGTAACTACTGAGCATTGTATGTAACTGTCGTAACAGTGGCAACACTACTCAAATTATAGATTATAACCAAAAGATAAAACACTGCACCAGGATATGTCACAGGTACAGAGAAATTATGGTGCCTGTCCCAAGCAGTTTACAATGCAACTTCAAGAAATTAAACCCACGCAGATAATAACAGGGAAGAGAGCATGGGAGAACAGGTCATAGCAACAGAGACCACAGTATGACACTCACCTAACCTCAGTTTAACTAAATTGCATTTCCTATTCAATGGGAAAAACTCTTCAAATAAAAATAAAATGTAAAAATGAAATCCTGTCCTAGGGACAGCCTTCATAAGGGATGTTTGTTGATTCTCAGCATTGCAGTATCCAAACTTATTATTAATTTTGCTTTGTTTCTTCAAATTGTGGCAATTTTCATAATTTATCATAGCTGCATGTATATCAGTATATAAGCACATACTAAGAAAGAAAGTGTCCTTTTATAACTGAAAAAGTTATTTTCTCTTTGTTGCCTTTGTTACATTTCCTAATCACTAACAAACCCCAAAATAAGTGATATGCAGCTGGCCTAGGTGCTGGCAGGATATTTTATTTTTTTCCCCCAATCAGATGAAGTTTCATGTTTCCTCTTTATAAAAACACAAAATTCACTAGATGGGTGAAAACAGTAGTAACGGATTTGGCTACGTTTTGGTAAGAAATCACAATTTCATTCCTTTTATAATAATCTGAATAATCTCTTACTGACACCCATCATTTTCCCCTGCCTATCACCTTTCTAAAGACAGTTTGGAAAGTGCATTGAAATCGAGGTCAATAACTGACTAAATGAGCTTCGGCAAACCTGCTGCAAACACAGGCGTTTGGTCACACATCACTTTCCCAGCTGTGCCACCAGCTCTCCAGGGAGGCCACGGCCTTCCTCAAATGCTAACACAATGTCTCACAGCCCTTCCTCATCTTCACCTAGGCACCAGAATGGCTTTGGGAAGGACGATGTTTTTTCTTTGTGGGGTCAGTGATGATAACAGCTACCTGGCAAACCTTCTGCCTGTGCTGGAGTAGCTGGCAGGAGACCCTGGCAGATTCATAATTAATGTGAAAGCATGAACAGGCTTCCAGGAGAGCAGTCCAGGAGAAGCCTGGTAGCATTGAGAAAAGGTCATTTTACAGCAGAAAAATCTTCAGAGTTGAAAAATTCCCTGCTCCCACACACCAAAACCCTATCCAAGGTGGGCAGTCTGCAAACCACACTAATCAAATCTGCTGTTTCTCTCCTGAGTACAGACCAGCAAGACTCTGCTCTGCCATATTATTAATTTATTTGGGAGATGTAACCGTGCCTAGGAAACAAGAACTACTTGATTCTTTTTCTATAGACTGTACTGTATGCTGTATACAGTACTGCATAAATCCTCCAAGGAAAACACTAAAATAATGCATAAATTGATTTTCTTTCTCAGCAAAACCATATTAACCAAGAAGAATATACAGACAGAAGCAAAAACTGAAGGTTCTGTAAGAATCAGAGCGTGCATGTAAACAGTTTGTGCTTTCTTACAGTGCAAATTATTCAGGTTTCAGACCTACTGAAATTTAAATAAATATCACACTCATTTTATTGAAGATCTTCAAGGATGCAGACAGTTTTTATCAAAAATTATGGCTTTGCATGTGAGAACAGATCACTTTAGAATAAGTTCTTTCCTCTGCTAGTAGAATTTCATATCACCTTCACCAACTGAGAGGCTACCCTTTAGGTTACACCCCTCCTTACTGGTATGGGAGCTTGGCCCTGTGCCCTGCCTCACACAGTCATGCCTGGTTCTTAGGTCAATAAGAGCAGATGGAAGCAAAAGCACTATTTATTGGGCAGAGCACTCAAAAATATTTGGGTTCTCTCAGTTGAAAACGTTCCTCTCTCCCTCTCATACCCCCATCAGGCATCTCACCAGACATTAATTTCCTGCAAAGAATTTGCCACTCCTTAGAGCTACATAACTGGATGGGGACTGTAAAGAAAAGCAGCACATGCTATTGTATTATTAACACCTCTTACTCAAATCCCAGTAGAAACCACAGATATAACATCAGCTACAAAATTTTGAGTCTATATTCGGTGGAGAGTCAGGAACAGCCTGTCCTTACGACTTCCAGTTTCTTTCAAATGCTTCTCACATTGTTATCCAAATGTCTTATTTGAACTGCTTGGTAATTTTCTTCTGAAACATTTTCATGAGATTGATAAGCCAAATGCTATCAGTAAAAGTCTGCTTTGATTTTTCATTTTGCTCATCAGAAAAATGAAAGGCAACATTTCAAATTTTTAAGGTTTTTTAGATTTTTTTAGACTTTTTTTGCATTTTATGCAAATAGTTGGTTTCATTACCAAAAGTGCAAATACAACTTGACTTTCTCTTTTCTGATGCTTTGCCATACATCTCAGAAAAATAAACAATGTTGTTACAGTTCATCTCTTGTTCTTCAGAAAGAACTGATCTATTTCCATAGACAGTCGAATAACTGACAGAGATGCCTTGTCAGCCCACTTTTGTTATCAATTTTTTCAGACAAAATAGACCTAGAACAACTATACCCTCAGTACATTTCTACTAATAATGTTCCCTCATAGACTTCATTTGTATTAAACACAAATGCTGCTACAGAGACTGCTTCCATTGCTATTCTGTTGAACAAATGACGAAACAATGAATATTCATGTTTCTTTCAGCTAATGAACAATCCAAACATGGACTGCATCTCTGTGCCAATCTGAAACACAGTGAATCACTGTGTGGTTGAAAAGTAACAAGGAACAGGAATGCCCAGAGAATGTTGTATTTATTCCATGCCCAGGATTCAAGAGCATATATATCGCAATACAGCCCATTAATAACAACACTGTGGATTCAGATGGAGATTTTGCAGATTCCATTTCACAGATTTTATATTCATATCGTTCTCACTTCCAAGCACTAAATATTATTTTTCAGAGATGAAGCAATACAATGCCAAACTTGTATATGAGAAGTGGCCAAGATGTTTTAAAATGCTTCAAATTATACGAAGAAAGAAACAGAAAAATTACATCTTAGAAGGACAAGTAAGAAAGGCTGAACACTAGCAAAAAAAAAAAGGCAACTAAAAACAATTGAGCAACTTCCTGTTAAGAGACTTTCAAGTGAGACAAGCTTAGAGGTTTGAGTCTCCCTAAAAGCTCTTTAAAAAAATGACCACACAATGATGCAAACAGAATATGCCTTCATGATGGAAGATGTCTTGGCACAACATATCAACTAAAGCACAAAAGCAGCGATCATTTACCATGGACATTGAATTTGAAGGATCTAAAAAACCATGGGCAAGGTGTTCTCAGGTACATGGAACAAGGATGCTGATGAATCTCCACTTTCCAGAAGTAAAGGAAAGCTGATTATAGGAAAGTAGTGCTTCCATAGATTGTCTGTCCCTGAGTTCTCCACACCTTTGCTTTTTCCCATTGCCTCACTGCAAAACATTTTTCTTCTGTCCTACAGCTCTTTGCCAGGTAAATTTTGTAGCATCTTCTCCACAAAAAAATTGTAGATAATTGACCAGCCTTCATCATCACCTTCATAAGTTCCCTTTTGTCTCCTCACCACATATGTCGTCTGCTCCCAGCAAAAGAATCTGAAATGGGGCTGAGACAGTATTTCTAATCTCTCAAAGATATTTTGCCTTTTTTTTTCTCTCTCTTCTGTAGTACTTATATCTGAAGGGATCTTGTTGTAGTCACACCTTTGATGTCAGTGGTGTGACCGGTCCTCGGCGAGAACTCTCCTCCTCCTCCCAGGTAGGCTCACCTCTGGGCACACGCGCCTGGCACTAGGCGGAACAGGCGGGTGGAGTCGCCCCTTTGGTGGCGCGGCCCCAGGCAAGAGAATCTCTGCGCAGAGAGGCGATAGAAAACGGGAGCAGCGGAGAAGTAAAAGGCTGGAGTGAGGTGTTCTCCTCAAAACCCTTTATTAGGATCCCAGCCAGCGAGACCTAACTCAGGATTGTTCCAGAGTAACAGCCCCTGTTGGCACGGACCAGCGAAGCCGAACCAACTGACAAGTAACGGTTTTGCAAGGTGTTAAATACCCGGCCGACTAGCCAATCGCGAGCAAGCTTAGGGGTGGGGAAGGGGCGGTGTCCACATCTTGGAACCAATAAACTCAAAGCTTATAAGAGACATATTTGAATCAACCAATCACAAACATAACGGTCAAGAACAGTCTAGAAAAAGGGGTGGAGCTAGGATGATAGGCAGCTCTTTCCCCGCCCACAGGGCAGTTCTCAGATCTCTGTGCCAGCCCCCATCAGGGTGGCACTCACCGAGAAGGTGGAGCTGGCCCTGCAGAGGGCGGGAGCGGGATTTTCTCCCACCACAGGATTTTATCCTGGAAGGGACTTTATCTAGTGTCATGTAGACAGAGGAAACAGACTGAACCATTCTAACTCATGCTTCTGTACTCTGTCTTATCTCTCACAGGCGGAATTTGGGCATCAGAAATAAGCTGCCCTGCTGGATGCTTACGTAATATGTAGTCAAAGCCAGCAAAGTGCAACAAGATTGAATTAACTTGGGGCAAGAAACCCCCACAATTCTGTCTTGCAACCTGAAACAAAAATATCAATGAGAATTTGGAGCTAGGAAATTATAATTTACATTTTGCACATGTGTATAGCACATGTCTGTAAATGCCCAAAACACTAAATCCCCCAAAACCAAGTCTGTCTGTAAATCCCCAAAACACTGTGGCAGCAAACTCAAACCTTCACATGGAAAAACCAAGAGAAAAAAATATTCTAAAGCTCAACAAAAAAGAGTAAAGCTTTTTTCTACAATAGCTTTATTCTATTCTATATGTTCCATATCAGAGCATGCTTTAAATGAACAGCCATAAAGCAGAACTGTTTTTCTATGGAAGCATTTTAGTATTAGCAATAAATACAGTACGCAGTACTTTAAATGCAGAAATACTGCCAATGTGCAAAGAATTTTTCTCTACTATAAACATGGCCACCTGCTTACTGTCTCTAATTCTAAACTATGAGTCAGTGGGAAAAGAGTAATTAATTGGCAAAAACTTTCTGAGATGTCAAATATTTGGCTTGTATGAAGCCAGTGCTATCTGAGCTGGAGAAAACCCCTCTCTCTCCTCCTGTCGCACTGGAAATAGGTACCACAGAAGTCACATACTTTTACAGTTTTGGCACAGCTAGTTTTATAACATTTATCATAGAAGAAAATAGGCCATAAAATCCAGTAACTTATTGGAAACAAGACACTTTTTTAGAATCATAGAATGGTTTGATTTGGAAGAGATTCTAAAGATCATTTAGTTCCACCTCCTGCCTTGGGCAGGGACACAGTTCACTGGACCCATCCTCAGGGTCCCATCCAGCCTGGCCTTGAACACTTCCAGGGTGGGGTACCCACAACTATCCTGAATAACCTGTTCCAGTGTCTCACCACCCTCAAGAAAATAAAATAATATAAAAAATAAAAATTTTAAAATATAAATTAAAAAGTCAAGTTTCTGCTCCAGGATTAGATTTGCTGATTTCTCTGGGACAAGTCACAGTATAGGAAATTAAATACTCATAAGCATGTTTCATAGCTATCACTGACACTGGAGAGTTCATAATAATTACCTTACAGTGTTCCATTAAACACGTATTTGTAATACACTAATGCAAATAAGCGTATCTGCCTGTAGAGTGACAGATGAGTTATGTTGATATTAGTCCCATCTTTTCCCCTTGTTTTGTTAGACTGCATAAAAAGAGGATTTCTTGCCCTTTGTAATTTTTAGACATTCTGCTCAGAACCTCACAGAAGAAATGACCAAATTTGCTGAGGCCTCACAAGTACTGTAAACAAACCTTGCTTCAGTGGAACTCTATGAGCCACAAAAGAAACAAGCTCTACAATGGCAAAGATTATGAGGGCTTTAGCTGCTACATCCAGAGGCTCCTTATTACAACACATGAGAGGAGGAGTAAAAGAAAGGAGAAATACCTGAGAGGGGGATTCAAGTATTCAGTGAATTGTTTTAAACCAACACTAGAAGGTGCTAAGGAGAGGGATGATGCCTCAATCCAGATTTGAGATTGACTTCCATGAGGAATTTCCAGCTGTGTGCCTGCTTGCAGAGTTCCTCCCTTTGCATCAAGAGTAATTTCCTGGCGCCAAAAAGTACTAGTGGGTCTTCCTACACATCATTGTAGGGAACACTTCCACATTCACTGGAAAGGGGAGCTAGTTTTCTTCCAGATGAGCTCTCTAAACAACAGCACTACGGGGTGATTCTCTCTCTTTCCCTCTGTCCTAATTAACACGCAGGCAACTGACCTTTGCCAAGGCCTCTCCCTCCAGGTCATTGCGCAGGTGACAAAGGCAGAGGGGCCAGGCCAACTCCACCACAGCCAGCCCCCATCTGCAGGTTTATCAGCTCCTCCAGGCGCCGTGTGAGCGTGGCTGAGCTGCTCACAGGCACTGACCCAAGTCAGGCAGAGCTCTGCGCCTCACTCGAGGCACGGCAGAGGCTACATTTACATTGCCTTCCAGAAAATACATCATCATCACACACAGGACGAAGCAGAGAAATTGTGCATAGAGCAAGGCCAGATCTGGGCTGTTTGCCCTTCAAATGAAGCTAAAAATGCTTGCTGGACCTGTGCCATTCGTTGCAGAGACAGCTTGGCAGAATAAAGCACCAATACACTCAGGAGTGTCTGAATTACCTATGATTCTCTAGGTTATTTTCGCCCTCCGTTTTTCCAGATATTGACAATATTTGCCTTTGTTAGACCACATATGCAGTGAAAGAGCTTCTCCGTAAGAAATAAAGAAAACCTTTCTTAAAAATTTCTTTTCTTTTAGGAGCTAGGATTTTCTTATAATTGGGAAAACTGGTTCAAACCACCTCTCCAAGACTGGGTGACCAATATTTTATAGCCAGTTTTTCACATGCTAAATGAGTGCCCTGGCTGTGTTTCAGCAGGAGACAGCAGTTATCCTAGTGGTGAGACAGTCCATACTCCTCAGCACATGAGTATGCCTCTTGACAGGCACAGCTGGACAGTATCTGCCAGACTGCACTATGGATGATGCAGTAAAAAGAAAAACTGGTTTTTGAGACCCTTCAGATATAAGCACAGATCTACTTGTCACCATGAGAACAGGAGCAAATGGCTAGGAAACTGCATGCCTTCAGGATTCACTGGCAATTAAGTAAATGCAAAAAATTCAAAGTATAGGAATTATGGATGCATGACACCTCTGCCCCCCGTGGTTCTTTAGACAAGAAATTCTACTGTATAGTTAGGCTTCAGCAATTCAGACTGCTGTGAATATATAAATGACTTTTAAGAGAAAGAAGTCTATAACTATGGTCACAGCAGTAGGGTTAGTGAATGGCCAAGCTCTTGCTCCAGCTCTGATTCACACTGCCTCTGCAGATACTTATCTATCCTTTATCTGCCTCCAGTTTCCTCATCTGTCTGTAAAGGGAGGGTAGTGCTTGTTTCATGAAGGTGCAGGGAAATTAGTACTCAGTTAGTACTTGTAAAGTTTTTGGTGCAAATGAACCACTTGCCTTTCCCCCCAAAGCATACATCAGCGTGGGTCTAATCTAAAGTTGTGCTAGCAATGCATGTGCAAAAAATTAAGGAGCTGTGAAGAATTGGCATGGCTTTATTTAGGTGATGACCATCTGAGGTCAGATCTGTGCAGCTAACCCAGGTAACTGCACACAGGAAAACACTCCGTGCTGTGGACCCCTTCACCAGGTATCCAGAAGACAGAGAATTCACAGCTGGAGCAGAACACCAGCAAGATGATTCCAGGTGTGAGGAAAGGCTGAGGAAAGCAGACATGTCCAGGATGGAGAAGCAAGGGCTTTGGCAGAATGTAACAGCAGCCTTCCAATACCTGAATTGCACTGTGACATCTTTCAGTAACCTTTCTAACCCTGTCAGCTGAGACTCACTGCTCATCCAACGCCCAGAGGCAGCACTTGCCAGAGGAGCAGTGGGACTGGTCCACGTGAGCCTCCCCCTTGCTTCACAAGAGAAGATGTCACGAGTTCAGGTGTGATGGGGCAGCTGGAGGTGCTTGTCTGGATCATTGGCTTCACAGCATCAAAGAGAAATTTAAGCAGAGAGCAAAACAGGGTTTCTCACCAAATTTCAGTCTCATATCCAGAGCATCGAGCACCAAAGACAGACTCTCCTCTTAAGGAGCTCCGTGCGTGTGTGTGTGCCTTGTCATATTCCTGCTTGTATCATACAGACATGAAAAGAAACAAATTCTTATGATTTCATACTGAGATTTTACTTCATAGGCTCCTGGCAAATGTCTCCTGAGTTGGAGGGGAAAAAAAGAAGAAGAAAAATTCTTCAAGTCATCAGCTTTGCACACATCTTATTATAGCAGCCTCTGCAGTGAAATTCATGCATGCTGATGACAACGCTGGCACACACACATGTCATCTGAGCTGTTTATAGCCATTCTTTCATTTAATGCATCTCATCTGCCAGGTTTTCTTGCAGGTTTTGTCTGCTTTACCATGTTACCATTTAAGCCTTTATCTATAAATCAAACTGAACTATAAACCACTTTGTCATCTTTTGTTTTGCAACAGATGTACAGCAAGCAGAGAGTGCTCCTGAATAGGAAAAAATGTGAACACAAACACGGGCTGGGATATGCGCAGGAACTAAAAAAAATCAGTGTGGGTTTTCCTACTGATAGGCAATGGTACAGAAGGATGATGATTAAAATAATGAGAGGTAGGATAAACCAAGATTATAACACTCTTTACACCCTCTCTATAAACAGGTCAAGGATAAAAATCCGAGGGAGTGAAATGGAAATTTAGAGTGGAACTGTTTTCAGAAGGCACCTAGAATACAGATACTGAAGGGGCAATTCAGTTGCATAAAAGGATAGCCTGAAATAGATTTCTGCTATGTTAATAAGCTTTCATTGGCAAGGTCTGATATTCAGCAATATTTTTTGACCATTCCAACTCCCTGTCATGATGCTTGTGACACCATTACTACTGAGAAGGTTCTAAGTTGTAGCTACGTAGCTTTGTTCTCCAACCAGTCAGAGAAAGTACACATCCACTGTCCAGTTCAAAAGGCTTCAGAGCATCTGACTTAGTGCTGAAAGAAAAGTTTTTCTCTACAGTGCAGGAGGCCATTTTTCTTAGGTTTGTTCTCATTCTTAATGCTATTAATTACATTTCTCACTAGCACTCCTCCTCTGGAGGAGTTGAGTTCATCCAAAACACAAACCACAGATTTCTCCCAGTAAATGGGCAGATGCTAAGGTGCAGTGCTGTAGACAAAGAGCAGTCTGGCTGGCTTGGGCACAGATAAAATTTAAACCAAAAGCACGGCACACAAGTCAGATATCTCAGCAGATAGCTTGTGTGACCCAATGTATCCCATACCTGTTAACAGGAAAGAAAGAAAGGGAAGTGAAGAGAGGAATAAAAGATATGTCTATAGCAAAATATATATTACAAAAGCAAATAGAAGCTATAACTTGCAATTTTCAGCAAGATCCCTGATGACAGGAATAATCATTAGGCATAGTATAGTCAGCAAAAATCAGAAGTGCTAATTAATTTATCATCTTTATTTACTCTAACAAATTACTTTAAATAGAAAGCAGCATGTACATTTTTATTTGTACTTTCATGCCTCATCCAAGTTCTAGTCTTCTCTAAAACTACGTGTCAACCACTGGAAATTTCCAGAAGACTCAAAAAAAGTCATCCTGACAGAAGACTTGGGCCAGACAAGAAATTCATGACAAATGCACAAGGCATCCCTACAGTCAGATTTCCACTATTCACAAAGCCATTAATTGCTGTTCCAATATGCATAAATTTGTACCAAAACCATTAGATTGCTGGAAAAAAAATTCCTAATTTCTCATCTCCCATCTCTATCTGATATTTACCACTCTAACCATTTAAGACCTTACTTAGATACTAAATTCACCTGCTGACATCTTTGCCTCCTCTTGCCAGAAAACAACTTAGCTAGAGATTTTTGAAAGAATGTAGGACACTTTGAAGTTTTCCAGAAAGAAATTCAAAACAAAAGCCCACACCTCCGTCTGTAAGCAAGGATCTGTAACCTCCTCCAGCTTCAGATGTAAGACACTTGACTTGCCTGTGGGAAACATATTCACATTCAAGTTTCCTTTCAGCCCAGGAGCTGTAAATATGCTATGCATTTTACTCACAAAATAAAATCCTGTTCTCAACTGTAAAACTTCAGAGAGGTGGGGGGAGGCATGTTTTTGATTAATGAAAGTTAATTGTGGATCTAAAAACACCATTCCCAAGTAAAATTTAATCAGTTGAAATTGTTCCACCAGAAGTCTGAGCTTTGACAGTGTTCCCCAACAAAAACTTGTATTCTCTAAGAAATCCTCACCAAGGTTACACCACTGCCTTCTCCCAGGTCTGTCTTGGAAATCTGATGGTACACTTGGATTTATCAGATTCTGATAGCAAAATGGTGCTGGAAAAACTTGTTTTAGAGATGCATTTATTCCAATACTTTTTACTAAATATTTAAGAATCCTAAATCTAATCTAGAGTTACAAAGGATGTTTAAAATTCAACCTTAGGGTGGTTCACCAGGCACAGGAAAGTTAATCCTTGCCTGTGCATTTCTTTCTTTCACTTGAACAGGATTTCTTTCAGAGTGCATTGCAGTGTTCTGCTTACCTTCAAAACCCACAGTCTGAGCAGCCAAATCATTCTTGCCTATGTGCCAAGTGAAGAATTCAATGAGTTACCTTAATTTCCTTGCTTTTAGAAACACGGTCTTATGACTGTGTGACTACAATTTGGTATACCTTTTCTCCAAATTAAATGCCTTCATATTACCTTTAAATTAAGTAATTGCGATTTTGACTGATAGAGCATTCTGAGATTTTTCAGGTCTCACACTGTATCAGTCTGATCAGAAGCAGAAGCATTTATCTGGGGCATTTTTCTCTTCCCTAATTAATTTTAAAACCGTCAGTGTGCAAGGGGGGAAAAAGATCTATATAAGATATTTCTAATATTAATACTTATGAAGTTATGCTTAGTTTTTTCTCACTTAACACACTGTACCTAAAGCAAAAAGTATTCCAGTCCTGAGCACTAAGAATTTTATCTTTTTTTATTTATTTAAATTTATTTGCAGCCAATTATGACCACAGAAGACAAAAGTTATTTTTGCCATAGGATACTACAATTGGAGATTGAAATCTGATTTGGAAATAAGCAATATTTCATACTGGTAGGTTTTAACAACAATAGCACTATAGACAAAACAGTATTTATTGTAAATTAATTTCTCTGGCCAAAGTATTATTTATGCTAAAACAACTGTCAGCACCACACAAAATTTTGGAGTCCAGCTGAAGATTGAAATTTTACAGAACAAGAAGATAACGATCCTAGTCTTAGAGTCAGACCAATTTCTGAACAGTTATCAACAGTTTTGGGGGCTTGCATGTATTAGTATGGATACAACAGTTCTAACAACATTTGGTGCTTACCTCCTATAGTCAAGCTCCTAGGCAATATTTACGGACAATCTAAACATGATTCAGATTTTGAATAAAAGCACCTCTGTCTGAGTGTCCAAGTGAACAGATTTAATCATACTTATAATTTTACCCCAAGTACTGCTCTGTGTGTTCCTGAGTGCTCTAAGCATGAAACCTTGCTTTCTAAAATGGAGGCCAAGTCAAATATTCGGGGCTTGAGACATGATTTAGGTCTTGCTAGGGAGCTAACTGGGAGCACAAGGCAAGAAGGCACAGATGGGAGAAATCACCAGCCTGGTAGGACATCAGAATTCGAGTGCCTGGAGCCATCCAAACCATGCAGCAGCAGCCATGGCCATACCAACCACCAGCACTGAGCTGAATGAAGAACTCAGGGACAAGGGGGGAAATGACAGAAAAAGAGAGACAACAACTAGTCTAATACTTATTTGATTACAGAATGGAAAAATATCACTTAAGAAAAAAGATACTGTCAGTGAACTGAGAAACAGAAGCTGCTTGTCTGTAGGATTCAACTAAAGTGCTTCAAGCTTTGCTTTCAGACACTGTGAGATGCCTGCTGGTAACAGGCTCTTGTTGGACTTTACTACATCTGGAAATTCTGCAACCAAGCCATGACAAGACATGAAACTTTTTCTAAGAGGATGTTTTATTTTCTCGAAGATCCAGAGCACAAGTCAATTAAGACACAACAGAAGTTTCTCAAACTGAGAGGTCATACTGAAGGGCAGCTTACACCACAGTAGAACAGATAATCATCTTAAGTACTTTGCAAAACCTCAAAACAGGCATCTCTGGCTATCCAAAGATCAATACTCATGTGCCAACCCTCCAGCCAAACCAAGCACATTTCACTGGAATGTTTTTACTGTGCAAAAAAGGAAAAGAAAACTTTATTAGGCTGAAGAGTCTCATTTAGGAATGCAACTTTCACGACAGTGCAGAGTGCAGAAATACCACCCTGTTTCCTGATTTCATCTCCGATAAGGTTAATTTTCTTCCCGATAGTGGTATAGTGTTGTGGTTTGGATATGGGGTGAGAATAATGCCTATAACACACTGATGTTGTGGGTGCTGCTAAGCAGTGATTAAGGACTCTTCAGCTTCTCACACTGTCCCACCAGAAAATAGGCTGGGAGGGCACGAGAAGCTGGGAGGAGACACAACCTGGACAGCTGACACAAACGGATCAAAAGGACATTCCTTCCCAGATCAGCCATGCTCAGTATATAAACTAGGGAGAAAGCTGACTGGGGAGCACTGCTCACAAACTGGCTGGACATCGGTTCATGGGTTCTAAATAATTACATTGTGCATCACTTGTTTTCTATATTGTAATTCTTTTATAGTTGTTGTTTCTCTTGTTCTTATTCTTCCTTTCCCTTTCTCTTCTGTCCTATTAAATTGTCTGTACCTCAACTCACAAATTTTACTTCTATTTTTCATTCTCTTCTCCATTCCACTGGGAGGTGAGAAGAGTGAGCAAAGAGCTGTGGTGTGCAGCTGCCTAATGCATATACTTGTATTCACCTCATTCCATGCAGTTAGAACATTGTTGGAAGCTGTATAATATTGGTGTTTTTAGTAAAAGACTCACAGAAGAACATCAGACTGAGATTTCTAATTCCCACACCACCCCAAGTCTGTTTTACTTCTATAGGTTTTGTAGCCAGTTTTGCCCTTGATTAGTTATGCATAACTATCACGGAAATTGATCAACAGATTCTGCATCTATATGTACAGCCAAAGGCAAGAGGAAAGGCATTAGTGTTGAGTTTTTAGAAGTATGCAGTACAGACTCTTTTTGTCCCATTGAAGCCAAAGTGAATTTTAGCATTGACTTTTGGCAAGGAGCACAGATAAATCAATTGTGAATGCTTAGAAATTCTCATCCCTAATTTGCATGTATTGCTGGTAGCATAATATCAATAGCGCAACAGCGCAAACAGAAAGAATTCTTGGGCCTGTTGCCTGTCCAGGACCCAACTTCTACAGAAAGCTCCAGCAGCAGTAAAGAAAGCCAGCAGGTTGAACACAGGCATCCAGTGTGCACAAAAACTTTGTTTCACACAGATTTTTCAGTGCTTTGTAGCTGACAACACATGTAGTCTTTCAGAGGAATACTACTCTGCACCATATTTTTTTATATCCTCTATTTTTCTCAAACAAGGGGTTCAACGCTAACTCACGCAGGCAGAAACACCTCATACCTTCCCCAAGAGAGTGCAGCGGTGTCCAACAACAACCTGATTGCTGTGCCTCCATACAGCCTCAGGGAATCTCAAAATAAAGCAATGACCCAGTTTCACACTTCGTGTTTTTCAGTTATTCAGTGTTTCCTGGAGCTCAGGAATCCGTGTGCTGTGGAAACTTTTAAATCTGCTCTTAATATTTCGAGGTGCATAATCATTAACACCTATTGTGGATTGGGCCTGAAAACCTCTAATATTCCAGCGACTCTATTATGTTCTTTCAACACAACTTTCAGATGTAGCATGACTTGTAGCTTGAAGCAATTTAAATAAAATTATTTTTATTTTTCTGTTCTTTTTTTTAACATAAAATTTCCATTAGGTTATGATTCAATACGTTAGCAAAGGAAACTGCATTTTAATTAAGGTCTAATCTAGCCAGATCCCTTTGTCTCACCGATGAGAATTGTCTAGGCCGAGATTGTTGTTTACTTCAAGTGTTAACGTTTCATTGTCTGCTCTGCCTGCAGCTCTCCCTTGTGCTGAAAGCTGCCCCAACCTGGACACCACTTCCACAGTGGGTCATTCATCAGCCCTTGCTAACCCATGGACAGCACTTTGCTGCTCGCTGTGACCCAAGCTCCAAGCCCTTTTCTATCCAATGACTAATTCCACCATCAATCCCACACTGGCTAATGAAATGCACTTGCCTTTTCGGTGGTGCTGTGTCACAGAGCCTTCCTGAAGTCATAATACTTTATATCTTTTTCTTTACCCCTGTCAAGTCTCATTGACCATCACTCCTTCTCGGAGAATTAATTGGATATGTGAAGCATGACCTTCCTTTCATTAACCTCCACTGACTCCCTGGATCTGTCCAGCTTTTCCCTAACTTTATTTTAATTAGTGGCTTGAATCTTTCCTTATTCAAAGGTTATGTGTGCACATATGCCATTTTCTCATTTATCCTGTAATTCTTTCCTAGCAATAAGCTTTACATCATGGTGAATTCACAACTGATAACTGATCATGACTTGAGGAATCTCCCTTTTCCTATTCCTACGCATAAACACACACACTCTCTCCAAAGAAAATAAATAAGAAAAAAAAAGCGCCACATTTCCTTTAAACTCGGATATCACCATTTAAGCTTAAAAAAAAAAGAGTCTTATTTATCTTGAATTAGCAGGTAACCAATTTATTATTCTCAGTAGTTCAACATTATGTTACAATGCTGGCAGTTAAATTATCTGCTTGGCCAATATCTCTCCGAGGTTTTCAGGAGTTCAGATTCTCTAGAAAATCCTGTGTCACACAGGAGGGCCAAAGCTTCAGGGATTAAAGAGAAAACTGCTGGGACCAAGTGAGCAGATTTTGGTTAAACCACACTCTACAGAAGTCTGTTATGATATCTGTCTAGAAGTTGACTTCTGTATCTATATTAGGGTACTTTAATAATGCAGCTTCATTTGCTTTAATGCTGTACAACCAGCAAGTCTAATTAGCTTCTGGATATTGTACTTGTGGAACATAAATCTGAAATTTAGTGGAGTTCAGTGCTGAAATCACCAACTTAGATATTTAATTTTAAGTTTCTACCTTCAGCTTCCTGTATGCAAAGGTATGTAGTCTTGCATCACATTTAAAACTCAGTTCTACAATTTCATCTGTTTTCTACTCTTTTCATATCTTGAGATCCAATTGACATTTTCACAAGATTTACGGAGGTTTTATCTATCCTATAGGCTTAATAGGAAGACATCTGTAATTCCGGGCTACAATGGCTGTAGGAGAAACATTGCAAGCTCTGAAAGTTTTGATCTGAGGATTGGATCAAATCTCTCTTTATTTTCAAAGCCAGTACTCCAGAGATCCAGTATTCCTCAAGCCCAGCTCCAAAACTGCTTTAAAAAAAAAAAAAAAAAAACAAAAAAAAAAAAAAACCAGAAAAAAAACCAAAACCCAACTTGTCCTAAATTGTGCATTTGAACTCAAATTACAATATCCTTACCCTGTTCTCTGCCAGGCTTTTAAATCCTCCTGAGGTAAAGTGGTTTCCCCCAAAACTGGAGTTTTGTTCATTACTATTTCTACTTGGAAGGAAGATGAAGCCAAAAGTCTTTCAGTAGGTTTCATAATGTCCTCTGTTTCATCAATTGATACTTGAAAGTCTAAAGCTGTGTAGAAGAAGGTATTTTCCCAACTCCCCAGCAAGCCACATAAAGTCATAGAGTCACAGAATAGTTTGGGTTGGAAAGGACCTTAAAGACCATGTAGTTCCAACCATCCTGCAAAGCAGGGAAAAAAAAAGGTAGGGATGACTTTCACTAGACCAGGCTGCTCAGGGCCCCATTCAGCATGGCCTTGAACACCTCCAGGGATGAGACATTCACATTGTGGTAAAAATAAAATCATATTTCTGATTCGAACCACCAAGCCCCCAAGTCTCCTTGCTGATCAGCCTAGTGAACATTGACTTTAAGAAGTCTTTGGTTCATAAAAATAGCCACATGTTCTGTGGTAAGTTTCCTCATGGCCCTACAGTGCCTGCAGCCTCTTTCACCAACCTCTTGCTCCTTATAATTTACATTTCTATAGCCATTTATTATTCATATTTACATCTGATGTAATTTTCCTTTCCTTTTTTTGATCTCAGCTTTCTTGATAATTTCCTTATATTTTTTCCTTTTGCCTCCTATCCCTTCTCTTTCAGAGCTAACACTTCTGATTTATACTAAGAGATTTCTTGGAAATGAGACGTTAGATATCAGCGTGATTTTTTGACAATTTTTTAAACTTTTTTTTTAAATTATAAATGCCTTGATTGCACTTCTCCCGGTCTTCATTTTCTCCTTTAGTTTTCCAGTCATCCATATTGACCATTTCGGCCACTTCCTGGATGTTTATGTCTTGACTAGATATATATGGTATTTGTTGAGCTCCCACTACTCTGCCTGTGGTGCTTTGTGCTCACTTTTCTTTGCGCTGTGTTTTGCTCAGGGCTGTGCACGGCCACACTGCTGCAGGAATATGCATCGCTGTGTTTGCCCACTTAAGGAGAAGGACTGCAGCTTATCTATCACACTGCCACTGGAAGTACTAAGCTTTGTGCTGGGAATGTCTCCTTCCCTTGGACAAGACAACAAGGGGCCAAATTCTCCATTTCCATTTCCTTGACATGAAACTGTATCACGATATCAAATTTCCATTCTCCAATCTGTTCTAGTAATAGTAATATATTGCAGTCAATCATGCACTTTGCATACTCTCCCTTTCTTGTGGTATGAAATTTTACTAACCTGTGTGGTGAGTTTTTACCACAGTCACATTATTTAAAGAATTATTTTCTTCAGAAAAAGAGACAATTTTAACAAAGGCCAAAATTCTCCCTAGTGCACTTCATCTGACTACTGCACTGTATTTTTACATTACATATTTATATTCTTACTTTGTGGGAGAGCTATTATTTGACCTTTACCTCCTCAGAGGGAAGAAATGCCACTGTAATTTTACATTTCTCAATTCTTCCATGTGTTAAACTGGTGTGAAGAACCTCCTTGGCATTTCAGGGCTGGAATATGGTATCATTTCCATACAGGCTGTGCATTTCACTATGTTACATTCAACTCTCTCATCTAGAAAAAGCATATCAAGATCTCTTTAGTATTTAAGTTCTCTTCAATCTAAGAGAACAACACAGCTTATTAACCAGAGCTCCTCACCTACCACTCCCCCAGCTACAGCATTTCCATCAGGGCAGCAGGGAGTATTGCAAACCCACATAACTCATCTTGACAGCTGAGAAGAAAACTTTGAACATGAATGAAAAATTCATATACTCCGAGGTAGTGCGGGATCTCTAAAATGCCTCTGCTCTACATATGTTTTTTTTATATTTTTTTTATTAGCTGTGTGATGGGTTGAAGTAGAGCACAGAATGAGCAGAACGATGTGCAAATGGCAGAGGTGGATACACGGGAAACATATGTATGTGGATGGATGAATGTTGAGTCAGGAGGTGGAGAAAAGGGAAGCACTTGAATTTGTAAAGAGTGGAGACAAAATTGATGCTGGGATTTTCTTCAGTACTTCAAGCACTAAAAGAGTGAAACTAACATTTTGACATTTCCCAGCGAGATAAAAAAGCATCTGTATTGCACTCACTTGTATTATTTAGGTTCTCTTATTACTTCACCACTTTGAAAGCCTGCCATTTGTTCTTTCTTTGACTGCTGACCAATGCTGGGGATTTCTTTACAGAGGGCAGACAGACAGCAAACTCTGCAGCCTTGTGCCTATCTCGAGGCCATCAAGTCCTCACTGTAGACAGCAGCAAACATACCCGCGTTTGCTGCCTGATGCCGTAAAATTATGAGAGCAGTGGAATAGGCACTGCAGGTTTTGCAGGAATCTGAAAGGGTTTGGTACCACTTAAGCTAAGAATTTTTGGTCCTAGGATGCCCTTGGGTTTTCTCCTAAATGACTCAATCCTACCAACAGCAAGGGAACAAACTAAATCACAGAGCTTCAGGTTCCACAGTCTCAAGGACTAGTCCAGGACAGCTGACACTGGGATTTGGGTTTGCAATTTTGAATCCTTTCAGCAGATCCTGGTGAAGCAGCCATTAGAGGCAACCAATATAACCACAATCAATTAAAATGTGAAGTGTGCTCATGCCTATTCCCAAAGCAGAATCGCTGAAAAGGAATGTTGGACTTTGGGTGATGTTTTGTTTGGATTTTTTCCCTCTTTTTCTTTTCCCACATCTGCAGTCACATGGAGAGGTTTCTCTGCTCCTTAGAGAAGTAAGTAGAGCAGCCAGTGGTTTCCACAGAAGTGATAACATCACACTGTGAAACTCTGGGTATTCACAATGTAAAAATATATCCTACAGTTAAACTGTCAATTTTACATCAGAAATGCTCATCACTATTAAACCATGTAATGTTAAACATCTTTTGAACTGGATCATTTGGGAGAACACAATGTGAAAAATGTAACACTTATCAGGATTTTCCTGTTTAAAGAACACCGTAATGGCAACTGAACCAGAGCTCTCATTTTGACTCAGTGCTGTACTGTATCGTCACCACATCCAGTGAAATATTTCCCTGTGCAAATGACTTATTCAAAGCCTACTCTCTAGTTAGGTTACCCAAACAGGACTTCAGCACACTATAACTGAATTTAGTCTTTTTGCCCAAAGAAGGATTTGTTTTCATATTCTTCCTTCCTGGACTGTTCATTTTTACAGGTTGAGAGAAAAAAACCAACTTATTTGAAATGCAGTAAGTGGTAGGAGACAGCAAAAAGATATCTACAGAGAGAGCAAGAATGTTTCAGGAACACAAAGTGATTCAAACATACATTCATTTTTATCCTGGTCTGGAATTCCTTATTTTTAATCACTGTGGCCATGTTGCAGTTCCACTGGAATTAAGGACTAACTTGGCCCTTTGACTTTTTTTTTTTAATGACTAAGAAGTGGCTTATGTTTTCATGTCATAAAACATTTTAAAAAATATTTTTCTTTTTTAAAAAAATGTATGTCCAAGCAAGCTGAATTTTTCTCTTGGTGAATTGTTCATCATACTTTATCTTATGCAATTTCCCAACAAGAGTTTATTCTAAAAAAATTATCACTGTTCTAACTGTACACTGTACATATATGGGAAATTGCAAGATCATTTAATTAAAAATCATTTTAAATAAGCACAATAAATTCTGTCGAACATTGGCTAAGTATTGAAGAATTGTCCCTTCGTGGACATCTATTTTATGTCATTTTCCAGGGACTGTACTGCTTTTTAAAATGCCTCCAAAATGTTTTCCTATGTAGGTATCAGCTTTATAGGATGACAATCAAAGCTAAAAGTTTCATTAAATTAGGTAAATACATCAAAATATGCACATTTGATAGGTAGATACTTCAATGCCCAGTTCTACCAACACTGTTAATATTGATAAGTAATTGATACAGACATACAATCTAAATCTCAGTTTCCAGCTCCAGTAGTAAATTTCAGTGTATTCATTTTTCCTTTCCAACAGTGACCACAGTTATCATAATAAATCACCATATATGACCAAAAAAAAAAAAAAAAGCACAGCATATCTCTCTTTATTCATGGAAATGGCCCTGTTCTTTATGATAAATTTGAAAGCAGTGCTTTTTGTTTTGTTTTTACACTTTTGGGAGTTTTTGATGTTTTTCTTTTTTGAGTTATTTTAGGTTTTTGTTTTGGTTTGGGTGTTTTTTGATAGTTTGGGGGGAAAAAAAAAAACAAAAAACTTTCCAAGCAAGATTTTCCTGAGCTTAATCCAATGAATCTTCCAAGTAACAGTAATTGATGTCATGGCACACATACCAGCCAACCCAATAACTTGAGGTATAGCCAAAAATTCACATCCTAACCCAATTTTCAACTCATTTAAGTTTAAGAAACTAGGAAACTTCTTATGAACAATTCTGTGAGTGTTTACTATCAGTTTTTTCCTCTCCTTTCACTCCTTATGAAAAACTTTCAAAGAATTACTCATGTGTCTACTGCTGCTGTGAATTTCAGTTAGTTGACAAACTAATTTCTAAAATGATTTCATGCTCATCCCATCTAAGGCATCATAACCGCGGCTAAGCAGACACAACCGCTCACTTTCAAATTTTCTACCCCAGCCTGAAAAAATAATCACAGGAGAGAGCTCAGCTCAGCAGTGTTAGCTCCCTGCGTGTATCAGCAGGAGGCATTTTGGCTCGCATGGCCGCTTTCTGACACGAGTTTGGAATAAGAGGGACCTAACTGGCAGGGGCGAAAAAAATCCAAAAAAACCAAACAACCAAATCAAAGACAAGAAATTAGAAGCAATAAGCAGAAAAGTCAGATGGGTCATTCTGCGTCTGTTCACATGTGCACCATCCTCAACACATGTTTTATTACAGAAGAAACTCTTCCAGACAAGACCTCAGGCTGCTGCCCCCGTTCCTAAAGCCGTGCCAGGCTGTGAGCCGCGCTGGGTGTCTGTCACTCGCTGTGAGCCTGGAAAATGACATCTGTGAGCCCATCAGAGCTCACCACCACCCCAACAACACCCGGGACAGACCCCCAGGCTCCGGCCACCTGCCAGCCCCACCAGGGCCACCCCCAGGTGCCATCGGCCACCCTGGGATGGGCACCGCGCTTGGGCCACCTGGCAGCAGGGACATCCTGGGGCTGCTCTCTGCTGAGTGATGAGATCGGACAGGGCACACTGCAGGCACCCCGAGCACCTCAGCTGCGTCCTTTTAATTGAAGGTGGCACCATCAAGGGACCTGCGCAGCGTTTGGGCTGAGCGAAACAATCCTTTGAAAATGATTGCTGCAGCAGCAAAATGTTGCCCTCGTAGCCACTGAGGGTAACCTGCCACGGGCCGCCCAAGGGGGAGGCAGGAAAACACTTCACCCTCCTGGTGGCACCTCTGCCACCAGCTTCACCAAGAGCACATGCTGCTGTGCAGCTCGGGTTTGCTTTTTTACATTGAATGATTCCAAGGATGGTTTTTGCAGTGTTTGATATTTAGTGAAAGAGACAGCTTTTTTGTTCTAAAAGAGCTTTTGAAATTAAGCCAAGGTGATTCATAATTAGATGAAGTGCGAGTGTAACACACCGGGCCACATCCCCAGAATTTGTTCCACTGAAGTGGCTCTAGGTGAGCACAGGCACACCACAAAATTTTCCAGCTTCTCCAGACTTCCACCAGGCTGACTGCCATATTTGTTTTTTCCTCCTGAATTTTTGAAAAGATCAGACCACACAGGACAGCCTTGCCACGGCAACAGAAAAGTCAACAATGCCCGTGTCCAAGGAGTGACTCCTTCACAACAAACTCCTGTCAAAAGTGGGAAATAAACAGCACAGAATGGACAAGACTGTCAGAAGCTCAAAGATTAATGCTAGAGACTGGCAAGGAGTAATTAACATAAGGGGGAAAGAGCCCCTTATGCAACTTCGGAAAATTAAAATACACAAATTAAAAACACAAGTATATATGTGAACACACATCTGTATAATCATACAGAGTTTACCTGTGAGACACAGGTGACCTGAGAGGTGATGGCACCCTCATTGAAGTGAGCTTATAAAGAGCCAAGAGAAGATGCTCCCAAGCAGTGGGAGCTCGATCAAAAAGACTAGATAACCTTTCGACAAAAAAGGATCCCTTTTGCCAGAGTACAAGACCGTAGACTCCCACACCTCCTGCCTCCCCTCTCTGTGTGTGGTGGTGCATCCCCCACACCTCAAGCCACGCTGTGATCTGCAGGACTCCAAAACTATGGTTTTAATTTTTTTGCCTTGTCTTTAGCACTGATTTTTTCTAAATAATGCCCACAATGCATGCACTTTTGAAGGAGGAAGCTGATCCTGTAACATATTTTCAAGCCCTAGGGCCATATTCTCAAATTTACTTCACATGTTTTTCCAAAAACGATATGGCACTAATCAACATAGAAGTGTATCTGTATTTTTTTAATGAGTTTAAAATTTTTTACAGAAAAATTTTTTACAGAAAAAATTTGCAAACAGCTTTATTATTCTTGTTGTTATTGGACTTTGTCTCAATTGCTCTTCATTTTAGTATGTTTTAAGTGGCTCAAATTATCTTTGCTTAATGCCAAGGCTTGAAAAAAATAACAGCATCAATTAAAAATATTTTAAATACCAAAATTACATATTTTATTCTGAAAAAGAACTAAGGTGCTGGAAACTTTCTTTATACCGTATTACACTCATTTCTTGGTGCTCCAGAACATCTGATTTGGTCAGGTTTTTAAATTATTTTAGTTCAATAAGCTCCCAATAGAGTAAGGTACATGTTCTTGTACCTAACCTGGAACAGAACCAAGTAGCCTCACCAGAAACAACAGACAACACCAACCAATAACTGAAAAAGCAAAGCATCTTTTGGAGCAAGTTATGCTCATCTTACAGACACAAAATTTGATCCTGGGCCAACATAACAAACAATGAAGCACCCGCTTTTGAATCAACAGGCATACACATTTTGGTGAACAGGATATGAGCAGCAGCACTTTGCAGTGCAGAGCATTTGATAAAGTGATTATATTCATACAGAGTACACCACAGACACAGCTTTTTGCTGAAGGTATTAGTTTACACTGTGTGAGAGCAGAAGATGGCAAAATTGCTTTTCTTTGTCCTTGCGCAGTGTCTGACCAAGTAATGTGCATGCATCAGGAGAGATGCAAGCTCACACAAAGAGGAAGAGAAGAAAATCAGTTCTGAATTCGGGTTTGACTCACCAGTTGGATTTTGGGTGTCATCTGTAAGTTGGCTGAACAGACCACAAAAGAGCAACAAGGTGGAAGCCATTTGTTGTTTCATCATGGGAATAGCAAAAATGGAAAAAAGCTCTGAAAAATTCCTCACAACCTTCCTACAAGATTAGGTTGAGCTTAACTCCCCAGTCCTTGCAGCGTGGGACTCAGCCCCAGAGGGTTCCCTATGTAGGTTTGAAATAACAGCTGAGGCTGCCGCTTACATCTCAGGGCCCCTTTCTGTGCACTAAAGACCATCAGAGAGCAGAAGCGATTACACATAGCATCATTTTGTGGGCTTAAGACTGTGATTTCACAAGGAAATCAAGCCTTTGCGTCAATATTTTGTGTATCCCTTTGCACAGTTGCCCATGACATTAAAGTTTTAACAGGAGATTTCACAGAGAAATCCTATAGCAGCCCTTTTCTACCTCCTCTTCAATGAGAGCACTGCACCCAAAAGAAGAAGAATATCTAGAATAGAAAACATTTTAAAGTGATTTAAAACTGACATCTAGTTTAAAAGAAATAGGAAGATATATAAATAAAGTAATTATCTTGCCTTCCTTTCATATTATTTTTTTCCTAGACTTTTTTCCTTGGCATCTGGTCAGCTTGTCATGACACAGTCCAATTAAAATTATATATTATCACAGGTATCCTTTCACTAGTGCCAATGTTCCCACTGGACAGAAGATTCTTCTGATAGCGTTTTGATGCCCTCTATTCGGGGTTTTAATTTCCTGACAAATTTATCATGTGTAATTTATCATCAGTGGTGTTCAATCTCACTATAATAAAAGGCAGAGCTTGCTATTTTCCACACATTTTAATGTCTAGACTCTTCTATTTTTATTTAAACTTGTATTAAAACTGCAGATTACTCCAATATATTCCTTGTCTGAAATTCCACATTTTGGCATTTGGTGCTGTTCAGTAGATGTTATTGGTCTGCTTAACTAAAAAAATCTAAGCAAATATTCCATTACTGTTTCAGTGCCAAAAATCCAGCTTGTACCTAGTCCACAAGGACCACATCAACAAATTGAAGGAAAATGCCCATTTTAAAAGTTTGTAGCTCAAAAGAGATGTGCAAGTGTCATAGAAGTAACATTTTCCCCATTTTACAGTGTGATAACAGAAGCAAGCAGAGATTAATAAAGGAGGAAAAGAATAGATTAAAGCCATTTATAAAGTTCCACTGGAAGTTTGTAGGAGAGCCAAAAACTTGATAACAGTTCTGTATTTTCATGACAAAACTCATTTGTCCTTTCATAAATGTCAAATAGCATTAAAAAAGCAGGTGACTTTCACAGCACATTTTTTTCTTCCTGACAATCATCTACAGCCCAAATCCTAAATTCTATCTCAGTGAATGATTTAGATGATTTAAAGAATGCAAATTCTTTAAATTTAAAGAATTTCCATTCTCCAGAAGTTCTTCAGAACCATTACCTGAAGCTTAAAATACTTTTCCTTGAGTTCTGTCTGTCGGCAGCAATTCTTCTCTTTTAACCGAGAAGGATGCTTAGCATGTGGGATAATGTACATTTTGAAACTAGACAGAAGCAAAAGACAATAATGAATCCAAAAGAATCACTGCGCACTGCTGGGATGGTGATTCACAAAGGAAGATGAGAGTCAGTGACTACAATTCTGGGTATTGTTCATTTCCCAGCATGCTTAATTTAAAGGCTCTTTAGCAGGAATTTTCCAAACTTACACAAAGTACCTGTGGTCTAAGAGAATCTCCCCTTACAGCTTCTGAGCAGCAGGCCCCATGTAAAACAAAAAGGCAATATGCCCAAGATCAGCTCCAAAGAAATCCTGAAACTGGATTTTGCTTGTCTACACAAAAATATACTGAGACACGCCTGTACATACCCTTATATTAATAGCAAGAAACATCTGCATAGTAAGTGTGTTCCAAGAAATTAAACTAAACATGTCAGCACATTATATTGACGCATTTCATTCACCATTAAAGGTTTTACAGCCTGATTTGAGAAACACATTTGTTCCACAGTACTTGGTCTTCTATTATTTAAGAAGTTATTTTAAACTTCAGTGTCCCAAACTATATGCAACTGCTCCTAAACTTTGTTTGAAATTGGAGCATAAATAATACGTAAACCCTTTACCAAACTTCTCAGTCAGTATTCACTTCTCCTCAACACCCTGATCTGAGCCTACAGATATCTGAGGAATCTACGCACCTACCAAAGCCCCACAGAATCATGTTTTCTCTCTTTTACAGAAAAAAAATTGCAAACAAGGTGAAAAACACTTCTAACCAGTATTTTCACTGGTTTTCCATAATAATTTTATGATGCTTATGAAATTATAATTCCATAAACAAGCTTATTAAGCTTGAAGGCCAATAGGAGATACTTTTTATGAAGAACAGTTTTTTTTCCATGCCTTGACTGGAATAATTGTGAAAGATCCTAAGACATTTAATTCCTACATGGTAGCAGCTGAGGCTATCAGCATATCCTTGTTTTGGACAGCATTCCAATGACAAAAAGAGTACTTCTGGGGGCACCATCACTGGGTGCTGACAAGAGAAAGGTTCTTTTACACCCGTGTTAACAACAAGAGCAATTTCCAGACCTCAGAGAAGCTGCTGGAGATGTACTCAAAAGTGCAGGTGGCTGTATTCCAACTTGGAAAGTGTTTTGAAGAGGAAAACCCATACTGGTCAAGAGATCTCCAAGACCTGGGGCAAAACCAAAACTGGTGATGGGGAAGGCGGGAAGTTGGAGAAAAATAATGGCATAAGTATTTTAAAAAAAAACAAAGACTTTTTACCAGCTGGGAATTACTATTTCTTTTCCTTCCCACCATTAACTCTTCCCCAGGCACCTACTGAGACACTTCGATCCTTTTTATTTTGTTTACAAGTACCTTTACAGTATGTAGATTTTCTTATCCACATTTTGTTTCTACCATTCCACTCATCTCTTCTACTGTCATTCGTTCTTTCCAGTCAGTCATGAGAGAAATAAATGCAAATGAAAGCAGAGTAAACAACATTCCTTTCGTAATTCATTACCTTAATTCAATTTGTTCTATTCCTCTCCCTTTCTCTCTTCTTTGTTCCCCATATAGATTAACATATACTCCCCCGCCCTCTCTATTTTTGTCTTTATTAGCTGTTACTTTAATTCTAACACCTACTTCTTGCTTTCTTAACCACAGCCTGTCTCCTAATTTTTGGTGACCTGTCCCTGTTTCTCTCAGCTGTGTGCAATACGAGCACAAGCACACACTGCCTTCTCTTTTTCCCTTATCTTTCTGTCTCTCCACCAGCCTACAGGCACCCTCTCCACTCTCACTGTCTCATCTCCATCCACTTTTCCTTCTCATGTGAATTCAGGCGTCCATCCATTGAAGAGCCATGTCCCTTTTCTCTGGCTTGAACATCTCCCCTGATTGTCTTGAAGTTACACTGCCCAAAAAAGACAAGTTGAGAGAGAAAGGAGTAGTTGGAAACTCACTGGCCTCCTGACTGTGTCTTGATCCCAACTCCTGCCCTTTCAAATATGGAATAAATGAAAGGAACAGACAACAACTGGAGAGGGGGTTTGTATTTTCAGAAAGAACAGCTAAATTGTAAATATTACTTTATTTTAGAGGAAAAAATTGTTTTGATTTTGTTACAAGGAGAGAAGAAACAACACAACCTAGTCTCACTCACATCATTATCAATCTAGATAAGTTGTAGTGTGTTTCATTAACTCCAAATGGAGCACAATTCCACTAGGCATCCAAAATATTCCTTTTTGTTAATGTACACTGCACTGCAGGGGCTGGGTTGTATGTTAGGTGTGCTGAAGACAGCTGCACATGCATTGAGACATGAGCTTTTGAACATGCAGGCTGGCAACAGCTGGCACCAGCAACTTAATATTCACAGGCTGACTTTTGAAACATGGGAGAAGAAAAGAGGCAATGAAAGAAACAGCACAATTTTCTCTTGACAACATCCTGACAGACTTCTTCAGTTATGGACAGAGTTGTTTATAGAAAAAAATACATAGCAATTAACATTTAACTTTTCTTCAGCATTGTGAGAAATTTAAATATACCCAATATCAACATAATAACGAGAAACGGCTAATTCCTCTATTACAGGTAATTTTCCAGAGGCTCGCAGAAGTAATTTATTGCCTACTGTGAAAAATATATGGTGGTGGTGAAAGCTAGCTGCTTTCCCACCTTCTCCTTCATCTGCACACAATTTCCCTTCTACTCACAGTTTGGTGTTGCACATAATTCATGTGGCATTCACATCAGTCATGTAAGAAAAAATGGTGTAATAAGCCCAGCCAGCTAGACCTCCTGTGAGATTTCCCCAGTACTGCCCCCAGTTCCCTCAAACCAGGCAGACACTCTCCCTCCCTTCCCAGTGTGCCAGACCTTGCATCAGTGCCCGATTTGTGGCAGGAGTTACAGGCAGAGTAAAGATTTCATGTTAACGAACCTGGCTTGAACAGATTTTGTCTTCTGCTCAGTATAAGATTTCAGCCCCTATGAGCTTCTAGCTGCTAAAACGTCATGTTACTAATTTATTCATTTGCAATTTTGGAATACCAAGTATTTAGGAGGAAAGGAACATGAGACCAGAGCCATGATGTCCTTTCTCTACTATTGCATATAGTTGTATTTTCTTCTGCCCTGGACCTTCTTAAAACTGCTTGCATTAGGCAAAATCTACTTGTGGGAGTAGGAAAGAAAATGTCCCTTCTGCTTTCAGAAAGCTTTACTAAAACTCAGCCTGAGTACCAGGTGGGAGGCATGGAGAGGGAAGATGGGGAGATTACTTAGGAATAAATTTATTTTTCTAAGAGAATACTTATATTTTTAATGTCAACATTAAAAATCTTAGTTTTCCTCCTCTTTTTATCTTCTTAATACTTCTTCCAGTTATAATATACTGGTTGTGTTTAATTAAATAACATATTGCATTGAATTCCTGATTCTCACACACTCCTTTTATGGGGCCATGCTACTTCTTAGCTCATGTGTGAGCACACTCTATTAATCACATAGCATAGCACCACAAATGATGAGATTACCAAACAAATGGGATTTACTTGGGCCAGCGTGTGCCCAAATCTTCTGCAACATTCTGAAAACATCTGCAAACCATTCTAAAGCCCCGCTTTAACTTAAACGTGTAAACTGCTATATATGTTTTACATATATATTTAGATAGATTTAGATATTTCTATTTACATAGGTGGGATGTGAATCAAGCAGTAAGCAAAGTAATGAATTAGAATGGCTTAGAGCTCCATCAGGAGCTGCCCAGGAACAAGAAGCACTTAGGACTGGCGTTAGACAGAGACAAGATAAAATTTTTCTATTTAGCACCAGTATCTCTCACCTGGATAAGGCAGCAAAAATGTGCAAATAACAAAAGACATCAGAATAACAAATAACTGCAGACAGTCACTCTGGACCTATTCTGAAACAACAGAATACACTTTAAAAAGCAGTAAAACCAATAAAAATCCAGTCATCTTGAAAAAGGAGAATCTTCGCTGCAATAAAGGCAGTCAATAAAGAAGCTCTCTCATTTAAACATCAAATGCACATTGTTTTGCAACACCTGTTATTCAGCCATAATAGCTTTCTTAACCTGTCAAAGTGTTTAAGCTGAGGAAAAGAAATGGGCCTCCAGCTGTGCACTTCGGTGGAGAAAGTCTGCGCGAAGCGATATTAGTTTAATGAAATGTGTACAGATTGTAATTGTGGTAATAAGAGGGCAATTCCCAGAGGGGCAGTAGGAAGGCAGCGAGTGCAGCCAAGCAGAAAACAGAAGCTGCAGACGGGAGAGAGAGACTGATACGCTGTGTATGGACCCTCACTCTCCGCCTGCTCGCCTACGTACAGCCCGAGCAGATCTCCCACCTGACGAGCCTCAGCACTGCTTCCCAGAGAAGAAAGCAGAGACAATCCAGCTCTCAGCAGTGGAGCCTGCCAAGGTCTGTAACACAGGGTCATGAATATGCGAGAATATGGGAAAGCAGGACAAAATAAAAAATTAGCACTGGAGAATGGCATGTCTTCCACTGTTCCTCTCTGCAAGCCCTGAGACTCCGCAGTAGTGCCCAGGAAGCTACAAAGCTTGTTTTCCCAGCAAGACAAGTTGTCAAAGTCCTGGAAAAATGAAAAACAACACTTAGGGAGAAGATGAGGAAAGAGTAACATCAAAACCTTATGGACCTTTCCTTTCATTTCCTTAAAAGAAGGACGAACACCCTTGTTTCAGCAAGCTTGGCCATGCAAATACAGCAAACCCATTCATACCAGCTAGATTCCTACATGAAAGCTGCCAGAGCCAAAGTGTGTCCGAAGGTTAGTGTAAGAGAAAACATCAGGACCAGCAACACTCATCACAGCAAGTACTGTCTGGAAGAGCTTCTGAATTGTCGGCTGAGCCTGCTGTAGTAATTTGGCAGCATAATTCAATAAATCCATCCTCATGGTAGTTTAGACCCACCAGCTTCTGCGATGCACCACAAATGTATGAGTGTTTCCATAAGGGAACCCCTTTCTCTGTCTCTCCAGACTTTGGATAGTCAACAGGAGCTTAGGCAGAGAGGCAGAAGTGAAGACTGATTTTCTTTTCATAAATGGGAAGGCATATGGAAAATACAGGCAAGAAAAAGACAGCTTGACTCTTCCCTCAGTACTACAAGACAGCAATTAATTTAAGGAAGGATACAATGGATGTAAGAGAAGAAGAACCTACTCCAAGATGGTTGAACAAAAAAGTAAATGAAAAGAGCAAAAGAAAAAATTAAAACATGATAGACTGAAAAAACATAAGCCCAAAACCGAAAATCATGGTCCAAAAAAGCATCAAAACAAAGACAGAGACAGAAAATGGGAAGTATTTTATTTTATAGTCATAAATAAATGAGCTGAAAAGAGAAGGAAAAATAGAGGCTAAGCTGAAGGAAAGTCCAACTTAAAAGCTGTTTTTTAGAGTTGAGAGTGGTGAGAATTTTCAGCCAGGGTCCTGATTCAGGAATAGACAAATAACACTTCATCCGGTTTCTCCTAGCAGTAACAAGAACTATACTGCCTTCCCTTTTTCAAAATTGTCATATTTACCATTCACATACTACGGGAAAAAATGCACAGCTTTATTAAGTGCTTTCAAGAGTAATGTTTTTTACAACACAGGCAGCTCAACAATGAGAACTGTACTGCTGTCACTCAGAAAAGCAGCTGAAAAATATTGTTTGCAAAGCAACTACTCTCCTGAAAAACTGAAATTCATCTAGGAAGAGAAACCCATCCTGCCCAGTCTTGCTCAGAGCCCTACTGACATTGTCTCAGGGAAAATTTACAGTAGGAAGAGCATTTCCTACAGCTGCTGCAGGTGAGCACAAAGGGATGTTGCAGACAGGGAGGGAGTCTCAGCTATTTGTTTGAGATATAATTGGAAGGTTAACAAGGGCTATCATTGTTTCAGACACTCACTTTTCCAGCTTTGCAACACGTACTTCTGCTCCTCTTACACAGGAGCAAGCCGGAACTGCCTGTTGTTATTTAGCAACATCAGTGAGCTGCAGACCTCTGACAGTGCCTGAGGGAGGCTTGTGAGCTTTTTAATTCATTTCCCTGATTGCAAGGAATAGCTCACCGCATGACGGCTGTGATTAGTTAGGACAATACTGAGGCCATGCCGACAAGGTTCATCAGACACAGAGCAACTAGAGTTGCCCACGGATAAATTTATGCCACCAGTCCAGATGTCACAGAGCTCCTTTCTACATGCCTTCAAAACTTCTTTAGCAAAAACAACCCTTGATCCAAGAGAACTTGGGGGGCACAGCCTAACACGCAGTGTGAAAGGGACTGGAGAGCAAAGAAGGGATGTAAGGCAGAGCTCTGCTTCTCCATCCCATGTCCCTTTTAATGATGGATGAGAAAATTGCTCAGACTTCTCCAGCTGAGGCCTTGGTTGTGATGTGACACTATCACCTCTCATCAGTCACATCTCCTTCTGAGCCAGAATGTCACAGAAGACGACATGACTGATGCAACCTGACACAACATGTCACCATGCCAAGTCTGCCAGCTGGGAAACTGGGAGGAGGGAGAAAGGAGGGAGGGAGAGAGAGAACAGTCTTCAGGAAAGGCATTCCTCATCAGAGTTCCCATGTTGAACAGGGTTGTTTTGTTTTTAAGAAAGGTCCTATTGCTGCAAAAGCCAAAACACCAAAGATACATAGAAGAAACAACCCCAACAGACTGGGAACAAATCAGTGACTAAATTGTTTACTGAACGTCTACTAAAGGTTTAGGTAGACCTTCTATAGTGAAGGAAGGGGCACAAGGCCAATAGGTCTCTGTGTTGCTTTAGAAATGCACCTCTCTTTTACCCCTACGGCAAAACAGGGCAAGCAAACCAACCCTTTCCCAAAGGGAAGATTCAGGTCCCTAAGGACTGTTCCAAGACATTTGCATCAGACATCTTTCCACTTTCTAAAGTGGGAAAGCAGAGGAAGAGACATTTGTTTATCCTTTCCTTATAAACAATAAAATAATTTTAGTTCAAGACCATGCATAATTAGGAAAATAAGTATACTCTCATACATTTCTGCATTACATTACATTAGTACTGCCATACTCTGTAACTACAGATTTGAGGAGTCACAGGACATTCACTTAATGATATCTCAGCCAATGCCACTTCTGCCTAAAGCGCATGATTTACCTCAGTCATAAGTTAAACCTGAGATGTCTATATAGACAATTCAGCAAAGAAAAGGCACAAACACTTTGAGCTAAGAGTGCCAAGTCAATTTAGAACAACCTACTGCTTTTATTTTCTTCTTCATATTTCCGACTATCCTATAACCTCAAAAGCAACAACTGGCAACATATAAAATGTTGTGGCACCACGCAACCACACAAATGAAAAGTCAAAGTGTGGAACATTCACATCAATTTCCACTCCACCTTTAGCTAAGCTATATTTTACATATTGATACAATTTTTACCAAATTTAGTCCATGTTTTTGAACAAGAAGCATCTTGACACAGAAAATGCTGTCACTGGGATGCCAGAGTAATTGTCTGCAGACACAATGTGGTGCATATATTTGTAATTTAAAAATCATCATACCTGCCAATAATCACAAATATAAAAAGTTTTAGTTACATAAGATCAGCCTGAAGTTCTGGCACATTACATGTTGTAGTATTTGCTGCTATTTTCACTGCTGAATGCAAATTTGAATTTGCAAATCTGAACTTGCAAGAAATACCATTCGTGTGTTATTACCTATTCCTCAAATCCATAATATTTCAATTACCAGTCTCAACAATTGGAGTTTCCTGATCTTCTAATGCCTTAATTACTAACATTAGTTTTTTTCATAAAAAATAGGTGAAAGTGAAACATTAGTGTCAGCACATCCCTCTTCTTTTTTCCTGCCTACACAGTGCTGAAACATGCAGTCAGTCTGAACTGCCCTGACCAGGCAGCTCAGCACTGGCAGATGGACATTGCTATCTAGGCCTTCTCACTTATCAGTTGGCTTTGAGCACTTTAGCTGCTAATGTCAATCACTGAGTGAGAGGTTTTATAGTGACATCTGCCTGTCAGTGAGCCTGACTGCTTGAGTCTACCTTCCAGGGCAATTCTTCTTCTCCTTGAATGTCAGTTTATTTAAGCACCGTCCAGTCACAGCTGCCAACTATGCACCACAGCAGTATTTCTAGTAGAAAACAAGAAAAGGAAATCTATTAAACATGAAAACATTTAATTCTGGCTTAGCCTCAGGCTGCACCATCCTCAGGGACTGACCCAAGCTCTGTGCTGATATCAACAAATTCTTTTTATTGCCTTGTTACTCCTTTGCTTTAATTGATTTTTATTTTTTTTTTGTTAAAAATCACACTGCCCGTAATTTGCAGATGACTCACAGCCAGCCAGGGCGGGCTGCTCCAGTTATGGTGCAGGTTTCTTCTCTTCCCTAACAGATTCCTGGCCAGGAAACATTCACTAGCCCGCTTCGAAAGCAAGCTCTTGATTCCATTTCATGGAAGCCACCTAGCTCTCTATTTAGGTACACTAAAAGCCTGTTTTATTTGCTTTACTGCCTACCACTGTCGAAGTACTTCAAGGTCCTTTCCCGGTGCACCAGGAGTCAGCCCTGCCATGGAGCACCAGTGGCCATGATGCCTTAAACAGGCTAGTAAAAATGTGAAGCAGACATAGTAGTACAAGGAAAAGGGAATTTACTTCAGTTTAATAAGATCCTAGGTGCCCAGACTCATCAAAGGTGGAAAACACGTCATGAAGCGAGCGACGAGCCGGAACCCCCGTACAAAGTGTACCGTATTTTTACGGACTTCACAAAATTAGCATATCTACTTAAAATCCCCCAATAAGAAACTTAATAAATCAATAATTGCCCCCTATTCTAATGAACCCTCCCCACCAAATGAGACTACAGCCTAGTTTACAAAAACACGTTCCAAGAGAGAACAGGTTGGAGCCTCTAGTTCTGAGATAATATGAATGTTTGGTCTTCCTCGCTTTGCAGGACCCCAAACTAAGCCAAATATCAGACTACAAGGGTTGCAAACATGTAGGGCTAAAGTACAAGGAGTCTTTGTGCAGGGTACAAGGAGTGTGTTTAGAGGGTAACAGGGAAGGGAAAGGGTATAAAAATATATAAAAAGGGTATAAAAGAAAATACAAAAATCACCGGCATCAGCCACCCAGCTGTCCTCTCTGAGGAGACACTGCTACTCTTAGTGACAGCACCATGTGTTGTGACACAGAGCAAAAGTCACTTCCATGCACTGTTATGTTCATGTACCTAATGCAGGTGACTGAGGGATCACAAGCGGCTGCAGCTTTCACTCAGAAGCTGAACAGCATGATGAAGACACAAATGCTCAGCAGCATCTTAAAGAAAGTACAAATGCAAGTTTGCATACTCAGTTTCAGCTCTGCATTAATTTAAAGTTATTTTTGAGCAACAATTTTTGCAAATGAATATTTTAAGAAGATCAATCACCAAAACACAGTCTGTAATGGCGATATTTTTAAATGATCTGACAAATCATATTTACAAGCTAATGGTAAAAAACGTTTACCATTTGGAGAGAAAACGTAACCAATCAGGTTACAGAGCTCATTAAAAATACCAAATGTTCACAGTAATAGCAAAAAGAGGGAAAACAGCTAAAATGCAGAGACAAAAGGAAAAATCTTGCTCATCTGTATTAAGGCCAAATATCACAACTTCCCCTGGTCACATGCATGGGATAATGAGACATACCAAAAATACATGACAGAGGTAAGTATCTAAGCCATTTGCTTAAAAGAAGCTGAAATTCAGATCAGGTCCAAATGTCCAGATATCAGGTCCATCAACACTGTCATCTTATTCCGTTATCTTTAGCCCTGCCTTTGAAGGAGACTGAAGTCAGCAGCCTGGATATGAAATGCTGCCTCTGCACAGCCACACTGATTTGTGCCTCAGATTCATTTTCTCCTCTTTCTTTTCTATTTATGCTCCTCTTATTTTTAATTTCCTTCCTTGTAAAACCCTACACTTTATCTCAGGCTTCTAGCCAGTCAGCTAATTTTTCTATTTTTCTGTGTATTTGGCACTAGACCGAAATGAAAATTAATAATCCCTTCAGAAAAAGCGCATGTATCTCAAAATAGTACTGGGGCTGGGAGATCCTAAAGACAGAGCAGTTTATTAATATTATGCAATTACAAAACTACTCCCCTCAGGAAACACTACTTCATTTTAGCCCAATTCTTCAGAAGACCCACCCTGTGCAAGCCACAGTCCTGAACTAGTACCTAGGACAAAACAAGAAGTGAAGCCCTAAAGGGAGAGCTGACTGCCAAGAGACCTGACTCTTTACCTTCTCTCTCATTAATCTACCTTCCCCTCTTCCAATCCATTATTTTTGTTGCTTCCCAGATTTACTTCACTTTTTCCTTCTGGGACGTGGCTGTCTCAGCCTTCCTTCCCTCATGCTCCACATTTTTTTCTTTATTCCCTCTTATTCCAACAAATGCTCCATAGCAGACAGATTCATTCATCTCTAGCACCTTATCTGGTGGAGCATATGTTTCTTTTCTTTGAGGTCAGATTAACTATTCCTTATAAATGTTACAAAGAAAAAATATGTGTTGGCAGCAAGTTCTGCTACTCTTAGCCATCATTTTTGTCCACTGCATTAAGTCCATTTAACATGCTTTAACATGCCTTTTGTCAACAGCAACAAAAGCAAAAAGCAGCTGAACTCTAGTTAATAAATCATTTTCTGAAAGTAGAAACCGCCTGAGAAATATGATGCCAAGCAGTTAATGCATGTTATTCTTACAGAGAGGAAAATTGAGGAGAAAAAGTTTAACCAGCTTTTCTGATTATAAAAGGTGCTTTCTGTGTATATCTGTACTCATTGTACTATTTTAAAACAAAGAAATCACACTGAAATGCAGTTCGTTACTTCAGACATAGATTCACCCATCCCCAGCTGGGCTTATTTCCTAATTAGAGAAATAAGTCACTAGTACTTAAATTTGAAATGTAATTCTCTATCCCATTAGGCCATCTCCTATAATTTGTGTGTATATATATATACACACACATATATATGTGTGTATACCTTAAAACAATAAACAAAACCATATACAGTATGAAAACCCAGAATCACATGACGGGGAACCACAGCATGTTCCACTAGCTCACAGCTTTCCCTGTCCACAGGAAAGATCCAAGAACCATAACAACCGAGAAGCATTTAAAAGGAAGTCAAGATGTTGAAGAATTTAGTATTTTAAAACCAGGCAAATCGTTATTTAAAGTGTTGGGATGGACCAAATTTAAGTGAAAAGCAAATGAGAACAATAAAAGCTGATTAAGCATTATATTATGGTCTGTCATTAATCTGCACTCTTTATCAAAAAAAATCAGGAAGGATAGACAGGGAGGATGAAAGACATATTTCTTCTTTCTTCATCTTTTCTAGCTTCTCTATCCTCGTTTCAGATGGTCAGTTTAAGCAATACTATACAAAACGTAGATTTCATACCATACTGTGTTATACCTTGAACAAGCAAATATTGTAGGAATAAATTATCACCTTAGCAAGCCTGGCTAGACAGGCCTTACAAACTCCTGCAAGCTAGGACCCATAAAAAGGCCTTAAACATGGCAAGCAAACAGAATTTTTGATCAGTTTATATACCTCCTGCCAAAAATTCTTCCCAGCTCTCCTGTCTTCAGAGATGCCTACTGCCTTCCCTTCTATCCTTGGAGTGCATCTCACACGCAGAGAAGTAAGCAGGTTGTTTCTGAACACACAAGACTCTGTTCCATTCCTCAAAACCAGCACCTCATCCCCTCTCTGAAGGGACGGAAATAACTTGCAAATTTGTTATTCTATGTACTGAGAAAAGGACACAAGGAAATTAGCCTAAAACTCCAAGATACCATTAATTTAGTGACAATTCTGTGTCTGCTAGAGACTGCCATCAAGAAGTGGGCAATACTGAGAAAGAGAAGAAATAACCCAGTTGTTACGGCTGTGCTGAATTTCTAGCCCATGGAGCTTTACTGGCTGCCAGGAAACTTTGACAGACTGGAATGTTCATACCCAAGGCTGTGACAGCCTCATCCAAACCTCATGCAACTACACCATTGAAACACTTTTATGCTACTATAGCTCTTCTGAGGGTTTTTTTTTCACTTATTTTGTTCCAGTGCTAACCCTTTTTTCCTTCTGATATTATAATGGATTTAATCTTCCAAAAGCAATTAGAAGGGAAATTGGAAGCTTGCGTATATCCATTGTTTGAGTTCTATAAAAGCAGGGAAGTAGGGACTAGCATGAAGTTTTTATAAGTACTGAATTGAATATATATTAAAAAGGTACTAGCTTATAAAGCCACATGAGAAAGTCTATATAAGAACTTGTACTGGAAAATTGGAAAAAAAAAGAAGTCATCAATGAAAAACAAGAATGTGGCTTTTTCCCAGTGCAAAGCAATTTGGTTGTAACTGCATTTCCTTACATGCATCGTAGCTGGTCTCTTCAGAGTTTGAAACAAAGTTTATGAAAAAGTAACCATCGATTTCTTTTTTTTAAATATATATATATTAGACAGTTAATAAATTTCAATCACAAAGCTTTTTCATTAACCATGTCTCCTCTAATATCTCCAGCGGTCTTACCTGTTTTTTACCAAGGGAGAAGAACAGGGAGAATTATTTCCTACAGTTTAACGTGTCCTTTCTAAAACACAACACAGCTGCAGCCAGGAGTGTGTTGCTGCATCCAAGCAAAGCCATTATTTTTTGCCTCTCTTCTGAAGCTCAAGGAATATCAACCCACTCCAGGAAATAAAAACACATAAACAAACAATTTTTTGTACCTCTCGTATTTCCACAGATGGGTTGGAAAGTTCTGCCACCAAAGAATTTTGATTTATAGTGGGAATTTCCCTTGGCATCTGAAAGAAGTTATGTTTGCATATACTAAAAATGAGAGTAACTGGATCTGGAAAAGACAGCTTGACCCAGATCACAAGAAGAGCTCAGTGTATTTGGTATAACCCTGAAATGAAAAGTGATATAAAAGTAGTGTCAGAATATTTGGCCACTTCTGCCACCTCTGAGATCACTCAGTACCAGGCAGGTCAAGTTATGAATTAGAGAAGTACTATATTTGCAGAGGAAGACCTAATACAGAGATGCAAGAGTGATCACATGAAGCTCTCCTCTTTTCCTTCTTCCATAGCCAGAAGTAGAAAATGGGGCAATATGTGTTGTTTCTGTCCCTCAAAATAAAGTTTAAAAGACTTCTGAGTCTCTGAACCACTAACTGAAAATATGATATAATCCCAGACACCTTGAGTTTACACACACACCCCCACATCCCCATAAATTCATTATTAGGCTTACAGAGATAGTGAAGTTTAGTCTCTCTCAATTCTTCCCTCACAGGACCTGAACACCTCCTTAACCTGTTATGAAATTTGGGCTTAATTTTCCCTACTAACCTAGGCCTAAGCCGAAGGACAATGGCTATTTTATCCAACACAGCCTTCTTTGCACAATGAAAGGGAACAAACACTTTGCTTTTCTCATGTCCAAACGCACCTTTTTGTGCCCACTGTTAATAGGATCACTCAAACCAGCAAGCCACCCTCGAACAAAGGGAATTTATTGAGATTGCAGGCTTTTGGGTTTTCCCACCTTTTCTCTACAGAGGAAAGAGTTTTAGACCAGGCACCACTAAATTTATTGACATTTTTCTTGCAGGTAGTTGTCTCAGTAGCACAAAGCACTGCCGCAGCAGTTTCTGCTCTGTTTTCCCTGTACCTCTGAGTGGATGAAGGCAAGGGTGAAACTGCCCCAAGACTTTACTTCTGCCAGCTGGGGCAGCTCTGACTGCAGGAAAGAGAAGGCAAGCCCAGCTCGACGTCACAACTCTGACAGGAGAAAGCATTGAGTGGAGCCATGACAGACTGGTTTGCTTGAAAGTGGGGTTTCACTCAAAGAACAGTTGTGTATTTGGGGGGCCCCATGGCACTTAATTCAAGCCTGATCCCTGCATGTGCTTGCCAGCAGGAGGGAAAGAATATGGAATGTCAAATACTCCCTCCCTCCATGCTGTCACACTTCCAGAAAGCTGGGCAAAGGCCAAAGTGAGAGCTGCTTTCCCCTTGAGCCACAGTCAAGCAACCAAGGCAAGTTTATCAGCATCGTGTCACACCCCCTACGATTCAGGCCCTCGAAATGGAGCCCTGAGAGGCATCCACTGCAAGCTCATATAAAGGCTGATGGACTGCAATGGATTTGCTGATCTCTTCTGCTGAGGCAGATTTTTGTTTCTCGTGGAGAGCCCCCGAGAAGCACATTAAAAACCTGCTAGCAGAAGCACAAAAATATCCAACATCGAGCCACCTCGGATGTCGGGTTTACAGTAGTATTCCCCTCAAATACTTTTAACTTTGAGTGATCATGTCCCAATGGACATGATCATGTCCAAAATCTTCAGGTGGAGCTTTATGATGCACATGAGAGAGAATCTTATGGGAATAATTGCAGGACATAAAATTCTCTGAAACAAGGTCTTGTACCTCAGAGCTTTTGTGGTCAGTGGAGGAGTTGAGAGACGGTGAAGGAGCCTTTTCTAATAAAGAGCAAAATGTAACATTTGCATTGACATCTGATGATGAGAGGGCAGCATGTTGACCCTTAATTAAAACTGAAACCACTGATGATTGCCAAGGTCAGCAAACTGCTGCTAAACCAGCTATTGAGATATCCAAGTCAGTCCATAAATCAGGTGAGATTGAAATCCAGTCAATATTAATGCAGTGGGATGCCAAGAAGCTGGGTGTTCTTCCCGGATGGCAGAGTTAAAATCACTGGAGTAAGCAGAGCCAGTGTTATTTGCCAAATGGAAAAGGTTAATTCATGGCTCCTGGGTGAAAAGCAGAAGAATGGTAATCTTAACCCTAAAAGAAATCCAGTCCAAGCAGTTAAAGCACTCCCTAATTCACAAGCAGAGGCATTTGTCAACTTTTCACAAGCAGCCTCGCTTCCTCCAGACATGAAATAATTGGAGGACACCCTGCTGTAAACTGGGGGAAGCAACAAGGGCAGGGCAGCAAGCACTTCATGAGATAGAAGTTAAAACTCCACTTGAGTGATACCAAGTTGAAGGAGTTAAACAACTTGAATCACTAAGGGGTAACTTGCATGGAAGTTCGTGTTGTTTCCTTTTTCTAAGAATAGCAGCACCCCTCCACTGAAGATTAAAGGAACCAGTTCCAAGTGGGGGAACTCTAACAGCCAATTTTTCATGGTTTATGGACTACCCAGCATGACAGGAGTATTACCTGTAAAATTCTTCCAACTATAAGTGGTTATGGTCAAGAGCCGACCCTATTTGAAAGCCTTTGAAGCACGTGAACACACCTCCTCAACAAACCCATCCACAACTGCCCCAGTGTGCAAAAAAAATCAGTTGTACTACGGGGCCAGAAGATCCCCTTGACACTTGGAGCAGACAGATTGATGTGTTTCAATATGTGGTGTGCTGGGGATAGCCCTCAGTGGGATTTAAAATCAAGACCTGCTGTGTAATTCTGTGGCTAATTTCAAGACGCGTTGGGCCCAAATCCAACAGACACAGTATTGAGGAATCCCTCACACCCACCACTCCTTAAATAACACTCCAGTCCTCAGGACTCAGGAGATGAGGTCGTGTAAGAAGAAATTATAGAGTCCAATTTGCTTTTAATTTTTTGAGGTGTTTTTTATTTTCTTGTATTTAGTTTGGGGGGTGGGGTGTTTCTAATGGAGCAGTCAGTACCAATAATCTTACTCCCCTTGTATAAATCGTAATCAACATGAAGCATCTTCCCAGGATAGCACTCTGGTCTGAGTATAAATCAGCAAATGCATCAAACATCAGAACAGTATTTTTTATCACTTCCACTCACTAAAGTAGTACATTTATAGTGATATTCATGCCAAGCAGCTCATTTTTGCAAATAAGAAGTATGCAATTACTCTATTTGCATTAATTCTCAAAATACAGCTAAAGAAATAGGGCACATCTTGCCATATTTTTTTCACAATTTGATCTGTGATATGCTACAAGCAAAGAATCCTTTTCCTTGATGTGTACTGCCACGAAGGAACTATGCCAAATGTCGTACAAACCAAACTAGAGCACAACCTTCCACACCAGGTCTACCAAACTGTTTAAAATTATTAAATGCAGTTGTAGGCCCAAAACCAGAGTTCACAACAGGCACTTTTGCCTTCCGTTTAGAATAAAACTATTAACAGTGACTCTCAAAAGGAAATCAGAGAGGCTTCAAGTACCAGGATGTGTGATTAGACTGTGTGAGTAGCCTTTTCCTCTCAAATGTTTTCCCTTTTTTACAGCAGCTCCAACATACTTTCAATACCAGATTTGAAATCCTCTCTTTACCAGTCACACCCATGTATCTGTAAACTTAATCCCACTCTCTGCACAAGTATTCAAACAGATGGTCACACCTCATTTAACTTAGCACTTCTTGCTTTATCTTTCCTTCTGATGACCCTCTGTGAATCATAGCTGTTAAGCTAAATCACAGCGTTTAAACTGCTTTTGCACCATAAACAACACTCCCTTGAGCTTTCTCTGGCTCTGACCTTTGCCAGACATCATAATTTTAATTTATATACCTGACCACAAACTCTCATCTCATCTCTATGAAACCTAACTGGTAAAGGATTACTGCCTCTGGACAGACTCAGGTCTGTCAGCAAAGCAGAACAGTTGACATGCAGCCAGAGTGCTTTCAGAACGATGGGACATCAGAGTTCCATTCTCTACTGCTCCCTGTTACCATTATGGAAACAATCAGCAGTCATAAAACAGAAATACAAAGAATTCCACAGAATTTTAAGTGTAAAATATTGAAGGGGGAAAACAAACTGAAACAACCCCAGCCACTCAGTTTATTTACTGGTAGACAGTACTTGGATGCTGAAAACGCCTTTGAAGTAACAGGCACTCAAATTCCTGTAATGAAATTCCACAGAAATTTTCCATGGGGATCTGGAGAAAGAAAACGTGATTTTTGCAGCGGAGTCTGGAAAAGCTTTCTGTCCCAGAGGGAGGTGCTGCCAGCTCACCAAAATGACCAGAGAAATCACTCCATTACTAAATGCTAATGCAGCCCACTGGCCTGGAATGACCACAGCAATGTTTGAGGAGGAACCATCGCACTGAATCTCTGGATTGAAGAGTTCATCAGAGCAGGGAAAGCCAAACTCCTGAGTTTCAGCAAGGTCCCACAGACACTTCTTGCCTTCAAAGCACCAGAAATTTTTCTAAGATATTTTTAAGACATGTTCTTCCCTTTTTAGTACTAAAGGAAAATATCCCAAAAACCAGTTAGAAATAAGATCGCTATCCCATATTGGACCAAGCCTTCTCACATATCCAAAACATTCCATCCAGAACTTTTAATGTAGAGTTCTGTACAGCATTTGATCAAATGCAAGCATCTGATGTGAATAGCCAGGAGAAAAAATAGAATATAAAAACTTTTTGAGTGTGAAATTTATTTTTAATCAATACATAAAGAGTTTCTTAAAATATTTCTTGCACAATTCCTAGATAATAAAAAAAAGCTATTGTAGACTCGACATATTTCCATTGAAATCATGTACCAGTGTTTCAAAGCCTACAACAAATAATTTCTCTCTGGAGGATTCAAGAATTTCTCAAATATTAGCAAGCAAAAAGTGAGTAAAGCAAATATAGAGATGCCATTTAAAAAACCAGCTTGCATACAGATGGAAAAAATAACCTAAATTCATGTTACAAACCTGCAGATCTGACACAACTCAGATTTATTTAAATTACTTTGCTTTACCTGTGTAAAATATGTGAGACATCTTAGGTATATTCAGAAAGTTTGTGTCGGAGATTCATTTGACACTCAGCTTTTAAAATTGGTTGTATTGAAGCGGATTCACTTTATGATTCCCATGACTGTGGCAGAGTTTTCATTGACATTTTTACTGCATTTTGGTGCAATTCAATTTGACCTCTAGGCAAGGTCTTCCATGTTGTGAAAAATCCAGAACTGACTCTGAAGAGAGCATACAAATTTAAATGGCACAACCTTTTTTTTCCTGTCCAATGTCATTTATTTTCAGACAAATAAGCTCATGCATAACACCCTCCTGTGCATCAAGTATTGGTAAAATACTCTTTTCACATCAGGAAATAGATTTGTGTGTGCCAGACATGCTCCAAAGGAATTGGTCAAGCGGAGACAGCTGACTGAAAAACTGTTCTATTCTCAACAAAGCCACAGCGAGCTCTGCTAGGCTCCATAAAAACTCATCTGTACATGAAGGGACACAGGTTACTCAATCCAAAAAAAGAGTTCAGAGGTTCAGCTCAGGGCTCCTAATATTTTTGCCTAGGCAACAAAAAGCTGGCATTTTAAGTCTCCTGTCAAGGTGTCTACTTACATCCCACTGGTGAGAATTAGTTATGGTCAAGGCTGTCGGAAGGCCCTGCAAGAGCACAGCAAGAAGAGATGCACACTCCAGCTCTCCTGAGTCCCAGCCAGTGCATCCATAAATGTTCCATTCCTTTCAGAATGAACGGCCATGCACAGCCTTTTCTCACCATCTAGACCCATGCACCAGTATTCCTGAATTCTGTTATTTCCCCACAAATTGTATGTCTCACCCAAGGGGGAAAAAAAAAAAAAAAAAAAAAAAAGGTGAGAAATGAAGCTCTATACATAAAGAGGGTTTAACTCTGAAATTACCCAGTGTGGCTGTTCAGGGGTCTCAGTCAATGTAAATCATAATCCAAACTGACAAAAAATTCAGAGCACACACTCACAGAGATATATACAGTGGTATTTATACACACAAAACCACAACAAACAGTTGTCAAAGTCACTATCCAAATGCATCCATGGATCCAGTTACTTAACCCTGGTAAAACTATCATATTTCAGGACACAAATGACTCAACACAAGTTCAGAAACCCTGGTAATGTAGGTGGGAAATCATGGGATGATTTTCCCAGTTGTGGCAACAAAATGACAAGAATTACCCACAGACATATCAAAAAGTCAATTTTAAGATAGTCTAATAAGCATACTTTAATCTCACAGTTTTTTAGCATTTGTGATGCATTTAGGCTTGCTCTTTAAATCTTGTTTCTCTTGCCAGGAATGCATCTTCATAATCATGTTGAAATAAAACACATGTGATGATATTTATGTGCCTAAATACCTGTACAGCAGCAGAATTTCAGAGCCACAAATCTAATGCTAGCACTTGCATCCTCAGAAAATTGTGACAACGTTGATTTAAAATTTCTACTATTTATAGCTATTCGTGTTGTAAATGAAGTTCTCCCAACTAGCCAGAAATAAAAGCCATTAGACAAAGAGAGCATTTTATAAGGTAACACCACTCAGAGCAACTCCATTCTGAAAGGACATGCTGGAGCACAATACATATTTACATTCTTTAAAAATCCCACATAAACTTGAAACACTGCAAAAGAAATATCCCTGGCTGCAGGATTCCTCATGCAGCCCTTGCACTCTCCTCAGAGGGTGTGCAATACACACAGAGCCCTGCAGTAAATGTCCCAGCCAAGCAAGACCACAGCTCACCCCATGGTACTCACCAAGCCAGGTGTGAAATCCTGCCTTCCGTGGGGCTCAGCTCAGATGGCCTCAATTCTAACATCTTCCCAGGTATCTTTGGGAAAATATCTGCTCAGGTGATGCAGATGACCACTCCTCCCATCAAGGTGAGCACACCTCCAGTCAAGGTCAGCTGTACTGCCTGCCATCTAGGCTTGTTTCTACTACTGCAAGATTTAAATTTGGCTTGGTAACTTTAGATACCATTTAAGATTAGAAAATTTCAGCTGCTCCTGATTCAAACCAAGAAGCCAAAGGTGCACCTTCCTACACCATACTCCTGAGACATTCGGCCTCTGTGATTTCAAAAACTCATCCACAGCTTTTTATTTATCCAACATAAATAATTTTTCCTGAAACCTGATGTTCCCAAAAGGCTTCTAATACTAATGAGAAGCTTATAATGTTTAATTTTGATTGTAAAGCACAGGTGAACAGGTGCACTTTAAATCACAAAATGAAATATTAGTGGTAAAGTATTTCTTATCTATCATAAGGTTTACCAGACTTAAAAGATGTAAAAGAGTCCAGCTCTACATGGATGGGAATCTTTGTCACTCTCCCTAAAGACCTGGAAACATTTAGCCAGACTCTAGGAGTAACCTTTAAGATGCTTCTTCCAAAGGTGCCACACGGGATTTTTAAGGGACACAGTCTGTAAACTTTTCCTTGCTGATGGGGGAATGAAGGAGAGGGGAAAGGAGAACAGAACAGCCAGAAATAATGCTCTTCATTTGTAGTGTATTACATGCAAAACACTTGTTAACCTAAACAGAGGCATACTGCAGATAAACATTTTAATTATGTCGCTTAGGTACGTTCGGGCTCTCAGAAAACAATATTAAAAAAAAAAAAAGCAAGTATCTCCTTTAGAAATAATCATTAGCTGAAGCTAGACAGACAAGATAAAGACTTTCCTTGAAGAATTTACAGCCTAGCAAGAAACATGGGAGGTTATGGAGAAGAACCATTTGTATCTCTAAATCAGACACACACATGAGGGAAAGACCCATCAATCAGCTTTCATATGGAGTGTAAATGCATTTGTTGCTGCATTTTAGCGGTGGAACCACTACTAGATAATCCAGCCATTTTACCCAACTCCTAACTACATATGAAGAAAAATCTGCACCTGCAAATGTAATTTTAAAGGCTAACTTTCACCTAGAGATTGTATGCTTTCCCATATGGAAAAGTTTGGTTGCTGGTGAGCAGCTATTAATAAAAGCTTTTAACTCACCCCTCAGGGCTGGCAGTGGATGTGACACAATCATGACACAATTTACATGGTCAGCATGCCTTACTTATGAGTAGGCCATTTTAAAGGGCAAAAAAGTTAAGCCTTTAACTCTTACTGGGAAAAAAAACCCAAACAAACATGTTTACATGTCATTGATTGCCTGATAATCATTAGGCAATTTGCTGATCTTGAGGTTTCAACAGCAATGCATTTCCTCTCACCAAATGTAACCTCATTAAGGAAAACATTAAAAAAAAAAAAAAAGATAGCAATATCATCCTGAAAGTCCTGTTTAACAAAAAAAACCCCAAAACAGATTTTAAGATACAATCATGCAGAAATCTTCTGAATAGCATGATCACAGGACAATATGAATCATAAGTTACAACTGATGGACCAAACTCAGTTGTATGCCAAAATTATTTTTAAAGTCTACCTTAGGATGTCTGTACTTGGTATTAATGTGTTGCATTTAAAATGTCAAAATAAAATCTGGCTAATTTTGGATAAGCCAATTCACTTGCTATCTTTGCTGCCAATGCCTGCAGATCCTTCATGAAGATAAATTTGTCCTCTAGAAGTCTGTAACAGTTTTATTGACACTGAAAACTGTAGAAAGAGCATTAAAATATTCAAACCATTCCACAAGTTCCAAAAATCACAGATGCTTTTTAAACTTTGAAACTATACCAGAGTTAAGATATCTGGGTGAGATGCAGAAAACAAATGAACAAGTTAGAAACATTGGGAATGATGCAGATAGAGCACAGCAAAGAGTAGCAGAACTGCTAGAGGGATGCGAGTTGTTTCCTGTCACTTTGGTGGCATTTATGAAACCCCCAAAATCCACAAATGTTATTTGAGAGTTAGGGCTAGAGGGGTACAAAATGTCTGAGTGATCGTCGTGTGTTGGACATGAGCACCCATTTTAGTTACCCTAAATGCAGTTACAGGCTCTCCTGGAGTCTTCTCACTACGTGTCTCTCCAGGAATAAGGGAATAAATGAGGGATTCCTCTTCAGAGCAAACCACAGATTTCCTTCTGCCCCAAATTCTTCCATGCAGCTCAGTTTTTCTGCAATTGATGTCACCTGCTTCAGACTGAGAAAAATGATGTCATACTTGTGCCATTTACTTGTGCTCTGTGATTCTCACTCTGCATAGATCATCAAATGCCTTTTTACTGACTTCTGCCAGAATAGCATAGAAGGTTTTAGTTAAAGGAAATATTTCCTAGAAGATCTTTACAAATAGATGTGGAGGAGATCAAATATGTAATCAGAAGGACTTATGCCTCACAGTAGTCCCTAGACAAACATTTGTTCATATGGCACTGTTGTCAAACACCATCCTGCCTACAGACACTACAGTATTTCAAGTACAAAGGAGTTACTGTCATAATCACTGTCCCTTTTTAAACAATGATTAGTGATCCTAATATTTCACATGTTTCTCTTGAGAACACCATTATTCACACCATTTTATAAAGTCCTCAACTGTTTTCTATTGCGTTCCATTACTGTTCTTTCCAAGACCCAGCCAGGTCTAATAAAAGCTGATGCTGTTGGATGACCTTCATCAAGCAGGCACTCACAAAAACCCCAAAAAACAACACGCAGTGATATGTTAGTGGTGCAAGTGTTAGTTCCTACTTGGAGCCACAGAAGTAATCTCACACTTACCCCTTTCCTTGGCACTTGGTAAAAAGGCAGGTCAGTCTGAGCATTCCCATTTAGCATCAATGGGTGGCAGTTGTCCAAAAAGGCAGACTGACACGTAAAAATGAGCACACAATCATTACTACAGACAAGCAAAGCAGAATCTGGGCACAAGTTATGGCAGCAGTCCTGTGCAGATCAGTCATTATTCAATGTCACTCTATTTTTTAAAAGCAAAGGAAACATCCAAGATAATTTGAGTACACAGAACAGAGCAAAATATGAAGATGACTATATATTATTCATGAAAAGATCAAATCGTTGAAAACAAACAGGGACAATTCTGCACCCTTTCATTGTACTGGTGTCTAAAAATTTCACATCATCCAGATTACTTCACAAAAGCAGTTTGAAGCATCTGGGCTGTTTACGTGCAGCTTCTTAGTGCTGTTCCTTTTGTAAAACACACTCACATGCTGCTGTGGCTGGTATGACCCTGAGCCACTGACTTGCCCTCACCAGCTACCGCTGCAACCAGAATGGGAGCAGAGCTGTCACACGCTCTGCCAGCGCTTTTGCAACAGCATAGGTCAGTCTGTCTGATATTCCCCCGCGATGTAGGCGAGATATGCAGCATATCCATCTCCTGGCAATGAGATTCTGGCATGTCCTCCACTACACAGACAGCCTTTTTACTTTGTATAAATCCAAACCCATCCCCTGGTGTGGGGAATTTGTTTTATGCCAAGGTCAGTCGTGCCTGCTGCTCTCTGTAAAGGTTAATTTCTTAGGCTGCTTTCTCCTGAAGGAGACAGTCTTAATCCCCTAGATTTTTCTTCAAAATACAAAATTATTCTTAGTCCTTCCAGCCATGGAGCTGCAAGCAGAGGTTCACACTATTTCCACATTGGGTCTTCTGGATCACGTTCACTGAGAAAGCCCAGAAAAACAACATGGAACCTCAACACCACACCCCAGCAACAGAAATCCTACCCTGAAGCAGATTAGGACATGGAAGTTGGCTGAGGACTCCAAACAGAGATTGGAAGGTGTTCAGTTTCCTATCACAGACCCTGTAAAGCAGCCCTGAGCAGCGTCAATCATTTTGTGCACCTCTTGCACAAGGATCTGTCAAGGCTTCACCTCATACTCATGCATGGTTTGCTCTGCAATAATATCTATTCAATTTGCAAGTCACATTAGAAAAAAAAAAAGAGAGAGAGAGAGAGACAGGCAGTACCATGCTTTCAGCCTCCATAGGGAATAAAAATTGTCTGAGCGCAGAAAGGAAAGCTGACAACACCATTTAGGAAATTAAGAGTTCTGAACGTGTTTCTCAAACTGCTTTTAAGCATTTTTAATGTTCAAGAAAGTCAATATGGACTAGACAGACAGAAAACAAAAAAAGCAAGCATAACCCTGGAGAATATAATAGAAAATAAGCGGTCAAAAAACAGCACGGCAGAAAACAAAAGATGTTTTCGTGAAGGAACTCTGCCCACTCAGGGGAGCAATGGGGAAGAAGTCAGGGACAACACATGGGGACAGGACACAGAACAGGGTAAGAACACATTTATGTGCAAAGCTTTACAGAAAGAGAAGTTGCTGTGACTGGGGAAGCAATCAAAAGTCTGCATGTTAATACAACAAAGCTTAAACATGCTTGGTCTGAACAGGACTTGGCACACACAGAACATGATGGACTGGATGTAAAACAGCCCGTGGAGGTGAGCGGTGAAATGGGTCTTGATCCAAACTGGGAAAAGCCACCATATCAGGAACTCCACACAGGAACAAGAGATAAATAATAAATAGGTATATTATTATAAGAATCATGTGATGCAGATCAGTTACTTGGCAGCAATGCAGAGAAACATGCAGCTTTTTTAAGGTAGGCAATTGGCATTCTTCCATTCTCTAAGTGTTGCACACCACCAATGTGAAATTTAGCACACAAGACAGCATCACAGAAGATAATGAAAATCAAACATACTAAGTCCTATACCTCCAGTCTGTTTGATCTAAGGTACTAAACAGGAAGGATTCCTATCACTCCCTGTCTAATGCTTTCATAGAATGAAATATCACAACGTACCTATACATTTTAGGTTAGACCCTCAGTTGACATAAATAGCTGCAACCTCACTGAAACCTACAATTTTAAAGTATTCCCCCTTTATCCCGCTTCCTTTGGAAGGAAGGAGCTGAATTTCAGTCTGCTTGTTTGCCACGCCCTCCAAAACTTCATGGTCACCTTGGCCTAGAGATATGCTGTTTTTCCTTTTAACATGCTAAGTATTCTGTTTTACAGCCAATTTACTTCATCTGTAGCTGACTCCGAACCTGGTCAGCCAATTACATTAAAAATCTGGTCACTTCCCCCCACACATGCACTCTGTAATGACTGCATGTTATAAAACAGCTGCTTCAAAAGTGACAAAGCAAACTGACTCATCCATCCCCTGACTTTTCTATTAATACAATTAACTGTTTGAGTCAAATTTCTTTATCTTTCTCAAAGGCTTGAGGTGACAAGGCTTATCACCAAAACACTGCGGAAACCATTAAGTGTTTATTATTGTTCCCTAAACCCAAACCAACTCTTCCACCGCATCTCCAACCCACACACAGCATCTCTGCTGTCATCCTTGCTGGGCTGGGGCTACAGTGTGCCTTTGCATCACAGCAACCACATCATCACTTAGAGTTATCAGGCAAGAGCGACACACAAAGGCACAGTGGCTTTAAAGCATCAACAAAGTATTAGAAAAGGAAAACTCCAACATTTCTTCATGCATAAGCAGCTGGCTGTAGCTTCTGCGAAACTAATGACGACTTTGTGTCTCTTCAACCAGTTAATTTTGGACAGAGCTGGACTAGCTTTTTTCTTTCCTTAGTTCAGTGTTTTATTACCCCAGTTAGAAACAAAAATGAGCTACAGAAATGGGAGAGATAAATCTTTACAGAAAGCTTTCAAGCTGGTCTGTATATGCATTGTGAGTACTGAGGACCCTAAGAAAAATGAAGGTGAAAAATAAATAGGGTATTTCACCATGAAAAACAGCAATTCATTATCAAGCAATTAGCTTTGTAATAAATTCCCATTTCTCATTTTGGGAAATTTCCATGAATATTGGTAATGTAATTATGATAAAGGTTGAAGACATACCACAGTACTCAACTGTTAACAGTCCACAAACAATTTGTCTTCTCATGACAGACAGGAGAGGGTCTAATTACACTGAACATTTCAACGAAAGATTGAATGTTTGCCAGACAACTCTTCATTGATTGTTTTTAAAGCATACCACTGGACTGCTGAAGGGAAAATACAGATTCTTGGCTCCAGGTAATTAACTTTCACGCTGTTCTCCTCTTAAACCCTAATGAAGCTCCTTTAAAGTCTTCATTACCAAAGGGTATTTGTTAATAAAAAAGCAGAAAGCCAGACAAAGGTCCTATTTCCCTCTCCTTCTCTATAAATTTCTATTATACAATTTCTCAGGACTCAGTAACATCTTTGAAGTGAGTAATGATGGCCTGAAAAGTGTAAAGGGAGAGGGATACCTAATAAGAAAGGGCAAAGCAGAAATATGGAAAAAGCTGGGACCTGAAGGTAATCTTAAAAGAGAATGGAGGTGCTTGGCAGAGAAAAGAGAAGGAGGAAAAGGAAGGCAGAGCTATATCAATATTTGGAGAAATGGCATGGCCCTGAAGTTAAACTGATGAAGGTAAAAAGCAAAACTAAAAAAAATTCAGAAATTCAGCAATTCAGCAGCTTAAACTCAGTGACAAAAGTCTCTCAAAAATGGTAAATAAACTAAGTTGAGATTTCATAAGGTAAGGGATAAGTTTGCTTACTGACCCTGGTGGCAGTGCTTCCTTCCAGGAATTTAAAGTGCTCAGGTATTTAAAGTGCTTAGTGTGTCTGGCAGGGCTCTCCACAACAAAGATTCCAGTCCAAGGACAGCGAATCCCCTTGCTCCAACCACAAATAAATACTGTTGAGCCAGCTGAGGTATATTGACTACCGAAGGGAATGTGATCCCTTCTGTTGGCTCTGCTGAAGATAAAGTCTTTGGTTTGCACAGGCTGGGTGGTGATATTCCAATGTGCCCTAGTGCTATCCAACAAAGCACCAAAGTGCTTTAATACAAGCTCACCGTGAAGTCACTGAAAAACGTATTTTGGATTACTCTTCATTCCCAAAACAAACATACAAGCATTTGCATAAATACTGTCCACAATATTACTGTCGGAGATTTTGTTGACTCAGTACCTGAGTGCTGGAGGAAAGTCAAGACATTCAGTCTGTTTCTTCTTTCATTGTCCAGTTGCCTGAATCCAAGCCAGGACCCATGAGGAGAAAGGAATTAATGTTTTTTGTGATTTCATTTTTGTCTGTTTTGTATGTCAATATGTGTTTTCACTGTATTAATCCACATCCTTCCCTGTGCCTAAAACCTACATTAAAAACAAGAGCCAATCTCTATCCCTTCTTTATGCACTGGCAAGAGAATTTGGCATATGAAGCGCCTCAGCAGCATTTGTTAGATGGTCTCTGCCTACACAGATGATTTTCCTGGAGTTTGCAATTTGCACAATGCATTTTGGAGGAGCAGTTCTCACATTATAACCAGATCAGATAGATTGTAAACAGCACATACAAAAGCACATCCTGGCAATTTATAAAAGGATCAAGAAAATAATAGCCACTAGTCACTATTTGCAATTATTAAAATTACCTTTTTGGAACACTAAGCATCTGAAGAGGTGCCAATGGTTCCATGTCCATGAATAATTTCCATTTCCCAAAATAGAAAGTGTTGCTGATAAAGTTTTTAAGGGTTAAAAAAAAAAAAAACCAAAAAAACGAAAAAAACCCAACAAAACAAAGCAACAACAACAACAACAACCAAAAAAAAACCCCCAAAAAAACCCAGAAAACAACATACAGGAACCCCTGCACTTTTGATGATCTAAAAATGGTTCTTACTCAAGCAATTTCTTCAGCTCTTGGGAGGACATCTGAGTTCTAGAGAGTTACATGTCTTACATTTTCTGAAGTTCCACATACTATTTAGATATAGCAAAGAATGTTATTAGTGATTTCCTTTGTAAAGCTTATGGCTATGGTTCCTATAGCTTGCTGTACTCGTTAAGACTCTCTAAAGCTAGGATTTAGCTTTCTAATTTCGGGATTAATTTTATTCAGTTGAGGCTGTAGCTGTCACTAATCAGAAGCTGCAAGAGTTGCTCATTTACAAGGGAGGGTATTTTGGAGCAGGTAGAGACTAGTGTAATCTCTTGCTTTTAAAAGTACCTATTAAAAATACAGTCAGGATGTTGCATTAAACAGCATAGAAGCTAAAGCTGCACGAGGGAAATGTGCACCTTAGCTGAAATGTGATAACAGAAGTGCAAGTAAATCCAATCAATTAAGGGTGGCATACACATTAAAAACATTTCCCCAAAAGTATCAAACATGAGTGAATACCCTATCAATACAGGCAAAGAGCTTGCACTTAGATTTTTCCATTCAGGAATATTTGTAACAGCTCATATAAATTATGAATTATTACAGAACTAGCCTTTGCATCCAAAGCCTGTGATTACTTTGCACCACTTCGTTTGGCAGAGGAAATTGAGTTCTGTTTAGAACTGCCTAACCACCAGTGATAAGACAAAGTATCCATTCCAGATCTCTGACATTACAGATAAGGGAGAAGAAACTGATCTTCTGATTGTAGCCTAAGGAGCAAAATGTTCTGTAGCTCCCTGCTAAGATAAACAGGAAACAGTCACTGATTCTGGAACAAACATGTAACTTTGGATCAGCCAAAAACCACATTTTTTTAAAGGTTTCACTTGGAGAAAAATACTTGAAGTTCTATGTTTTTATTCACCTATGAACAGCTCCAAGGTAATTCTACGGCGTAATTTCGTAATAATGCTGATCACCTATGCCACAGGGCATCAAAACTGCTTCTGTGCTCAATCAGCCTCTTTCTCTTTGATCTTACACAACACAGACACAAGACAGCACTACCGACAACTAATGAAAAATCCTCTCTAGCAGCAGAGGCCTTTGCATTCCTGCACTTACAAGTCCCAAGCCTTAATACCCTTCCTCACACTGCAGTCTAAATGCAGGCTGTTATGACCTATGGGGATTCAGGTGTGAAAATGAACTAGCTTCACATGCATCCTGGTGGGGCACATCAACAAGATTATACAAGCTGATAGGAGACATGTTACCCTCATAATCACACTTCCCAGTGGATGCATCCATGCCAAAACTCATTGCAGCAGGGACAGTGACAAGCAAATGCTCAGTCCTAGGAAGAGAGTGGAAAAAGCTGTTTTGTCTTGCTCTTGGTAGATGGTTTGTGCATTTCCTCTGGAGTGTGCTGTCGTGGGTTATGTATATTTTAGGCCCAGGAATAATGTGAAGGGCTTTCAACTTTCTATTCCGTTCGCTTCCATTAAGTTCCTCTGTCCAATTCACCACTGGAGCAACAGAGTGCTTTCCAGTAGTTTGTGAAGTGACATGACTAACATCAGTCTTGTGTTCATTCCCCCATCCCCTCCTCAGGTGTAAAAGTATGTACAGCAGTGGTTTGGGGTTTTTACCCCTTTTTTTTTTTTTTTTTTTTTTAAGGTAGAGATATACACAGACCAGTATATGTCATGTTAAGAAAAACAGGTTAAAACATGCACTTTTTACTCAGCACAGAAGTTGCTTTGGTTTGTACTGGTCCTTGCAGGAGTTCAATCCACAGTCTTAAACCATATCCAAGAAATTCTATATGGTGTTTCGTATCTTGCTGGAGTGACTGGTCACAGTAGCCACCTACTGGTCTCTGATCAAATCCTTTCTTTTCTTGCAGTTAAGGGACTGTGGCTTCTGGTGTTATGTTATCATAGGAAAATATGGAGGGGAAACAGGTAAGAGAGACCTGGAATGAGAACGGATCATGACCTTCCTACAAACTTCAGCATTTGACCACACTCAGCAAAAACAAACCAGTCAAACTCTCCAGTATAGATCCTTATTTTTTAAGACATCAGTGGAGGGCTTGATCCTAACACACTTCATTACAAAACAAGGACAAAATCCAGCCTTTTCCTAAGGGTTTATTATCAACACAAAAAACACAGTGAGATTTAAAAACAAAGGCAAGTGAAGCTGACCCATTTTTAGATGTTAAAATAAAGCACCAGCACCCTCTATCAGGATATTTCAAACACTGGCAACAGAACAGTGATTTATCCTGAATAGAAAATATGCCTTTAGTAGATATTTAAGTATGTACCGCTATCTTCGGAAGTGTGCTTTAATTAAAAGTTCTATTTCTGTTTTAAAATTGACATGAACTACTACCATCCAGAGCTCTGCTTTGCACAGATATTTTTCAGAGCTGTAGAGCAAATTGTTATGCAGTATCACTCAGATAAAGGCCTGCAATAAGAGAAGTGATAACGAAGACAGCAGCTGTTAGTAAATTACAAAAACAAGACAGATTTGTTGGCAAACACGAACAATCTGGGAAACTTTTTTGCAAGTTCAACACTTCTGCAAACAGTCCCTTTTTGGGTTCTCTCAATGAGTGTGATGACACCAGAAAAATTGCTTCACGGAAGATTTAGGACCTTTCTAACACAACCTGCTGCTCCTCACACTGATCCCCTTCATAGGGAAGGTAACTACATTTGTCTTGAGCCCTGCAACCCTTCTTTTATGGAAAGGACTACAGCATACAGAAAAGATTCAGAAAGGGAACCTGGATGTTCAACACCCACCCTTTCCGAATAGCTTCCACAGAGTCAACAGCAGAACGTATTTCCCTATCATCCTCACCAAAATCCTCAACCACTAGAGAAACCAATCTTCAGTACAGTGTTCCACTGTTCCTTGCACCTAAACAATTGAATAGCTTTAACTTCCAATCACTACATAATTATGCCAGGTGTCAAGAGGAAATCTCAAGGACAAAGATTTTATAGCCATTCTTCCACCTTGTGGCAACTATTCTACTGCCACTGGCTTCTTCAGAGCATTGACAATCTAAACAACTGGCCAGATTCAGGAGTTTTCCAGCACACTCTGGAAATTACTTTTCATAGTCAGGGAACTCCCACCTGAAAATTATCAACTCATGTTTTTCCCCATGCACTAAATGAGAGGGCATAGTGTAGCACGATTACTCATCCAGGAGGAGTACCAATCACTTCAGGTTTCTATGCATGTGCAGGCGTACAACATGGATTTTGAGCACCATCTTATTTTCTTCTTCCCCCCTCACGTCTCCCTAGTAGGTGGCCAAGTGCATCCTTCTCTCCTGAAAGGAACCTCAAGAGCAGCATATTTTTCTTTTACTTCTATCATGATTAAATTTCTCAAAACTCTACTTGGTGTCATGCAAGTTCAAGAAACCTTGCTGAAAATAATTGCAGTTGCATCTTCAGCGAAACATTGGAGGAAAAGTTACCCAGGCTACTGAAAGTGAGAGTGCTGCAGTGCGCCTTGAGTAAAGACGCCAGAAAAACTCACCCCAAAAGATCTTATTACTGTTGTATCTGGTCTTAATTGAGACTCAGTAAAAAAATAACATAAAGGAGTTACAGAGAATTTTGTCATGTATGTGTTCAAATATGCAGATTAATTTAGGATGCAAATTCCATGAAAGATGCATTCTGCACTGAAGCATGAAAACTGGAGTTTTGTACCACACTTAAGTAAAGCCATACTTCCTTGAAATTTCTAGCCCACAAGAGAGGGAAGGACTTACGGATCTACATAGAAGAACCAGTTTTTAATTAGGAAAAGTGGTCAATCACTTTGGAGAAGAATTAAACAATGAATTTTGGAAGAAAAGTTTTATCTGTTTTCAGTTCTAAAGATGTTTCACAGGGGAGGCTGCTGTAACAGCTGTCATAATTACCTATGAGTGTTCTTTGCCTTTTTGCAGTACTTTTGAAGGCTTTGATGTGCAAAATAGTACTACATGGAAACAATTTGCCTTGCCTCAGTGGCTGTGAGAGGTAACTTCCCAAATGCATGCCACCACCCCACTGCCTCCTGTCAAAGCGAGCCTAGCCCTTTCTCATTGAGGGAGCTCAAATCTTCCACGGCACACTAAACAACACAAACACAGTCTCTGCAAGGCATGGTAACACTTTTCTCTCAAAATCTCTCACCTCTGTGACTGTTTTCCAAAGCAACTCAGGTCTTCCAATACCAATGCACACAACTGAACCTCAGAAGCGAAGGAAGTGCATGGTCCTGTAGTAACAGCACCAGCTTGAGAGACAGCGCCTATGTTAAAACAATAGGGTCAGTGGTAAGTCTTCGTGCGATCTTCTGCATAAAATCATGGGGGGAAAAAAAAGAAAATAGTAAAGGTCACAGATCCAACTGACAGTCACATTGATGAAGAAGATACATTCGTTATTGGTTTCTTCACAGAGGTTACAAAGATAAGTTATTCAAAGGTAAAAAAGAGATTTTTGCATGTTACGGTGTACAGCCTAGTTACCCACCAACATCATAACCAAAAAAGGGGCTGTTACTGAGGAAGTTGTTCTGCTCTGTACTAAATTTTATATCAAGTGGCATTTCTTGGACAAGAAAATAGTTTTTCAGAAACAAAAACTTTAGAAAAAATACTTTTGTAACAAAAAAGACAGAAGTACAGAGCAGCTATGGACAGATAATACATTTAAACGCAGAAAGTATAAAAAATGTAAAAAATAAAATAAAGAGATTTTCCCAGCTCTTCTCAGGGTGGTAATATGACTAAATTGATGAGAGAGATATGGATCAGTCAACACTGACATAATATTTCATTTTTTCAAATATTAACTACAATACATTTTTTAACTACACATCAACTCCAAACCAATCATGCTCAATAAACAGATGATTATCTGGGGTCTGACAACATGGAAATGATCTCTGTCTCTGATAAAACTTTTGATACAAAACACACACTTACTCATTTTCTTCCATGTCAGCTTCATTTAACAGTTGCTTCCTATCCAAAATGAAGTCAGACAAGTCAAAATTAGTATAGCATACACTGCAAGCTTCTCCACCAGACCTGTTTTAATCAATACAGGGCCCACACGGTCTGGACATGAACAGCTTCAATGGAAGGATTGTTTTCTGATGGGGATAAAACACAGACTTGCCCAACAATGTAATTTCCTGATGAACTTCTAATTTCTTGGGAAGGTAAGTTTTTTACTAATAGCCACAAAGAACCATCACATACATTCATTCAGACCTAACAAAGTTGAGAAGACCTGTGCAGTCCCATTAGAAGAATAGTGGAGAAGGATCTGATCCTCCAAACATGGACAATGTGTGGAGATCAGATTAAGTCAATGCATGTTTTTCTAAATGCCTTACCCAAATAAAGCACAAAGGAGTTAAGTAGCTGGAGTAACTGTCTGAAGAGTAAAGATTATAAATTCTGGTCCTGGTACCTCTAAAGACCCTGTGTCAGTAGAGATCTGCTCCAAGCACATTTAGAATTCAGTTTCCCCAAAAGCAACATGAAGTCAGATGAGATATTCAGTACAGGCTTCACAGGGGAGATACACACATTTGGATATCAGGGTCCCCAAAACTGTAATCAGATCTGACTCTTGTGATCATGTGACACTCAGTTAATGTCAATGGAATTTTTGACTTGGGTCTTCCCAAATAAGTTCTATAGCTGCAATGAATACATATAAAACTAGTGGAATTTTGCTAAGTGCTTAGAGTTTCTGGGATGACAAGTGTTATATAAATATAAATACAAACAATTACTGCTACGTAATATCTGTCCTGAGAGAACAGAGTGACATTCCTGGTGCTGCTCTGGGAGCTGAGGTGAATAATAGACTTTTCATATTTTACCATAAGATACTCTTTTATCTTTGAATAACAGCAACAAGTAAAATGCTGAAAGAAAAAGAAAGGGAAAAAAAAGAAAAAGAGAAAAGTACATCATATTTTTCTGTGAACTGGAGGAAGCTCTTTGAAACCAAACTAGTCCCAACCAAATCAGCCATCAACCCTGAGCAGCAGGATTTGATGAAGTAACCAATGCTGGTAAAAGGGCAGCAGGCAGAACTAGCATTTAAAAAAAGAATTCAGCATAGTTATACAAATATTGTCCAGACAGGTATAGCTGCATATTGCAGGAAAAAATAGCTTTCACTCCGTTCTTCAGGGAACCGCAAGGTGGTTTGTGGTTTCTCAAACAAAGCAGTAACCTTAGCAAACACTGCAGGGAATCTGACTGACAGCAACTTGCCTTTGAGGAAGGCACAATCTCCTGCCTCTGAGCTTCCCCTGAGCTGGAATACCCAGCTCACCATAGCAAATAGCCCATCGCTCACCAAGGTGTTTGGTTTGTGAGAGGAAACTGGCTTTGTCTAGTACTGACTAGAATTAAACTTCACACACCCCAAGCTCGGGAGATCTCTGACCAGCTGACAAGTTGTTTGCTCATTTTTGTGAGCAGCAGTTTCCTGGCTGTAGCTGAAAGAATCGCTATCCTCCCAAAACACTTTTCCCCTCACTGCAAGCACTGAAATCAGCTATGCCAACTACACATCTACCTGGTCACAGAGGCCTTTTCTTTCTGTGTGAGTGTCTGACAGGGGCAGGGATTTATTCACTTACCCCAAATACCTCCTAAAGGTCGGTAAGAATCATGCCCTGGAGAGGGCAGGTGAAAGACTCATTTCTCACCCATGAATGGTCTTTATGATTACCCGACGTAGGTGTTCAGCCAGAGAAAAGTGTTATTTCAGGCATTTCCAGCTGAAACAGAGCAATGGAGATGCTGCCAGGGGCTTTCACAGGCAGCATCTGCATCTGTTCTTGCCACAGTGCCCGTATGTGTGCCCACCCAGAGCTGACTTACTAACATTTTCCATCGCCTGTGTGCAGCTCCTCTGGTTTTTGATGTGTGTGAGCGTGTCAAAGTCCTTCCCCAACCCCCAAACACACACACAGACACAGCTCCCTGCACCAACCCCTTTGAAACAAGTCCTACACATCACAAACACGACCAGGCCCGTTTCTATGAGCTGCAGGCTGAATTTTGCCCCCTGAGCTGCCAGCACAGCTGCTGCCCTCTGGGACAAGGCAGATGACAGTACTGCAGTGGCAGCGGAGCAGGGAGCTAAGTGCTGCCAGCTGCAGGAATGCTACAGCCCCAGCCCCAGAGGAGACTTGCCTTCATCCACTCAACCTTCAGAAAACCCTGCAAAAGCTCCTTCTGTCAAGCTGCCTTCCCAGCATAACAAGGATGACATTCACCCTCTGCTATCCCAGTGGTATTCACCACAGGAAAAACACTCACCGAAGTAAATGAATGCCCAGAAAAGCAAACTGATCTCCCAAAGTATTGTACAGGAGACCCAAACGCTGCTGTAGCACAAGGCCAAGATTTTTAACCTTTAGAAAGTCCAGGGGGTTTATGAAGTCCAATTGGTGTTTTATACTGGATACTGAATTTGTTGTAAAACTTACTCATATGTTGCAGTAACAAGTTTCACGGATGCTGAAGGACACATTGCTTCAAATATTATGGTCTGAGAGAGCAAGAAACTGCACTACCATGTGGCTGAGTTTATTCTCACTGTATGAAAAGCATGCGCACAACTACTCTGAAAACCAGAGCGGTTACTTTTCCCTCCTCTAGCACCCAGCACAGTGTCAGTGAAAGGCTAAATCCTAAGGCTTTTCACTGAATATTCATTCTGTCAGAGTGCCTACGGGAATGCTGGCTCCTGTGGTTATGGACATAACACAGTGATGGGATTCCTGCTTCAGGAAAAGGGTCGGGAAGTTGCCATTCCTCTCCAAGCTCCTTTTAAGACACCATTTTCCATCTGGGATCATTTTCATCAGTGTGTCTTTTCCCTCCATTTTCCCATTAGAAGGAACAGGGAACAAACAAGAAATTTGTTTAATCGTCTTCTGTGAGATCAGCTGAATTCTAATGCTGTTTGATTACAGCTAGTCACAAAAATGTCAAGTGCATTTCCATTTAGAGTGCTTGCTTAAACAGCCGTGCAAATGGGGACCACCCGAAAATCAGCATACATCATGAGAGATTTGAGCTTCCTTATGGTGTATACTTGTTTCAATCCACCTCTTGCTCTTTAAAATTATGCATTTTCACAGCACATCATTTCCCTAAATGAGGATGATACATCACTGCTGCAGATTGACTCATGAGGCCCATTAATAAAGGCCAGGGTTTTTCAGCAGCTTTTCTCATTGGGAAGGTGTTATCTTACCATCTAAATTTGTAATGAATATGATGCTCTTAGCCTATGCCCAGCCCTCAGTTCCAGCTCCCCTTGTCAATTTGGTTGGAGGTTTTCATTGCACAGGCAGCGGCATCATGTTAGAGAATAAATAATGTATTGTTCCTTTCCCTAAGTAAGTAGCTATTCATTTCAAATGCACCGAAAATGCTTAAAGTGAAATGGTTACCCTTGTCATATGGGATTCACCTCTTATAAAACATCCCTGCCCCCAGTTTCAAACCCATTATACAATATCCAGTATTATGCTGCTGCATGATGCACTATCAGTATAAGACAAGAGGTACTCATATCCAGAAAGCCTTTGCTTTTATGTTCATAGTTTTCCCACTTTCTTTTCCTTTCCAAAATAAGTAGGGGTGGTCAGAAAATTGGACTGAAGACTACAATAAGAGTTAAAAAAAACCCCAAAACTAAAATCTCAGTTTGATGAAATGTTGACTTGATGATAAAAATGCTTTTGGGTATCTTTTTTTCCCCATGAAAAAAAAAAGTCTGACTTTTATGATGTTTAGTTTGAAAATCTAGGTATTGTAGCATTTTTTAGAGGAACAAAATATTTCTGATGCACTCTGGAAGAGTAATGTGTTAGATATTATCTCATTGGGACTGAGAATTTCAGAAGTCCCTATAGGGATCAAAGAATCATAAAGACATTCTCTGAGTACTGGACTCCTGATCCCCTGATTGTTTGAATTGAATTACTGAATGTTAAGCATACTCACTTGAAATCATCAGGCTCTCACAGCAAAAGATTTTGTAAAGGGCACCAGATTATTAGCTTTCATTATCTCCTTCAATTATTAGTTTGTGGTCTTCTTTTCTTTTTCTGTTTTGTCTGTGTATTAAAGGGAATGGTATATAATAAATTATCCCTGCTTTGAAGCCTAGAAAAGCTTTCTACACAAAGCTTGACTAAATTTTGGGGATGTAGATTGCACAATCTGTATTGTACTCCCAGTCTGCTGAAAGCTGCTGTAGGAATGGTATTTCACATGATGGTACTTCCACTTCCTCTTCTGGTCAAAATTAGGAAGTGCACAGATATGTTCCCATCCTTTCAAGTTTAAAATAGTGCTTTCGAATCCTCAAACAATTGAACAAGCTGGAGCTGTGCTCACTCACCACGGGCTCGTCAGTGTGCAGGCTAATTGTTGTTAGTCCATGAAGTGTATATCACCTGTTGGATTTGCACAGCACACCATTTCCCATATACAATAATAATAAGGCCTCCAAGGAATTCACTGCCCAAATATAAAACTGGAGAGATATTTGGGCACGTCACTTCCCTATTCATTTGATTCAGTGTAAAGTGCTGCATCTCAAACCTATCTCAACAGATTTAGGCTCCTGTTAGGGCCTGCTGCATTTTTAGCAGTTTTAGCTGAGATATCTATCACTGAGAGGCAGTAAATAGGGACAGTGTAGAGCTGCTCTTTTAGGAGAACATTTTGTTGCTTGTTTGTTTGTTTTTAAAGAAAACTCAAGAAGAACAAGGGAATAAAAGCCAAACATACTATGAGATTCCTTACAGGTGTACAACATCACTACAACAGGAGTAACAAAGCAGTACCATTCTCTTTCATGCAATGGATCCACAGAATCAATTAAAACAGATAATTCAGAGTGAGGTTGCCCAGATATTTTGGAAAAGCCTAAAACCTTAAGATTTACCTACTTAATTGGACACACTCTAGGTCTAGATAAGATTCTCTAGCCTTACTCTCACAATTCCCTGTAGTCCGCTAAAGTTTCAGATCTAGCCTTGCCTGATGAAGTTCAAATTAATAGCAGTGTCTCGGAGACACGAGAGGTTTGGCCAGCTTTGCAAAAGGGCAGTCTAATAACTGCAAGGTGCTGGGTCACTCAGACCTGCCATCCACATTACTGCGCACACCTGCAGGCTATATTGGACCCAGGAGAGGAGTAACCACATAATTAGGTAGACTGACATTTTACTGAGGGTTGAAGTAATTAGGGAACTGGCAAAACAGGAGAATGACTTTCTAAAGCTTACATTGTTGCATATATTGCCCAGGGTTTAAAATTAATAGCATAAAGGAGAAAACTCGATACCCTCTGATGCAGGCAAGATCACCAGACACAGACAGGCCCAATGTGTAGCATTTCAATTTGGCTCTGAAATATTTTAAAGTTGTAAGGGCCAGAGTTGGTGTCCTGGTTTGAACTCGCATACAAGAGTGGCAAAAATGTTCACAACAACAAAAAAAGACTGAATATATGGTATGGTGTATATATATGCATTATGGCAGCTCCCAGTGTATCACCTGAGCTAAGACACACCTGGCAACGTGTTGCTTCAAAAGTCATTCTGTGTGCTTTGTTCATGCAGGAGAAGGAAAACAGGGCAAAAACCCAATTTGGTCTTTTATCATTATGCCTCCTAGTCTTTCACCATAATGTTTTATAACCATGCATCAACCACAAGTGGTGAGCATATTTCCCATCTGCTGGGGCTAAATGCGCTGCGATCTGTACCAGCAAGGAGAGACAGAGAGACACTGAGACTGTGTCCAACTAGATTAAAATCTGGAAAGCTATGTTATCCAAGGGATATATTGATCCTGACGGTATCAGCAACATTTCCTGTTGCAGTGCCGGAGTCGTGAGCTGAACCATGACACATTGGCTCCAAAGCCAAATCTTGTCTCTTTAATCAAATATCCAGTTGTAAAAAAAAGCAAATGCAATAAAATGGAGTAAAACAGACTCTGTAAAAGATGATTAATTGTTTGCTAAGTACTGCCATCCATAGAAATGATGTTTGCTAAACAGCATTCCACATATCTTCACATAAAACCCCCTTGTGGAATTGGGATAAAATACAATTGCTCCAAAATAGAGGATATTGTGATAAAGCCTTTCTCTTCACTAGAAAGCACAGAAAACATCCCTTCTCCTGGTGAAACTACTGTTGAGAATTGATCAAACTCAGCGTGGATGGACAGATGTGGAGTTTTTGTGCTCTTAGAGGTTTTCTTTGCTTCATTTTCCTTTAAACTCCTTTGGGATAAGTTACTATCCTGTGCTCATAACCAAAATACTGAGTCAGACGGTATCACAGATACTTCAAATGGGCAGCTCATTTCCTGTAACTTTTCTGTGCTTTTGGCTGTGGAAAGAGCCTGAAACCCCACCTTCATCCGAAGGACACCTGCCTGGAAGGAGAAAGCGAGAGCAAGACCCCCTGTCATGTGATTGGTTACCCTCGATTTGTAATGCAAAGATCTGTAATAAGAGCCATCTGTCTTGCACAAAGCCTCCCTACACTGAACACTTTTACCAGGGCCCCCAAACCACAACCAACTGAGACTTATCCTGAGGCAGTTTGTAGATGAAAAGAAAAGACTTGGATTAAAGAGGCACTTCCCAGGGATGCCTGCTGAATGGTTTTAGGAAGCCAGCCAAGGCGCTGAAGCCATTACTCACCAAAAAGTCAACTCAGCTTGACAAATTTTTAAAAGAACCAAAGCTTGCTGGCCAAGATATGTCCATTCCTCTTCTGCATCAGTCATGCTCTCATTACACTCACACCACCATTTTCTGCAATAACAGGAGGAATCCCTCTGTGGCAGTGTGCGTTAAGCAATCGTGTTTTCATGTATATATCTGTCATAATAAAATTTCACCATTCCTGAGATTCTACACTTAAAACAATAATTACAAGGAATAAGAACAGTGCTTTGGTTTTTTTTTTTTATAATAAGCCTTTAAAGTGTTCTTACATTAAGAGGTCATTCGTAAGTCTTATCAGTGCTATATGTTTTCCTCTGAGGAAAATACAGTGTCATAAAAGGGTTTAGATCAGATGCAGATAAGCAAAGTAGACTTCACTTCAGCCAAATGATCAAAATTAGTTCAGGATTTCACCCATTAATTCTATAAGGTTCATTAAGTTCTTGTTAGATAATCAAAGGCATTACATAGATTTGATAGAAAACAAAAGGAAGGTGTGTTTTAGCAAGATAGAGGTCAGCCTCTTTTCCCAGGTAACTAATGATAGGATGAGCAGACATAGCCTAAAACTGCACCAGGGGTGGTTCAGATTGGACATCAGGAAGAATTTTTTCACTGAAAGGGTGGTTAAGCATTGGAAAAGGCTGCCCAGAGAGGTGGTGGAGTTCCCATCCCTGGAAGTGTTTAAGAAACAATTGGACATGGCACTTAGTACCATGCTTTAGTTGATATGGTGGCGTTCACTCAAAAGTTGCACTTGATGACCTTGGAAGTCTTTTCCAACCTTGCTGACTACATGTTTCTGTTGTTCTGTGATTAACACATGAGCAATGTTAGGTTACTTTCTGGTTGCAAATGAAGCAAGTTTACATAATCCCATGGGACATGGTGTTCAACTCACATGTTCTACTGCACCTCGTCTCGCCCTCCACTTAGCCAGCACAACACATGATGTCGGACCGAGAGGATATTTGCAGGCAGCTCCTTAGCAGCAATGTTTATGGACCAGCCTTCTATGGTCAGCGACAGCTTGGATGAAACCTCAGAACCCCACCCACAGCACCACTGGAATGGTGTATTGGTGCAATATTTGTGTGTTGGCACCGCAAGGATTGTCTGTCTCTCGTCTCTTTGTGCTCACGTGTGTGCACCAAACTCCTGAACGACTTGTGAGCAAACTGCACTCAGAGGCAGCAGAGGCTGGAGCCTGGCTGTGCTCCCACAAGTAAGAATGCAGCTGCATATTTTCCGTGAAGTGGAAAACTTGTTTCCTGTTGTTTCCAGAGCAGTGGGATATGCCTCCAAAAAGCAGTGAAGGAGCTATAGCTTTCTGCAGCTGGTGCTATTTCTAGTTATCATCTGTAATAACAAAGATGTCAAGGCTTAGGCTCGTGCTGTGACAGCAGCAATGACTGGCAGCAGGGAGCCACAGACAGGGGAAATGCCAAAGAGGGCAAATTTCAAGGAAGTGGTGCTAGTGGCAGTGGTCACTTTGATAAACCTGTTTGGTAAGGAAGATGATGACCATGTGTGCCGTGTCTTCAGAGGTCGGAAGATTGCCATGTTCATGTGCCTACACATTGCTGGAAAGAAGGTAAATCTGTGTGTGGGAGTGGCTGGCCCATCCTCCCTGCTAGGGAACAAGAAGCCGTGGTACAGAGAAAGGAGGCAGAGGGATGGTTAGAGCAGAGGATCAGTGAGATGGTGGCCAGCCACGCCAGTCCTTATGTAGGACAGGGTGTTTCTGATTCACATCACGCACTGTCAGTAAAAGCATTTCTTCAGAGTAGCCAAGTGAAGCCGTGCCAAGGGTGCCCTGATGCCATTTCTGCAGGAGACACACTCAAAGCACAGGCAGGAAACGCAATCTGTGCAAGTCTGGCCGGGAGGCCTGCCAAGCTGGTAGATGACAGAGGATTGCTATTTTTATCTCAGAGATACACTTCAGTGTTTCAGGCCTTAATCCATAAACTGAGGATCAGTGGTTGAGGATATCTTGAGACTAGAGTTGGGAGAAGAAAGGAGCAAGGGAATAACTGCCTGGATGTACTTTATGACATGAATTCAATTCAAGATAAAACTGACCAGCTGAAAATTGCTCAACATTTCAAAAGATGACACAGTCGTATCCAACATGATCTGGTTTCCTCTTTGGCAGTTTGTCCAGAAAAGACCACTCAACCAAATTATAAATAATCTGAGCCCCCACAGAAGACTTCCTTATGTGACAGCCCAGTTATTTTCTGCATTTTGGGCATCTTCTTCAGCACTGGCTGTAACCTGGGATTCATTCAGTTTTGTGCTGCTTAGCTGCTCAGTACCCAGGGGCCAGTTCTGCTAAGATCCACTGCCTAACTCACCTTTACTGCAAGAAATCGTAGACCTGCTGTTATTGCATCTACACGGAGGTGAGATGTCAAGGCAACACATGTTGGTTGCAAGAGTAGCTAAAGAGAAAACTACCGTCATGAAAAAATATAAAACCCTGAGGGAAAAGAAAATCAGTCAGAAGGCAGCAACCCAACACAGGGGAGGACCAGCCAGTGCATTTCCCATGCTATCATTTTATTAGTCTGAGCTGTGGATCAGAATCCATTATGCTTACTTGCTGTGGGAATTCATATGGAACAAAAAATGTCACCTTCACTCCACATTTTACAACTCAGCTACATTTTATGTAGAGGAAAAGAATTCCCAGCCACTACTGTATTTTATGAAGTTTGTAAATAGTAGTACAGATCTACCCCTTTATGACACCCAGGTATCCCCAGGAACTGAAACAAAATCGACACACAGGGATTCAGGGGGAAAAAAAAATAGCTGACTGCAAATTCTTGCAATTCCCAAAGAACAACTGATCACTGACATTTGGCTTCAGGGTATTCTGTGATTTTCACAAAATATTATTGCATCATGTTTTATCAAATGCATGTGTTCATTATACCATAAACTCAAACAAATATAAATATAACATGACCTTTTATTTCCAAGGCACAAATGACAGTGAGTAAGTTTTGACAGTGATTTAGCTTTAAAAGCCAGTCTTTACATCACAGATAATTATGTACTATATTTGTATGAAAACTAGTCCATAAATCTTTAAATATAACACTTTAACCAAGTTTCGGGAATGAACAACTGGATAGAATTCTAATGATATATAATGCAGGAACATAAAAATTGAAGCCTTCCACTTACCTAGTCAAATTTTTCAATTTTATATTCATATTTTCATCTATAATTTTTACTGTAGACATGAATTACTTTGGCACTAAGTTTCTTCCTATATATATATATATTTCTGTATACCCATATAGAGAGGATATCAATACCCACAAGTATGGTAAGTCTCAATTGATTTGTAGATACAAAAAACACAGATTTTCTTACACACGTTATAAAAAAGCTAAGGGAGCAGTTTAGGGCATAGGATCCCAAGCTCTGGCACCTCACAGAGGTTAAAGACTTGCAGGCCCAATGTTCTTCTTTCAGTAGCAGCCTTAGGACTCAGCTAGGCTGGAGAACTTGTCCAGCCCAGCTCTGACGCCAGTCACCTGAGCATGACTGAATTTTATTTCACAGAAGGCATTTGGGCAAGACTCATCTCAGCCAAATTTTGATGCTTAGACAGGCACAGCTGAGGCACAATTTGTCTCATTCAAGGACAATGTGTCAGGTGAATCACTGGCTGGAAGTGCCCATTTCTGCCCATTGACTACAGAGGCAATTAACCAGAGGGACGACGCTTGTTATTTAGACACATAAAGATATTTGAGACATATTGCACCTTGAGCCTTCACCTGAAAACCCAGGACAGAGAATGGCTTGTTTATGCAGTCAGTGGACTGCCCTTTTAGCAGATTGTGCCACTCTCGCTGCAAGAGATAGGTGCTACCTCTCAGTCCAACTGGCTCACCTGCCATTTCCAGTTTATTATCAATTTTCTCTGGCAAAAGGAACACCAATAATTTTCACAATGAAAATGCTTTTATACCTGTCAGTCATATCATCACTCTACCTTCTGTTCTATCTTTCACTCAATTTAAATGTTGATTTCGTATTTACCCATGCAGATGAAGTTTCCTTAGAAAACACACATCGACCATGGACCGATGTGCTCCGAAGTGTAGGCATCCCACTGAAAAGTTGGCAGCTGGGTTCCTTTCTCCTGCTGAAAGATATTGCTAATGCCTGCTAATTACAGGAGGGCCTTCTGCAGCAGAAGTGTATGAGTATGATGCAATAGGGAGAAAACTAAATTGCAAGCAAATTAATCAGCTTTGAAATTGAAACAAAAATTCATTTTAGATGTCAAACTCATTTATAAGTGTAATTGTGAAACGGTACAGTAAATATTTTTTCCAGTTTATTGATCTAAGGAAAAAAAAGAGATTGATTTTGAAAAGCTAGATTTTGCAGGCAGATGTCCTATTACCTTCCGTAATTACATCAGTGTGAAACACGTGAAACACTTACTCATGCTTTCTGCTTGAGTTTAATGGCATTGTTTTGGGCATAATATACAATTTACTGAGGAAAGCAAAGTGAAAAGAGATATCCCCTTCCCATTCTAATAACAAATATAAAATCTACTATGCCACGTGTCTTCCTTGCAGAAGTTTAATAACTAGGGATAAGTATAATGGTAAGTATAGAGCATAATGTAAGAAAATACAAAACTTCTTCTAAAATACTAGTGGTTCTATCTGTTAAAATTTCTAATTCAAAATTTATAAAAAAGTCCTTTAAAAAAAGAATTTATGATTTCATGATTCATGAGAATCTCAGAACAAAACACACTATCCTGAGAGGCAGGAATCCATAAATTTCAGTAGGTTTTGGATTAGGTAATAAACTAAGACCAAAACAGTGGAGAAGAAAATCTGTTAATCATATGTTCAATTTAACCATTAAATAAAGTTGCCAAAAATATTCTGAAAAAGCCTATTACCTGAGAACATTTGACATTATTAAAAGATTGGGCTTATTTAGGAAAGCTTATAAAATGTTTTTAGACTTTGACACCTGAACTAAGAGCAACTTCTTAACTTTTTCAGAGGTCATTGATCGTACAAATTGTACCATTCAAAAATTTATGTTGAAAGTACTACTGATTATTATGCTTTTGTCTTACTTCAAATGCATCTCAAACCACTGCATACAACACAAATGATTTGCCATCCAGGTTTAGCTGTTCACAACAAATATCTGTCTGCATATTGTACCAAGCCATTTCACAAAAGTTACAACCAACCTCAACAAATCAGTTCAGATTTGGACCCAAGCTTAATTTCCCTCTGTGCCTTATGACAAAGCAAACATTGCCCATACAAGCTTATGAGTATGAAAACTTTTGAATGTTATCTCCGATTTTGCAAAACAGACCTGCATAACATTGGTTAATAAACATTACATATTCTAAAGTCCTACTAGAAATTGTCTTTGAAAAGGAAATACTTTTGATAGACACTAAGCAGGGGAATTTTGCTTCAAAATTGATAACATTATTGAATTCATTTTTCATTCTCCTTCGTAAAATAAGTGATCCTGCAATTCCAGAAGTTGTGAAGTTTTTCAGAAAATAACATAAGAGGCAAATTATCCTCATGCAGCTGTGCCCTGGTTTCAGCTGGGAGAGAGTTAATTTTATTCCTAGTAGCTGGTACAGTGTTGTGCTTTAGGTTTGGTATGAGCATGATGGTGATAACACACTGAGATTTTAGCTGTTGCTTTAGTAGTGCTTACTCCAAATCAAGGACTTTTCAGTTTCCCATGCTCTGGCAGCGAGGGAGGGAGCACGGCCACAACAGCAGATCCAAACTGGCCAGAGGGATATTCCACACCATAGCAAAGCATGTTCAGTACATGAACTGGGGGGAGCTGCCTGGGAGCTGCTGGTCTCTGCTCGGGGATGGGCTGGGCATCAGTCAGTGTGGTGAGTAATTACCTTGTGCGTCACTTGTTTTCCTTGTGTTTTATTCATTTCTCTCCTTCTTTTTCATTATTATTAATGTATTTTAATTTATCTCAATTATTAAACTGTTCTTTTCTCAAGCCATGGGTTTTACCTTTTTCTAATTCTCCTCCCCATCACACCAGACGCAGGAGGGAGGTTGGGGAGTAGTGAGTGGCTGTCTGGAACTTAGTTGCCAGCTGGGGTTAAATCACAACAAGCGGTTTAGATGCAGGCTATGCTCATGTTACCTGCATTTTATCGTGAGAAATGACAATTTCATGAAACGGGATTAATATTTCTTCTTAATTAGACAGACACATCTAGGACTCCAGGCAGGTACCATCTCATCCACAGATTTCATTAGTATTTTTGCAGCTGAGGGAAGGTTTTAAACAACACTGTTCCCTAATTTAGCAAAATTTGTTTTAGACATTCACTGGCAAGGAAGATGCTTAACCAAATGAGATTTTTTTGCCTGGGAAAACAACGATCTCATAATCTTGAATCCTGTGGAATTGAGTTTCCTTTTTTTCCAGACCATCTTGGAAAGCAAAATACAAAATGATGAGCTGGGAGCATGATGTAACCACAGGAAAAACTGAGGTGTGTAAATCATTGCAAAAATGTTCTTCCAATTTTCACCCAGCTACCTGTATGTTGTTGGGTTGATGATATGCCTTATCAAAGAGAATTGTTCTTTCATACTTTTCATAATACTTCTTTCTAAGCTCTGCTCTCCAAGGGGACTGTCTGATGACCTCTCAGTTGAAGCTCTTTAAGCCCTCAGTCTCACAGTCAAGTTAGGAAACCCTTCACGTATTCACTCCCCCAAAAGATTCAGCACAGGTTCAGAAACTTGAAAGAAAAGAAATATTTTAAGTCCTTACAAGTTGTATAATGCTTTCTGAAATTTCTTGCTCCTTCTTTCCACCCTTCCCAGTCGCACCATTCATCTCTTCTTTCCAAGAAATGTGCCCACAGTTTTTTCCTAGTGGTTAAGGTTTAAGTCCAATTAAGGTAGTGAACTTCTTACTACAATTATTCTTGGAAAAAAAAAAAAAGGGAAACATAATTTTGGTAACATCTCATGCCCAGTTTCATAAAAACTAGAAAAAAAATCTGACACAGATGTCTGTGTCTGAAACTAATAATGCGTTCATTCTATTCATTTGAATAGAATACTTGCCTGTTTTAATAAATTCACTACAAAACCAGGAAAAAATACTTGCCTGTTTTAATAAATTTGCTTTAGGTCAGGAAACATCATTCCTTGAATTTGTATTTTGGCATTTAGATCAGAGATGCCTGCTGGAAGCTGCTGTATGTCTTTTTATGACTATTTTTGTTTTCAACATCTTTTATTGAACGATGACTGGGAAAAAGACACAAGAAAGGGAAGAAAATGAAACAGATGGAAGAGCCTCTACTGGAGTGACACCACTATAGACTTGCAGCAGGTAATTTAGTTTAGGCACACTTGCATGGTTTGCTTAGCTGAGCAGAACAAACAATCAGATAAGCTGGCTGGAGCATATTCACGGGCTTTCATTGGAACAATACAAAAAAATGCCACTTCCATTGAGTGTGCTGAACACTGACCCCAAGACATGGAACAAACAGAAAGTATGATTTATTATAGCATTTATATTACGGAGAATAGTATATCAAGGAGCAGCAGTGGAAAAATGCTTTTTGATCATCTTGTAGTTCATCTTTTTCTCTCTTCCATCATTGGAAAAGAAATAAAACAGTGTCATTGACCTACAGGTTCCAGGTTTCCAGTAGCACAACATAAGCTGTAAAACATGCTCTAATCTCCTGTTTCTGTTTGTGCGCATACTCAAGTTGAGCAGTTTTTCACATTCACTGGGCCAAAGCACTAGAAAAAGAGAAAGCAGTGCCTGGCAGACAATTGGTCCAAATGGATCGCATACACTTGTACTGGATATGCTGGATATGCTGATATAATAACCCAGAAATATAAATTATATATGAATAAAGTTCAGCGATGTCTGTTGTGATGTCTGTTTCTCAGAAAGTACATAAACACTTCTTTACTGGCATGTGTGTACATACCAGCTATCCAAAGGCAACTTAGTATCATTTCTTATAAATAAGAAATACATTTCTTATAACAGGTGCAACACAGGGCTAGCGCACGAGTTATGTATCCTCTCCGATAGACACATGCAGACAAGGAGCACGTGTACATCTATACCATGGATTTTTTCAGTCATGAAGTGTTTTAGGACTCCTACAGTTGATATAGAAGAGCTCAGCAGTTCTGGAAGTGATTTTTTTTTGGACAGGTGACATAGCTATTCCTTCTCGGTACTGATGAGAAGATCCACCCACAGCCTTTATTGCTGACATGAAACCTCAGCCAAAGGGAGATACTACATATTAGACTAAAATACAACACTAGCCAACTGTGCTTTCAATAACCCCAGACTGGACCTGCAAAAAAATTACTTCCTCATTAAAATCCATTTTTGGAATTTGTATGATAGGTACCAAGTCCTTCTGAATATGATACATATGTCATATTCAGTGTAACAACAGCCTAGGAGGTATGCCTAAAATCTCCACCTTTTCCTGCTTTTCCAAGAGTACTCAGCAATTGTCCTTTCATCTTCACCTTTCAAACAATGTTTCTTCCACAGTCAGAGTATTTTTGTACAACAGAACTGATATTGTTTCTCATGATTAAAGAAATACAGACTAACTAATTCACATAATATGAATCATCAACTACAAATTTTCCTTTTATTTTCCAGTGTTAGAGAAACCCAATATAAATCCCTCAGGAATGCAATGGAACAGAGCTATCTCTAGCTAAAGTCTGCCCTTGAAAAACAAAATTTCATCCAGGCTCCCACTATTCTCCAAAGTCATCTATGACTAACATTTATTTTAAGTGGTTTGTCTAAGATGGAAGGCCAGACAATGATTGTTAAACACATTCTACAAAGTATTATTAACCTTACAAAAAATTATTCATGGATGAATAGTTTTAAAAGTTGCTAATAGCTAACAAAGGCCTAAAGAAAATCCAAATCCACTCTCTCCCTCTCTTAAATCTCAAGTATTCCTTTGGTTCCATGACATGGTGTAAAAAGTAAGTATAAAAGTATTTTTTATCCATCCTAGTCCCACTTTCTTTCCTCACCTTGACTCAATTGTTGCCATTCTGTGCTATAAAAAAAATGTTTATTGTAGAAGGGACCAGAGGGCTTCTTAGAAGAGCACTCACACATGGTGTTTGTGAAAGAGTCAGACACACCACATGTTCACACATGCACATATATATATGTGTATGTATATATATATATTTATACTCACACACATATATATTGCCAGCAGGTGCTGAAGACAGAAAATATCTGCTGAGTTTATCAGGTCCAATTCAGTCAATGCATGCACTGTACAAAACCATATCTCAGGAAGGTTTTCCAGGAAAATGCCAAGCCAGGTCAGATGTGGCTCTGTACAGTCTCTCCTGTCTTCATTACCTGCCAGACACCAGATTTTGATAAACTCCACTGTCAAAATTGTCTTCTTTTTCAACCTATCTGGCCTTATCACCAGCCACTACGACCTGCTCCTTGACTCCTTTTTGTCCAGTTTAGCAATTACTGTCTTTGCCATCACAGTCCCTGCTCTCAATTCCATTTCAATATGCATTTCCCAATTCATCTTTCAGCACTCATCCCAATTCCCATAAAAGTACCAGCATTCACGCTCCGTTTTTTTGTCTTTTACCACTTACTAAATATTTGATAAGCAGCACAAAGACTTTCCAAAGAATTCGTTCAGACTGACTCTACAGTGAAACACAGTAGAGAATCAATTTTATAAGGGGAGTTAATGTTGAGCACACTGAAATACCTACAGCTGGTATTCTGAACATTTCCTTTGGCACCTCTGATTTTTCATGTGTAAAAAAGTCATGTATGCCATTAAGAAAAATCCAAAAAGCATTTTTCTTCCACAGTTTTGTCACTTTAAATGCCCTAATAACTTTGCCTGACCCTAATTCTTTTAGAACCCTTAACATTCATTTTCCATTTGTACAAATAAATATTTTTTACACCATCAAGTTTTTTTGTTTTGCATCACAGAGTACTGGTTTGCCTACTCGTTCCCCTGTAACTTTAATTCTGGTCAATACTGGCCTACTCTGGAAAATCCCCTCATTCTCTCCCTCAGCAGGCACAGGAGTATCGCCTTTTGCTGTTCTATTTATTAGTGACAGGTGCTTGCTTATGTTATATCCAGCAATACCATCAGAGGGTTTGTGCTAGGTACCACACCTGATACTCCTGTGGGAAACAGCTGTACAGTTACCTAAGCCAACTCAAATTCCTCGGCAGAGCACTGCTGGGTGGGAGGAATTCTTATTTATCAAGGATAAGGACAGATCTGAACAGCTTTACAACAGGGAAGGCTTTCTAGGAGCATACATGGCAGCTGGTGGCATTTCTAGCACATGTCTAGGGCTGAGATCTCCTTTCTAGGAAAAAATGCCTCATTGCAGTTACTATCATTATGTCCTGACAAAAAGCTACAATAAATTTTCTTTTCAAGTTCTTTGGTGTGATGTTGTTGACTACTGCTTAATTATATATGTAAATAAAGTAGTGGCCATCACCTTTCTATGATGATGTTGCTCTGAGTTACTGATGAAGAGGGACATGGAGAGGCTGTGGGACGTGTCAGTGTTAATGAAGATTTATTCAGTAGTGACATTTGATCAAATCTACTTGGCGAAGTCTTAGGTTTCATTAGTTAAAGACGTAAAGCAGTCTGTCTGATTAAAGGGAGAAAAAGCAGTGGGGAGCTCACATAAATTACTACAGCTCAATTAGGTGCAGACAGTTTAGTGAGTGTTTATTACCAGTAGAAAGGAAGATTTTCCAATTAGATTAAAAGGTTTTGAAAACAACTCTTATAGTGCACGGTGATTTAGACCCATTGCTGGAATAATACATTGTGAGAAGCTGCATTGATTAAAAGTAAGCTGGTAAGTTATCTGCATTGCTTCATTGTTTATCAATGGATCCCCTGCTGCCTAGGTACAATTTACCTCACAAGATCAATGTCTGAACTTGGCTAATTTTCTCCTGGCTGAAGATTTATATGGATGTAAAGGGCATCTACATCACGTCTGAAAATACTGAGGAGATTTATTCAGGATGATCATCAAGGAAGTGAAGCTGTATCAATCACCAGAAGTGTACCCTGACCACGCTGTGCCCTTCAGGCTGGCATCCCTGCTGCAAAGCTGGATTTAAAGACAAGACATTTTAATCAGAAAGGAACTTCATTCCAGCGAGGTTCCCCAGGCTCATTGTGCAAACTGAAAAGGCATTAAAACAAAAGTAGGAGTATGTGGTGCTCAGACAGTGATCAGCCAATGTTTCTGACAAATGATTGAAGGTGCTCGGTGTACAGTGCAAGGCTGTGATTCATGAATCCCAGTGTCCAACAGTGCAGAATGTGACTTCCAGCAGTGCTGAGCTAGCTGGAGTCCAGGTCTGCTTTGCCAAAGGATTTTTGGATATGAGCTGTGAAAGGTAGGGGGTCATTGTCCATGGCTCTGAATGACTGATTGATTCCCATGCGGAATGGCATGGGGAAGGCAGGGGAAAGGAGCAAAGGAAAAGAAAATGAATGGTATTTAAATTCTTTCTACTCCTACTGTGCCCTTCAGATCACATGAAGGCCTGCAGCTGCTTCTAATCCCTGTCTCCCAGAATTGTCTATTGTGACAACTGGAGGAATCAAGACGAACAAATGGAGAAATAAAGAAAATAGTTCTAGTTTTACAAATTTAATTCAATAATGACAGTGTTCCACAGGGAATTCTTTCTTCTACCTTATATGTAAATAGGACTCAAAGGAATCTGAAAGTTCAACATCAGACTTTCATATCTTTCTTTCTTTTCCGTGCACACTTGCACATGCAGCATTTCTCCTCTGTTAATGCAAGTCCACCAAGTTTAAATCAATGCCGTGAGAAATGCTGACACTGTTCTGACCAACTGCCCTGAAAGTAGAGCTGAGCCCCTTCTTTTTGGCTCAACAATAAGCCTTTTGGGATTCATAAAATTGCATAGGAGTGGTGGTGAGGGGGAAGGAACCATGGCATAGTGACTTTCACAGAAAAAATTAAAATCTGGTATGCAGGGGTTATTGTCTTTCATTGCACTAACATGCTACACGTCCTCCAAATACACAGGAAAGTTCATTCTCTCCCTAAAACTTCCTCATATTTAAAGGCAGGACAGGCACTTCTGTGTAAACATTTATTTTGTGTACAAAACCCTAATTTAAATGCATATGTGGGGGCACAGACTGTCACACAAACAGCCCACAAGGAAATATTTCTTTTTAAAATAATGGTTCAATGAAGCCACAACAGTCTTAGCTCTTATCTCATAATGAGCAGAGCTCACATAGCCCATATTTAAACAGCTTTGTCCTGTACAGTTAAGCCACAAATCTTTCTTTGGGGATTCTCTACATTTCAGCAGATGTCACTGCCCTCACCATAACTACACTTCACCGAAACAACCAGCAAATCACCAAATGTACTTCAAAAAAAACCTGTATGTTCAAATCTCTCCAGGCACCCCAGATATTACCACTTACTTCACCATATTAAATAACTGCTCATTAATAAAACACTGATATTCTTTGTAATGTAAACATTACATTGCTGTGGGTTAGCAAAACTGAGCTTTTGGTTCATTTTCTTTGTAATTGGAAGGGCTTGTCATTTAAGGAAACAATTAACATTTTTTACAAGCAACAAGACTGTGAATGACACTTTCTATTACACTAAATACATTTAATTATGATTTATTGGCACATAGCAACCTCTTGTAACGTTGCAGGCCAACATCCATTTTCGCTTAATTAAACTCATTATAACAACACTTTGCTACATAGAGGGGAAAAAACCCAAAATAAACAAACAAAAAAAGCCCATATTTCGTAATTAACTGTTCAAAATTAAGGTCATAGGGTAATTATGCAGCAGATTTTCTGGTAGCAAACTGCTGTTTTTGCTAATAGGAAAAATATCTGGCAAATATGTAGATATCAGAAGAGGTCTCAGGGTTTTGGTCTCAGGAAAAATTAAAAATTAACAAAAAACAAAACCAAACAAACAGAAGGAAAAAATCCCTTTTTATTAGAGGCTAAATACACAGCAATTGGAGCAACCACATTTTCCCCCACAATTTGTGACAGGGCATTTTACTACTTTTTTTGAAAGTTCAGTGGTAAAGAAGGTTAAATATAGGAGAGAAGGATTTGAATTATTAATCCCCAATATACCTAGATCCTTCTAAAATTATATCTAAGCAATTTCAAAGTAAAATAAGATTTCCTAACCCAATTTTTTTTCTGGAATGTAGTATGACACATTATTTTGCTTTTAATTTACCAGCCTTGTGGTTTGACGTAATTAACACGAAGTATTTAACAGGGACGTGGTAAAAATCACATGTGAAGTCCATGTGCTCAGGTCCTCTTTTTTCTAATAGGATTTACTTAGTCAGCTCCTGGGTGGAGATTAAAACTTCACCCTGGACACAAACCCTTTCCATTCTCTGTTAATCATGAGGTCAGAGCTGAACTGCAGCCCGTCAGAGCTCCTAATGAATATGGTTTACACATCGTGACTGGATGCTAGCTCAGCAGCCTGTGCTAGCTGGAGGCCAAAGATAAGTGCTCAGGGATTACCTTTAAAACAATCCACTCAGTTCCTTTGTCGCTGAGAGCAGAAAGTCGGGGGAACTGTAATCCTTGCTTTTGTGGACTGAACAATTTTTAAGCAATTGAAGATTCAGAAAAAAAGCCCTTGAAAATCAGTATCAAAGCTCTACCAAAGTGCTGTGGCTGTTACAAGGTCAAAATGTCTAGTTCAACTCCCTCCCCTTTCCCACAACATTTTTGGCTATTTTACACCTGTTCGGACTATAACAGTTTCTATAGTGGGTGTAGGTTTTGTTTGTTTGCTTAAATAACGAAAGAAATCCATAACAAACACCTTCATTCCTGACTTTTCCCACCATGTGCAGGTGGAATCATGGAATCAAAGAACCATTAAGGTTGGAAAAGACCTCTGAGATCATTGAGTCCAACGATTAACCCAGCACTGCCAAATTCACCACTAAACCACCCATAAGCACCACACCTACACATCTTTTAAATACCTCCAGGGACAGTGACTCCACCTCTTCCCTGGGCAGCGTGATTCAATGCTTGCTCAGCCTTTCTGCGAAGGAATGTTTTCCTGCCGATCTAAACATCTCCTGGAGCAATCTGAGGTCATTTTGTCTGATTGCTTTCTAACTGGGAGAAGAGACGGACCCCCACTTGGCTACGACCTGCTTTCAAATAGCTCTAGAGAGAAATCAGGTCTCCCAGAGCCACCTTTGCACTGTCATCCTGTAACTTCCATGGAGCAACGGAGAACAGAGAGCTGAGGATGGAAACTGCTCTCATGGAGCCCTCCAGACTCACTGGTTATTCCTTCAGCCACATCCACAGGGATGCAAAGGGCACAGCTTCAGACTCCTGAGCCCCCGTTACCCACAGCTCCTGCGTCTGCCCCAGATTTAAAGGATCATTGCTGGACAAAAACTGCTTTAAAGGCAGTGTTTTAACTTCTCAAAGGTGAAGACTCTCAGAAATGGTCTGACTTGGGTTTGCCCCTTCAAAAAATGAAACGTTCCAATTTGCAACTGTGAGCATTTGTTTTTTTAAAGGAATTCATAACATATACAGGTAGATACACTTACGACTGAAGATTCTGTAGAATCATCACATTCTCTACTAGTCAGAGCAGGTTTCCATAAAACCTCTTAATTTTTCCACAGTGTGCCAATATCTCTCAAGGGCCATAAAATACAGTGCAGTACTTCATAATCTTCAGTGCTTTTAAAATACAGAAGCAGACTAATATGGATCTCTCGACACTCAACAGACCAGGAATTTAATTTATTAAGCAGATTAATTATTATTTTACCTTGCAATTTCTTCCAAGGAATGAGCAAATATTAGCTGTAACTTATACTTGCTTTTCATTGTAGAACTTTGAAAAGAGAAAAGAAAAAAAAAAGCTACTGTGTTAAGTCCAGATGAAAGAAATACAGAATGAGAAAAAAATTTTCCCCTTCTTCTGTTGGATTACCTGAAAAATCCTCAAACAAATTCACATTCATGCTAGAAACCCAAGAACTGTGTTCTTGAATCACCACAGAGGAAATGAGAAGAACCAAAACAAACAAAAACGAAACAAAAAACCCCAAACAACAAGCCAGAAAAAAAAAAAAGCAATCACAGAGGAGTTAAAAGGATCGCATCCCATCAAACACACAGTATCCAGCATACCACCATCGAGTGAGAAACTCCTTGGGGTCTTTTAATTGCATAATGAGTTATACTTGCTTACAAATGTAACTGAAAAGAGCTGCATCTGCTGATGCTACAGCCAGCACACCTGGGCTTCAACTCTGAACCCACACATTTCAAATTCTAATGCCTAATTCAATTTCTCTGCCTCCGGCATGCTTTGGATACTCTGTGTCTCGTTCATATGTACAACTGTGGCTTGCTCATATTTCCCCTGCAGACTTAGAATTGCAGGGAGAAGGCACAGACCAACCCCATATCAGCTCTGCAAAGAAAATCAAACCTTCATTTACCGTGTCAAAGGGCTGCAAGGTCTGCTGAATGCCCTGTTGTATTTCTTACCCTGGGAGAACTCTCTAAATTAATGAGCAAAGACCAGTCCACCCTAAATGTCACCTCCAAATTGGGAAGTGCTTCCTCAGTTCCGTCACAGGGGAACAAGTTTGCTGTGGACCAGCACACACTGTGATTCTTACAGGAATTGTGGCTGCATCTGCCACGCATGTAGGAAAATGTCACAGACTGTTCTCTCCTGCCACCCCTGCACATACACCATCATCACTGACATGGGTTTTTACAACTGCAGCCACAAAAGACAAATGTGCAAGCAAATGAGCAATTACAAATCAATTTTATATATATATATATATATATATTTCTTTTTTTTTAACCTGATCTTGTGCAATATGTGCCCTGACCTGCTCCATTCTCAACTTTTGAACACAGTCACCACAGGAAGAGCAAAGACTGTCACTGATAGGAAACATGCCAACAGCTTGTTTTGAGTATTGTCAGTCAAGATGCTTTTCAGGTAATTAAAAGAGAAAAGATCTCAGATATTTTTTCT
>VZRL01001391.1:398053-484105 GCA_013397895.1 Origma solitaria | reverse complement strand
GTGGTGCTTAATATAAGAGGAGCCTTTACAGTCAAGTCAGGCATGCTCAGAACTTCAAAGAAACATGTTCCAAATTAGTGATGCAGGACAAACCCAAAATGAGCTATTCCAAACCAATGCCTGACTAGAATACTTTTCACCTAAGAGCTGTGCTGATTGTTATTTAATTAGCTTATAAACACGTTATCAATTACCTGCACTTATCTTCATACAGACCTTTTTTCTCCCCTTTAGAAACAAAAGATCAGTGGTTTCCATCAGTGTTTTGCTTTCAAAAATGTTTCAAAACATGTGTTCATGGCTGCAGATCTTTGCTCGCAATTTGAGTGTGCCGATTAAATGGACTTTACAAATAATTTTGTGCCATGAATTTTGCAGAGCTGTGATTGTTGAGAATGATTTTGCCGTAGGAAGAGCCACAGTAGCTAAGCACTGACCTTATTAGGTTACAATAAAAAGAAGTTACCGATGACTACAGTGAATTTAAGACATTTTATTGCTGAACAATGCAATGATACATTGCAGAATGCTTTTTAATTGGTAGTTAGCTTTCAGTGTTTTGCTAAGACCTGTAGCTTACATCTATTCAGCACATGCAGAAAATAAGTTTTACATCTGCTCTCAAAAACAGTGTCAGAATTAACAAATATTTTTTTCCATTTTCAAGAGTTCATACTTATTAAAGGTCTCTTCTTTTTTTTAGCTCTATCCCACATCAAATATCAATGTGAAAAGTTATAGAACAACAACATTTAAGAACTTACCATCTCTCTTGTGGGTGCCTCATTCCAGAAGACTCAGGGGCTTTTTTTGTCACAGTTAGGTGGTTAAGCTTTTTTCTCCTGCTTTTCAGTTGTTCATCCAAATATCTCAAGGACATCTAAGGAGTGGTACCAATGACAACAAAGATGGCAAAAAGTTACTCTAGCTACATTGCTTTAAGCTACATTATATAGGCCAACTCCTCAGCATATTCCATGAAAAATATTCTCCATTATTTTTACTGGTTGTGGGATATTGTTTTCAGTGTAAATAAATTAGTATGGTAAGAGTCAGAGATCTGTGTAATATAGCTTTGGCAGTCTGAGAACTCTCTTATTCCAGCAGTACCATTTTGAGATCTTTCCAGCACTGGAAATCTGTGAGATAACAAATCCTGAAAAGACACTGCCTGGATTTCCAAATTATTGTCATTTGTTTGTTTGCTTATTTTTTAATTATTTAAATTTCCAATATTTGAACTGCCAGTATCCTGAGGATTGCACAAATGAAACCCATCTAAAGCCCAATTTATTTTTTCTTGGTACAGTAACATAATGCCATATTTTAAGTTTAGTATTCTGTAAAACACAAGGAAAACTCTGATGAGAGTAAAGCGGGGAGCAATACCACGCCATTATTTGGCATTCACAATAGCACAGGCTGTCCCTGTCGGTATCCACCAACAAAATCAATAACTTTTTACTATTTCTACTTTCTACTCTCTTTAGGAAACACAGTGAAAAAGATGAGCAGTGGTTAGTAAAGATTCCACTATCCACCCCTTTGTCTAGGTTTACGCTATTTGGGTTTCAGCTCTGTTGGGTCAGTCTGGCTGTAAATTAATTCCCCATGCTGAAGATAGAGAGCAAATGCTTCCACATTCTGCAGAATTCTAAAGTTATGCAATGTCTGGGTTACATAGAAAAGAATCAGAAGAAAAATCTAATGCTTGTACTTTTGTTTGTACTGTGAGAATAGAGGAGTGTGGCACCCGATAAAGAAGAACAGATGTCTGCTAGGAAGGAGAAAGTTTAGAACAGAGATGCTTGCAAGAACAGTCTTTCTTCATCAGGAAACTATAAGAAAAGCTATTTTGAGCAGCTGGAGAAGATCACCATAAAAATAATTTCTCCTTTGGAAGAAGCTTTCAGCTTGTCTCTGTCAGTACTTTACTAATGCTGGATTAAATTCTGTGTGAAGAAAAGAAAATTGTTCACTAAATATAACTTAACCTAAATTGAAGAAATTATTTCAAATCCTCTCTAGTTCATTATACAGAAAATTCTTTAATGTCAAATTGCATCCAAGAGATTTATCCAGCTACTCTAGGTAATTAGTGAACGATATCAAGATCTTTATGTATTAGGCTTGGCTGTACATCTTCCCTTGCAATTACTAACCATCCCAAAATTAGCAGAATGTACCTGGTGGACCACAAAATAGAGATATTAACTTGAATATGTGTGTAGTCAACAGTTTTGAGAAGAACTACAACTGCTGAAGCGACTGTGGGGATTCAAAGAAGAAATTCAAAACAAAATCCTTATTGTGGTTTAAAAGGTTAAAGGTTCATTGGTTCATTTGCATGCTTTCACAACCTTTATATTCAGAACCCTTAATTCCAAGTCATCCTCTCCAATTCACACCCCATTTACTTTAACAAACCTGAAGTGCTCACTGTATTTCCTGGTGGTTCCTCAACATGTAGAGTGGCGTAAGTTTGGCGCCAGGAAAATAAGTGACATCAATCTGAGGTTCAGCTGAAAGGGCAAGGATGCTGAATGCATCTCATAACCCCTGAGATTTGAAAACATTAGGTTAAAAATAACAGGAGCAATTCAAATCGTCTCTTAATTAGAATGCGATGTGGATTTTTGCCAATAATAAAGACAGGATGACACAATTATGCTACCTTAAAAAAGAAAAAAGTTTGTAAATTGCCACGGAAATATTTCCAATTAATATGGATGGAGAGAAGACATAACCAGTATCAACATATCCAAACCTTTTACAAAAAAATGAAAGTAGAAAACCTTTCCACATGATCCTTACAGAAGTCTAAAACAGTTCAAGAAACTTAACAGTATGCTGCATAACACAATTCTAAGAGAAACATTTGTTGTTTAGGAAGCAAGTATTGAAGTCAACATGGAGAAGTATATCTTCTCTATTTTATTTGTACATGACTTTTTGGTTCCTCTTACATACACCCGCAGAAAGAAAACATTTATTTGAAATTAAATAGATGTTTTTACGCATCTCTGCAACAACTACAACTTTTAATGTAAAAACTAAGAATTCTAGTTTGAAAACAATTCTAAAATGTGCTTAACCAAATATCATCCCTTATGTGTGCAGGTATGAAAACACAGGTGGGGAATTAGGAGTGCATTACTTGTGTCTGCACCACACAGAATAAAGGCATTCACTGCCTAGTCAGACAACTGAAATCAGAGTGACTATATGTCTATTTTGGACAGCATGCTAGTAAATACAATAATCTATTTTGAAATGCTACAGTTTCTAGCAATACAGTAGTACTCACAGTAGGGACAGAGAAGATCATGACAGACTGCCTCATTTTTTTGCAAAAGTATTCTTCCTCTGAGTGGCGTCAGGATTCCATAAATAAATGTTAAATGTTCTCTTGAGGCTGGTGCCATTGAGCAATGAGCTGTCAATATACAAACGTAAAAGTACCATGTTATAAATACAGAAGGTGGATCAGGATGTGGCACACACAATAGAAAATTCTACAATAATCTCGATTTTATCATTCCTTGGCAAACTGCTGTGCAGAAGGGAACACTTATATCCATTGCACACACACATTCCCAATGCTTCTGTAAGGAGAAACATTAAAAATTTCTCATTATAGTTGTTATTACTTACTGTACTCTGCTGCTCTGGATTTTAAATAGTTTTTAAATAGTGCTGGAAAATGCAGAAACTTGGTATTTCTGAAAGTCAGATACCATTTATTTATGTACCTAAGTATTCAGGACCTTATCACATAAATCCTCTTTGAAAACACTGAACCCTAGAGGTGATGCTTCAGGCATGAGTTAGTGGACACATGGGCTGGAGTGAACAATAAAGAGGTATCATGATTTTCTCAAAGGAAAAGTTACAAGGAAGGGACAGAAAAAAGAGTACTTTACTACAAACACTGTAACCCACCTTCCAGAAAGGCTCTAGCCTCATGGTGGCTTTTCTCCTGAGAAGGGAATGCAAAATAAACTCTGCTGTCAAAATTCTGGGGAAGAGTGAAAAATGGTGTGTAATGCTTTCCTACCCAGCAAAGTCCACTGTTTTTGCAGCATCCTTAAAGCCCCCCACAGCCCTGCCATATCCAGACTTGCCTGTGAAACTCAGACCTGAGTATACCAGCGTGCTGCCTTGCTGTCTCCATACAGTTTCTCAGCTTCTTCCCTACTGTGGCTGCATCTCTATGCACATTGCTGTAATTGAAGGTAGGAATTTGTAATTCGGCTACAAATGGCTTCAGTAAATCACTCTAAAATTTTACAGTTGGGAAGAGAAAGGGGGAGAAGAAAAGGAAAGGGCTCCCACTAAACAAGCTTTAGAACACTCAAAATGGTAAATGTTTCTGAAGGAAATATGAGGAAACATGAAGAAACTGAGATCATTTGTGTAGTCATTGCAGGATTGTGAAGGGGCACAAAGGATATGGATAATATGAAGTAGCAAAGTACTGCAGGATTAGGCCCTAAGCATCTTCCTACCTCCTTAAGGAATTTCCTCACAAAGGAATTAAAGGCTGTAAGCTGTAAGTGCACATTCACATTTTTCTCTAATGTTGAAGTAGCCAAGACAGTAAGAGCAGGGCCCAGAGGTCACACACGACACTGAAACACTAAATACAGGTGTTTCTTTATTTGCTGTGAAGTGGAAATACCTCCAGTGCTAAGGAGAAACAACGAACCTTTAGAGCATGCTAGGAACAAAGCCCCATCTCTCTGACCATGGAGTGCTCGGCCCCATTACAAGGGTTATCAATCAGGAAAGATGCCAGGCACAGTGTTTCCTGTGATACAAACACCTTTCCAGCAGGAAGATGACTAAAAGCAGCAACTCATTTCACATAGGTCACCGACCAAGCTTTAGATAGCAATGAATTTTAGTCACTACCAGCCTGAGAGAGACACGACGCAGTGACCCAGGGGCAGAAAGACTTGGATTACATTACCAGTGCTCTGATCCACCCTGTCCCATGAATATCTTGCTCCGTTCCTACGTTTACCTGCTGCTCAATTCGGTGCACTACCCATATACAACTTGTTTGGCATGACTTGCTCAGTGTGAGCAGCTAAATTTGTTGAAGCCTTAGTCTGCAGGCTGGGAGTGTTCACCTAGATTTGTTAATCTTTTACTGAGGGAAACAAAAGTTCCAGCCAAAGAAACTACACTCAGCAACAGAAGCTGCACCCTTAGAGTTATGAAAAGAAACAGCTCACCTAGAGAAAACGAACAGACCCAATGAGGAAGAGGAGGAACCCAAGCCTGGTATTACTGCTGGTCTGAGCTCTCACACGAGGGGTGGGAAATTCAGATTGCAAAAGTATAATTGCCCGGGGATTTCTTTGTTCAAGGTCCCAGCTTGAGCTATGGCACCATTAGTAAAAAGGAATTTCTAGAAGAATCTCTTTTTGGTTTCTGGATTCAGCAGAAACCTGCAGTCAGACCCTTCCACGGTGGCTGGCCTGCATAATTTCCATAACATAGAGAGGACCAACCACTACAGGCACGCAATATGAAATAGCATTCAGTGGGCAATCACCATGTATTTGGGTCAGGTTTACTTAGCTCTTGTCATTGATTATATTAAATGCAATAATTCTCTGAAGAAATTGAACCCCCTTGCTCACTAAAACATTATTAGAATTTTTTATTTCCTGCTATATAATAATTCGTCTGCAGGCAAAATGCTTATGACAAAAGAATTTATAACAAAGCAAAATGTCTATATTAAATAAAAAATAAAAAGTAAAGGAAAAAGGAGAACAATGTTGATTATGTCTTTGAAAGTCCAAATATAAGACATAAAAAAAACCCTCAGGAATATTTAGTTAATATTTTGCTTCAGACTCCTGTTAAAAAAAAACCCTATTTTTTTCTGAACAAACAAAAATAACATTTTTTCTTGTATTTCTCAGCCACAAATATATAGCAGCATCTGAGGATTTTTAATTTATTTGAAGATATTTTGCTTAATAATGTTCCCTTTAAAGACAATTCGCTGCTTTAGGTGATACCATTTTGCCATTTTCAAGCCTCATTTCTAGTAATCAGTTTTACAGATTAATTTCTTCATATTCAAGTGTCTGTTTGTAATCACACTTCCATTTTTATGACTGGGCCTCTTAACAAAAAAAAAGACAACAGAAAACAGCTTTTCCTCTACCTGTTACTGATAGCAAAGTAGTACACCTGGTAGTATCAACAACAACCTGTGACACAGTTTACACATATGTAAACCCAGGAAAAGGACAATATTCCAAAGAGTACATCCGCTGAATTATCAATCTTTTAATATAAATGCATAATACATTGCCACATACCAATTTAATACACACTCACATCTTTATGGATAAGTAAATAGAGCCATTTATAAATATAGTTACTACATACACACAGCTCTCAGCCCTGTAAGCAAATACTGTCTGCATCACTCAAGATGTATTTGTACTATGAAACACTGCACCTATGGACTTTGAAAACATTGCTCACAATATAATTTATTTTAATATTTCTGAGCTGAGTGTAAATTCTCCCACTTTTATAAGTACATGTACTCTAATCAACTAACATCTTCATCAGCTACTGAGATTATTTCCTGAGTGCATACAATAAAAGGATTACACACATTACATTAATACAGAATTGACAATGGCTTTATATTTGAAACTACTTAAGGGCTCAGCTCTTCAGAATTTACCCCTAAGTATACCTTTTATTTCCACAAGTGCTTGAAGAAACAATGTGTAATGAATACTTGTGCCAATACACATTTACATTAGGAGCTCTCATTTTTGGGAAGTTAAATTAAAACCTCAATTAAATATTTCTAAGGTCTACCTCTACTACTATTAAGGGGTTTTTTTATATTTTTATCACAAAGGCATCACAACCCATAATAATAATGAACTACTTATCAGTGTATGTGAGTACCTGAAGGGAAGGTGCCAAGAGGATGGAGCCAGGCTCGTCTTGGTGATACCAAGCAATGGGATGAGAGGCAACAGACAGAAACAGAAACATAAAGTTCCATCTGAACATGAGGAAGAACTTTACTGTGAGGATAACAGAGCACTGGAACAGGTTGACTAGAAAAGTTGTGGATTCTCCTTCTCTAGAGATATCCAAAAGTCATCTGGATGCAATCCTTGGCCATTTTAGGATGAGCCTGCTTGGGCAGGGAGGTTGGACCAGACGGCCCACTGTGGTCCCTTCCAACCTGACCCATTCTGTGACTCTGCAATTTCAGGGAAAGACTCCTAAAGGGCAAAAACCACAGTTAAAATAGATTCAATAGCTGTTCTGAATTTGACATTGGAATTACTGTCGTGTTCTTTAAAGAAGCAGAGAAATTGTCTGAGTGAAAAAGGAGTTTGTTGTAGTGAGCTTGGGAGGGTACAACAGGACATTCTGGAGGTCGTTAGGGCAAATTTGTGCTTAAACAGTCAAGTTTAATGGCCAGGTAAGAGGTCTACTAAAAAAGATAAATACATGACTACAGGTAAATCAAATGGCACTATGGGTAAGATATTCAGAGGACACAGAGAAGAAACCTTGATTCTTTTCTTACTCTAGCATGCTTTAACTCTATATTTTACTTTTAAACCACTTTACAGTACTTTGGCAGTGGAAAACCCTTTGAAAACTCTCCAGAACATGGACATAAATTCCAAACTCTGGCAGAGACATCATTACAGATTACTTATAATTTTTTAAGTTTTGGAGAAAGACAAAATAGCTTGCAAACCGCAAGCTCGAAATAGAGTCTACAGAATGTATTTTTGAAGAATTATTAACATTTTCAGGTCTTCTTTCTGTCAATAAATCATCCACAATGTGACTCACTGTTATTTGTATTGACAATTTTCACAAATTGACCCATTTGTGAAAACACATTTCAGCATCAATGTAATTTGCAAATGTTTCTTTATACTGGTGACTTCAGGCATTCGGTGCTCATTACACAATGACTGCATTCTTAAATGAGGTTTTGAGGAACTGCCTGTTTCTTATATAAATACTAAAGAAAGGGAGAGAGAAAAAACACAAGTGCAGCCACGAAAGTAAATGAGGGACACAAGGTGCACCTCATCCTGGAGAAGCACCAGGAAGTCACGGTACAGCCAGGGGCTTGATAGTGTGTATTTTTGATTATGCCATTAAAAAGATGGCTAGGAAGAGGCAAGAAGTGAGATCAGAAAGCAGAACAAAAAAAAAAAAAAAAAAAAAAGTGCTGTTAAAAATAGAAAAAAGGAAAAGAAAGTAAGCAGGAAAGAAGGAAATTTTTCAGCAGCAAAATTCTGCACTGATGGTTATTTTTTCCCAGGAAGGAATCTGGAAATCTGTATGAAAAACCCATGAGGCTTGGAATATAAGAGGAATAAATGGAAAGGGAGAGATCGTCAGTGGTGATATCCAAAAATACAGAATTAATGAAATATTAAAAAATAAAGAACACATTAAAAAAACTGGACAAAAATCCAAACAAACTCTCAAGTATAATAAATTAAAGAACTAGTGGGAAAGATTCCTTCACATAAAGTAGCCAGTCATTCATGCATGAATAACTTAGTGTTCATATCACAATTTCTGAATATTAATTGAACAGCAAGAGGAAATTGGAATTATACTATCTAGAATTATACTACTAGAATTATATTATATTATCTGCTGTATCATATTGTACTTACTGACTACTCTGGACACACCTGTGATGTTTACGTGTTCATAGGGAAGACTTTAAACTTTAAACTCCTTTAAGCTGTCTATCAGCCATATTTTACATCAAGTTTCATTCACAAGCGTGTTGCTAAATTTAGGTTGATTTGTGTAACAGCAAGTTGATCACTGGTCAACAACCATGGCTTAACAAACATTGCATTTTGCTTAAAATTCCAGGGAAAAACCAGAGCCCAATGAAAATTCATGGAGGTATTCTCATTTTGAGTGTTTTCTAGAACTTTCAGTGAAAATAGAGGCGAACGGATTTTTATGCGCAAAAAATTCTACTTTAATGAAATGGCATTTATTATGCATTAAATATATCTTGAAAAAGACCTTGCTTGTTTCTTTATACTACTTTTTTATTATTTCAAATTGTATCCAACCATTATATAACTACTGTGTGCAAACACACACATATTTTTTATCTCCTGAGATTTAAATGTGTCACTCAAGCCTCTGAAAGCTGTTCTTTACTAACTCTTCTTTGTAGCTGACTGCATAAAATCAGTTTGGAGTACAATTAAACTCAAAGACAACAAATTTTTTTAATTCGGAGTATGGCTGAGAAATATGGTAAAAACACTTAGGAAAGTAGGAAAAGTTTACATGGAAAAGCAACTATAATTGTTCTTTATGATCACAGCCTGATTTTGAAATTTGATCAGAAATACTGATCTAACGTGGAAAAGAGCAAATAGCGACTTACAACAGAAAATTATTGACACAAGTCTATTAAGGTGTTTAATACTAATCAGAGACAGTAGTTATATGTATGTTTTTAAATATCTTAAGACATTATATACAGGAAAGGGATTCATATAACCTGAACTACCATAAGCTCAAGAAGTTAATATTACAGACTGACTGTCAGTGAACTGCAAATCTATAACAAGATCTTTCTTTGGTCCTCCAGGTTTTCTTTCTATGTTCTTATTAAAATGAGCCCAAAGAAAAATCACACCATGAAAATTTAGAAATATGTAACCAGTTACCTCTCTGAAATTAAGCCCTAAGGTTTGCAGTCTTTAAAGGGAGAAAAAGAAGTGCAATGCTTTGATATTTGACATTTTAACTGTGTAAAACATTTTCCTCTGTGAAATTTTTAACAATGCAAGCAAAGGCTGCATTTTGCTAATATTTATTACCCCACTGCCTTTGCAGTTAGAACTAACCTGAATCTGACCTTCAGGTAAAGGTGATTATATTCCACATCAGTCTCCATTTATATAAATAGAAAGTTAACTTTGAGTCAGTGTGTTTTTAATTCAACATAGTAGGGTTTTTCCTAACTGCATTCTCCTTCTGTTCTACAAAGGAGCATCTATCAATACCTCTAGATTACTTAGGTATTATGTTTTATCTTGAAAATGGACACATCATTCCAAGAAAATGTTTACCTGAAGACAGAAATATCTAACCAATACTGAATACACCTATAGCAGTTTTATTGCATATACATGAGATTTTTACTTATATGAGGAAATATCACAACTTGATTCTGCATTATCAGATTCACTTTTCCCTCAATGACCACAAACTTTTGCACTGCTGGAAGCCATGAATCTTTTCCAGGGTATATAAATATGCTTCTCAGTTAAAACTTTCTGAGACTAAATGTAAAGGATCTTGTCTTTTAAATAGGAGATATGAAGGATTGGAGGGATCCTCATAAAAATTCAAGGTATGAAGAGCCAGAACTCTACAAACACAACACATTCACAAAACTAGAGCCAGAAAATAACCTCTCTCTCCTTCAAGGTATAAGCTTAGAAAATTCTCTTGAGAAGACCAACAAGACTCCAGCCTTCAAAAGGAGGAGCTGAAGAGCATTACTTAAAAGAAACAGAAACTCCACTCTCCTGAAATGAACATCTGGTCTGGATTTAGTACTGAGAGGATTATCATCCTGAAAGAGTGTAAACCGAAATCCATTCAAGTCTTTCAAATTTCACAAGAAGGTACCTTGAAAAGTTTCTTCCCACCCTCAGTCACAACTTGCCTTTCTTCCTTTGAATGGTTCCTAAGCACATCCATTTCTCAAGCCACTTCAGCCATCCATTTCTCTTCACACTAAGTGTAAAACTTGTCTTTTTCAATTCTTATCATTATTATTTGGGAGAGCACAGACAGCAGCTTTGCTTTCCTGCAAATCTGCTGGAAGCAGATGAGCTCACACCTGCCATTTTGCTCAAGAACTCTCTCTAGATAAGGCATAAGCAGATTCATTTCCCAATCCACAATAATTCGAAGCACAAAGCAGCAGTCCAGAAACACAATGAAAATCCAACACCTCAGATGAAAAGTTAGAACAGCAGAATGCCTTCCTTGGCACGGCTCACCCAGAACTAGTTTGTACGTAGGTCGCTTCAGGCTGGATGTGGTCAGTCGTGTGTTAACAGCAGCATCCTGCAGACCAAAACTTTGTTGTTTACTTTCAAAAAACACAGTACTTCTGAGACAGCAGGTATCTTTCCAACACTACAGTTACAGGGAGCCAGGAAATTCTAGTTGCTAACCAAGGGGGCAAGAAACATCTGTGTCCATAAACTTTGTATAAACAGACTTTGCTCTCTTCAGTACAAAAATCACCTCCTAGCACCAGTTCTGGAAAGACTGGGCCTTATATATTTGAGAACATCCCTACAAGTAATGCGACATCCCTACAGGTGAGGACAATAATTTTTAAGGACCCTTCAAAGACCACAGCTTGTAATATATCCTTGGTTTTTAATGCCAAGACAGTCAGAGCCTGGGTTTTTCATATCAGAAATATCACCTGAAATGACACAACTCTTAAGGCTCAACATGTCATTTTCTCCAAGGGAAAAGCNGGGGGGAAAGGTGCTCCTCTGGTCCAAAAATGAAAAAAAGCTCTACAGATGAATGAAGAACCATTGGAAAGCTCACTACTTCCCGACTGAAGAGCTGCCTGGCCATGCTTCTTGAAATTGTTTTCTCTAACATACACATGCAGGAAAGAAAAATCACATCAAGTATTTACTTCTCTAGAGGAATAAGAAGAGACTGGAATATGCAGTATTTGGCATGCTGAGTGACCAACAAAACCCAGTCTCTTCCAATGTTAATATAGGATGTTCCTGAACTTGTTTCATCTGGCATTCCAGCTGTGCCAGTTTCACAAAACACTTTGAGAACCTTTACTTCGTATTTCCCCTTACTAGAATAAGAGTAATGATACCCATGTTGCACATCTATAAAATTACCAATTTGTATTTTTAAAATATCCAAGATTACAAAACAATCATCATATCTGGTCTGGGCACTAATTTAGTTTCTTTTGGAACTGCAAAGTGACTACTGGAATAGAAATATTATTTTCACAACTGACTTTACTCTGTTTGCAAGAGAAGAAGGTAGAGAAGGTACGGCCTAAATTGTTGTATCCTGGCAACAAGGGTGCAGACAAATTTTTGTTTCATAAGAGGGTTAAGCTCTCGTATAAAGTGGAACTGGAAATGCCTTATGAATAGCAAGGAAGCTGAAACCTTCAGTATTTATTACAACAGGAAGACAAATTTTTTTTCACCAGTAACAGTTTAACCCTAAACACAGCAGGGTCTCAGGAAAAGTTGAGCAAAGTTAAAAGGAAGAAGACTGGCAGCTCAACCCCTGAGCTGCCCCAAGCAATCGGTGCAAGAACAATGACCCCCACTGCAGGACTGATTTCCCAGCAGTGCTCCCAAGTAAGTTAATGATGCCACAGTGCAATTTAACCACACTGTCCATATCCTGCATTCCTTTCCACACAAAAAAGAAAACAAACAAGATATTATTAAGCAGGAAAAGCAACTAAAATTGTAATACTTTTAAATGATGCTGTTGTTTTCCAGGAAATGCTTACTATGTATACTAAGGAAAACATTTTTTAAAATTCTTAATCAGTGAAAAGCTGGTGCTCTAAGGTAACAATCCACCGTAGGAATCTGCCTCATGAAAAAAAGAACTGGAACTGTCGCAAATGTTCCACTTTGAAAAAGAAATATCTCTAATTTCTAGAAATGGCAGCTCAAAATATTTTCCTCATATTTAATCTCAAAATACTTACATTCATGGAAAAAATATGCTACCCTCGGTGACATCTCAGGCTGGACATAAGCATACAGCATCCTATTTTAGTATAAATAGGATGGAAAGAGTTTAAATGGAAGTATTCTGGGCTACAGAGTTTAGCTTGCTGTACAAATTGCAGATCATTGAACATTTTCATACACTAATTGCTGGCCATAACTGATAGCAACACTTCAATAAAAAGCTAGGAAGGTGATCCTTATTAATATTTTCTTGTAAGCCCACAAAATTTTAAAATTTACTTTGCCCTGTAGAGCAACTGGCAGTTTTAGTAGTTAATTCCTGTACTTCTGATATCTTTCAGAAACTTGCTTTGTTTTTTCCATCTGATAATACTGTAATAATTTGGTAATAATTCTTTTAACAGTTATACATATTACATCCAAAGAAAAGGGAAAAAGAAAGGCCAAACATGAAACCCATCATTCTACTTACCATAAAGCTCCTACTACTTCACTGCAAACATTCCCTGCAAATAAACAGTCACTGCAAAAAGCATTTTTTCACTTTCCTTAGAAAAACAGGATCTGTGTCACCAACATCACTCTAACATCTCTGTGTAAATCCAGCTACAAAACACTACTCCAATATATAAAAACTCTTAAGACACGCAAAACCTACAAGGCTATAGTCTCAAAGTTATGGCATCACAAAATATTTATTCCCACAGGAACCATGACAGTGATGGATGCCCTCCTATTTTGCTGTAAAATGTTTCAAAAGATCCTTGCTCTGAGCATTATATATATATTGTTAACATTAATACACCACTAATATATGAGCCAAGCATCAGTTTTCCCATAGTTCAGGAAGGTATAACTGCTCATGTATAAATCAAGTCCAGTCACAACTTTATCTTCTAAGACAGCAGTGAGCACAAGCAACTTACTGTTATTATCAGGCAGGCAAAGTGTTATTGTCAGTCAGACACACAAATATGATCAAAAATAAATTACTTGAAAACAACCAATTTAATTTATATGTAAGCTGGATCAAGGCCAAATGCATAGCAGAATAAAGGAATGAAATATGTTTTGAGGTGGTTTTCTCTTGCTGCATTTTAAATAAGAGATACTTCCATGGAAGAGCAGCTGATGAGTGCACAGCTCTGTAACTCACAATATTGAAACATTCCCAGTAAAGAAGAGTAATAGCCTCTTGTACACAAGAGTTTTTCTTCTATGGTCTTTCAGGGCTCTGGGACAAAGTAGCCGAAGCATTATAAAAAAACCCTCCATGATATTCTAAACGTTGAATAGGTGGAATGAATAGATGCAGAGTGCACAGAACGGTACGGCTCACAGGGGTTATCGTGCCATCCCTTTACAAGTTTTACTGAACAGATAGTACGTGATGCATTCGGCACTACAGTCAATTAGGGGCTGAGGGAGCTGCAGCGACATGGATCTGCAACCCATCAGGATGTGTTTTAAATATACGGATAATATTCCCCTTTCACTCAATAATATCTTAATTTTCTGTTCATATTTCACGGTTTATAAAAGTTTATAAAAACATTGAAGTAACATCACCTTTTTGACAATGATGCAAACGTTTAAATGAGCATGGGCTACCAGGAGAGCAACAGAAAAATTACTGACTTTTTAAATTTGATTTTAACAGTTAAGTTCTGTGCATTTTCTAAAGATTGAAGTTTAGCAGTTAACAAAATGCCTGCTGTAACTCCAGGCAGCAGAAAATAAGCTGCCTCTGGGAAGAAATTTATTAAACTTGTCCATCCCCTCAGAGACCCACAGTGATCTCAGAATTACACAGCATGCATCCCATCTCCAGAAGATCATGATTTGCCTTTCAGTCAGATGCTTCCTGCTGCTGGTGAAACTTAAGCTGCATTCCCTGAAAAGGTTCAGCTTGAGAATTATTGCACTGCCATGGCTTCAACATGAAATATATGGTAGGCTCAGGGGGCTACCAAAGGAAATTGGTGGTATGAGAAGAAAAATGACCTCTCCATTTGGAATTTCATATATATATATGAGAGCTTTTGTACTACTGCATGCTACATATCTCTAAATTTTAACTGAGTATCTCATAAACACCATAATAATGACTTAATTCACCTGCAGAGCACTGAATGGGGTCCAACAGTTTGTAATACATTAGTGTTATCTACCAAAGACATTAGAAGATATTTTTCCAGGCATCAATTCATTAGTAAAGCAACTCTGTCTCTTAAAAAAAATAAAAAATAAAAGAAGAAGAAACTGTGTTTTTCTCAAGAGAAACTTGAATATCTAACAGAAAACATTTATTCATTATACCTCCTGCAATTACATGCCATTAACAGCATCCTGAGGCATTGTCAGTGCCTCCAACATAACAGAAGAGCTGACAGCTATTTTAAAAACTACAACTGAATCAAGTCCCCGCCTGGATTTTCTTTAAATGTAGGCACACAAGGATAGAGGGCTAACTCTTGAGTAGAAACCAAGGTGTTCTTTCTAACGAGAAATGGGTGAGCACAACACTGGGATTACCATCAATCCAAAGTTTAGAGCCAGATTCCATAACTATGCAGGGAAATACTCAGAATATCAAACAATATCCTCAGCAATAAGAATTTATGTGATTGAGTATCCAAAAGAGGAAATAGACAGTCTTTATCCAATGCCTACCAATGTAACAGTCAGAAAATAGCTATCAAAATGAAAAATAAGACAGAAAACTATTCCTGGAGGAGATAATCCGTAGCTCATAGTCACTCTTGTCTGGGAGTTTTCAGTTACACATAAGGGGATCTAACATTTCTAATAGAAATTAACTTTTTTTTTTTCAGGCTATCCCAATCAAAAATATATTTTTATATGGCACAGAACATCCATTAACTTTTTCTTCTGCATGTATACATATTGCCATAGAAAATTACTGTCATATATTTAATATTTAGCTTCCATTCAGGTATTGTGCTGGAGAGAGCAGTGATAGACACACTTTGCTTGTCCAGTACCTTTTCTGAATGTTCCTCCCAGGTATCCTTCCGTTGACATTCTGCAATTGCACTTATTCTTCTCCTACACCAGATCTCAAATCTTTTATGCCCTTTACCAGAACTGATATGAACATCAGTCATTTACTGTTTTAGCCAAACCCTTTCCTGTTTGACTAATTTTTTTTTTAATTCTCTCTTTTTATATCCTCTTTCTTTTTTATTTAAAGTATAGAGTGAGTAGTTCAAAAGACTGAGGCAAAATATAAGTCAAGGCAAAATACAGTAAAGTGGGTTTTAACCCTACTGATAACTGAGAGACTCTTCTTGATAGGCCTTTATTTTTTCTTATTGCACTCAGCCAGAATTTGTAGAGATAAGAAAGAGAAATTCAAAAAGGAACACAGACTGAAGAGCATATAGATTCAGATTTTTCTTTTCATTTTCTAAGATATTTTCTCATATTTGGATAAGAAAACTTATGACACAAACAGAAGAGATTTTAGTATACAATTGTAACTTTCTTACTGATGTAGAAAACAGACTAATGAAGTTATGCTGTATTATGCATACTAAAAATTTTTTAAATGTTAAGAAATAAGAATGAACTTTGAAATGTCTTTCAAAGAGTACTTTTCCTCAATGGAAAACTGAAAATCTAGGGTTATAATTGGAAAAACAATCATATTCTCCCTTGACAAAAAATTTTGATGATTGTAACAGTTTCAGAGACAAATTCTGTAAACTGATTAGACAACAGAGATTTTATCATTGCCATTCTTTCTGAGATTCAAGAATATTATAGAAAGTTTCAAAGGTTCATTATCACTAAATACAATTTTATACACATTTATATACTTATTTATACAACAGATGAAGGTTTTATGCAGAGCAAATGTTCTTGTACTCTTGACAATTCAAATAATTTAGCCATATATGACCACATGGCTTCAAAGCCAGCTAGTGCACCACCTGGAATTCAGTGTATAGCATCACTTTAAGATGTCTTTAATTAGCAAGCCCACGGAAAGCTAAGATAAACTAGTTTCATATGCACAAATTTGAACTGCCAAGCAATAGGACAAGAGGAAATGGGCAGAAACGGATGCACAGGAAGTTCCACCTGAATATGAGGAAGAACTTTACTGTGCAGGTGACCAAGCACTGGAGCAGATTGCCCAGAGAGCGTGTGGAGTCTTCCTCACTAGAGGTATCCAAGAACTGTCTGAATGCAATCCTGTGCCATGTGCTCTAGGATGACCCTGCTTGAGCAGGGAGGTTGGACCAGATCAGCCTTTCCAACCTTATCCACTCTGTGATTTTGTAAAAGGAAGGGAAGAAAAAGATGAAGTAAACAAAACTGTTGGTTAGTTTCTATACTATCAGATCACATGTACAGCACTTCTTATATTCCAAAAAATTTCAGAAAGCATATATACAGAAAATATAATTTCAAGAAGATATAGTGGCATGTTATCATCCTAGATGTTCAAAGAATTCTTACAAGTATGAAAGTATTTTGGGTGATGACTTAAAACATTTTAAAATATCTCAGTAATACTATTTTTTATTGTCTCAGATTGCGCTTTAAAATACTGGAGTCCTTTAAAGCACTTGTTCCCAATGTATTACATTTATGGCACTGCAGTATTTCTATTATATTATGTCTCTTCTTTGAGTGACACACGTTTTACACAAGGATGGAATTTAAGCAAATGGAAGGATTTGTATACTGCATGTAGTCTGTAGCTGGTGCCTCACCTGCCGTTCTGAAATGGAAGGATTAAAGCAGTAAACTACAACTCATTTCATTCACAATAAAAACTGCGTAGAAGAAAACATTATGTCCCAACTGATTACAAAAGCCTATTTAATGAAATGCATATTTTTGAACACTCAGAGGTACTGTAATATTTGCACTATTATTTAAGAACCATTAAGTGCGATTGTGACAGCAACACACTATTAAACATTTTATAGTCTTCTCAGTGCAGGTTTATTTTCCACATCAACTTTCGTTCTTTTACAATATTGTTCTAATAATTCAACATCTAAGCAATGCCTCACTTCAACAGATTAAGGTTAGCAGGACATTTTTCTGGAAAGGGATAAAAAACAATTTTCTGGCAAAAAGCCTACCTCATCTACATGAATTATAAGTTGTTTAAAATAATTTGCTGTCTCTAGGTCTCTCTAACCTTGCAAGGAAAATTTTAAGTGCTTCAGAGGCAAATTTACATAAATGCAATAAAAGTTTCAAACCTTGGATTTGTACTTCCCAAAGTACCTTTTTGCCATTAACATTTGGGTTTAATGGCAATAAGAAATGAAGCCTTTGTTCTAGCTATTGGAAGTAAGAGCATCTCCTTACAGTTCTTTAGATGAAAATAGTCATTAGCTAAATGAAGTCAGAATATGAAAGTGACTTAAAGGCAAGAAAGTCTAATCTTGATCAGCATGTGGAAAGCATTCCCCAGGTGGGCCCTGGGCAGGTGCTGATGCAGAATTCATAGCTAACCCTACCATGAGGGTGATGTGCTACTGCTTGGAGCTGCTGTGGGTGCACTTTTGACCCCAGGCAAATATATGGGTGACATGGGCTCAGAATCTACTTCAACAGCTAGAAGCATGAATTGTTATGAATTTTCGATAAACAAGTTGCCTTGGTAAACTCTGTAAATCATACCACATTTCCAAGTCTACAGCTGGTCATAAAGTTTAGATCTAGATTTTTGACCTCTGATGTCTGTCTTTCTCAAAGCCTTCTGAGAGAAATGGCCTTAAACTACAACCAAGGCCTAAATCTTACCCGAGTTTAAGGTTGTTCAGTTGTGCCAGTCAATAAAAGTACTTTCTGTTTAAGACCAAAATCATTTTTAGGCTATATATTGTGTCATGACATTTGGCCAGAACCAGAAAAAAAGCCTAAGTACCTTCACATCAGTGTCTACACTAGTTCTGGTGGCAGGAAGTATTGAAGAAAATATATTTCCCACTGTGAAGGAATGCATTTCTGTGCAAAGCTAAATATTTTTCATTTGACCTATATATGCCTGTTACGACAGCAAACATTATCAAGTGTATCAAGGACAGCATGGAAAAATAGGATAATTTGGTGAGAAAGGAACTATGAAAACAAAAAAATCTCAATTATTAAGCAAGTAAACTTTGATTTAAGCCAAGTGCAGTGCATTAATAAGAGCAATTAACACCTTTGGGATAGCTACCACCGAGCACTTCTCCATGCTAAGACTCTAGATAACAAAATATTCTTAAGTCATATTATGAGCTTGATTCATGTAACATAGTAAGTTCCTATACACTGATAATTCTGCCACCCAACATAAGATAATCCATATTAATCAACTGACAATCATTTATACTCCACACATAATAAAAAAGAAAGTTATTTCTGCTAAGATACTTAGCATTACTCAATAATCCTCCCAAGAGTTCATTTTAGTCACTTTATCCTTGCAAATCCAAAAGATTATTTGAGGTTTCTTTCTGCCATTTTCAAATATGTGCATTGTACATTCCTGCTCTAGAATGGCACTCAGTGCATTTTTTACAATTAATCCTACAAAATAGCATTACCCTGTGTAAGAAAGTTTTAAGACATGCAAAATACTTAAGAAAAAAGTATGACTCTTCAAAAGCTGAAAAAGAAGTTTGTTACATTGAAGATTTCCCCATGCTTATAAGGGTAACACAAGTAATCTTTCTGGTGTTTTCCTCACTCTCAAAAAAATTAATACTTTAACTAAAGCTACCCTGGATTCAAAGACAAAATTCATTATTTTTTAGAGATATATTATACTTAACATTATTCTATTGTACAATTAATAGAAAATACACAGAAAAATCCAAAATTTACAGACTGGATGTAACACATAGAAGAGCCTAAACTTGAACTTATGAATTATGAACAGTAAAGTAATATGACAGCAATTTGCAAAATATAGCGTGCACAACTGCCAAGGAGTGTTGTGCTTTATAACGCAATTTCTAATCAAGTTTACTTACATTGCACTTTCTACAAACTTTTCGTGGTTCAATCTTACTTTAATAGTCTACGTATTAACAAAACACATGACAAACCTCCCTTTACAGAGAGTCCTATAAAGCATCTTAAAAATAACAACAAATTTCCTGGGCTTTAAAACACAGTTTGTGTATCTTGCTGGTCATTATCAGCCTTTGCTGAGAGGAAGAAAAGTTCTGGCACCAAAAAACCACTGTGAATAATTGCCCAGGTAAGAAAGATTAAATATCTGGACAATTTTTTTTCCTTTAAATTACATTTCCCCCCCTAAATCTCCATGAAAAGCAAGTAAAGGAAAAAGGACACCAAAATTCTAAATTTAGGATGGACAGTTTTAAGACAAAATAATTAGACAAGTTTTTGCATACATAAGGATTTTCTTTTTTCCCCTAGGCTACCTCAAAAATTCATCTCGTTTCTCCCAAACACTAATCATTCTAATAAACAGTGCCTATAAAGTCTCCTACACCCTCAGGCCACCACAACTACAATAAAAATATTGAAGAGGAAAGAACTGAATACAAAGACTGAAAAATTTATTTTCTAACTTTCAGCAACTAGTTCCTTCCCCTTCTTTTCACTAATTAAGAATTCTTATTACAGGTTTTCCACTTGGCAGCTGGTACTTCAGTGAAGTACTGGAAAATACTCCTGGCTCCCCAGTGTGATTTCATAGCTGTTAACTGAAGAAAAATAATATTTGACCATGTTGATAAAAAATCCTAAACTTTTCAACTATTAGAAATATTAGAAAAGTCTTTCAGTTATGTTTTTCAATTCTTCTTCTCCACCCAGCCTTTCTTTGCTTAATCTTATTTCTATTTTTTTCTTGTTTCTTCGCCTCTTCATTTGTAATAACCTGCTCTCTCATCACCTGCCCTTTTCTGCTTTTTGTTTATTTTTCATTTCTAGTAATTCATCTTCCTTCCTTCCACCTCTCAGTTCTGCAGGGAGATAAGATATATATGAATATAGAGAGAAAAATATTGGTTTCATTGAAGTTGATAACACAGCTCTCACTGACAGCAGCAGAGACAGGATTTTAGTTGTGCACTGATATTTGATATGAAACTTCCAAATAGTTTTCCCTCTTGTTTTCTTTGCACATGGATTTTTGAGAGATAAATTACTTCAGAAAAGTTAAACTGCACACCCTATTGATGATGCCAAAAATTATCTGATATCCACACATAACATGACACATTTCAGAATGCACTATCCTTTAGAAATTTCATTCTTGAAACTTTTGGGGCTGTAACTGCTTTGTCCTTCTCTGAAAGGGACCTCCTCTCTCATGTGCTCTCTCCTTCTCCCACATCCTGTCGGGAAACAGCAGACTCTAGCCCTAATTCCAGGCTGCACAGAGAGGTCATCACCCAAGGGCCATTAGAAAACTGTTTTCCCTGCACCTGTATCACCGTCCCACAGCCCCAGGTGCCTTTGTTAGTTTTTCTTTGCCTTTTTTTCGTTAGCTATCAGATATTTATCATTCTAGCTACTAAATGCTTTTCTTTACGAGTGCATAAATACACTTCACATTAGAGTCCAATCTCACTATTAAAATTTAAGTCAAGACACACTTCCATCATCATTTAAGCTACTCTAGATTCCATGCTGGTAGAACAGTGCAGTTCTTTGGAATTTTCTTTTGCAACGTTAGCAACTGAATCCTTTTAACTATTCTGTCATTTTGCCACCTTTCTTCTGGCAGCAATACCCCAGCACGGATGGCACAGAACATTTGTCCTTACAGATTGTTGCTTTATCCCAACAGCTGTTCCTCACGCACTAAATATAAGGTGGATGACAGAAAAAGACTTCGTGGAGCCATATTTCAGGATGAAAGTTTTATGGCTTTAGTGTTGCTTACAAATCAATTCCTCTGAGTTGGGCTACCATTAGTAGCTTTTAAGATTGCCTAGAGCTGTGTCATTCACTGCCGTTTTGACACGTTAATGCATTAATGGTAAGTGCAGGCTGACATAACTTCTCTGAAGTACTATTACGGTAATTACTAGGAGACTTCGATATGACATGCAAAGTTAAGAAAGGTGACAAAACAGTATGTAGATACTCACACACTCCTAAAGCATTCATTCAACACTGACAGCTTGTAATTAAGAGACTACGAAAACATTGTGGCAAGGATTGTCTGCTATGTACAGTGTCAGAGAAAACAAGCGTGAATGAAAAAGGCAATTATGTGAAAATGATGGCTGGTGCTATCAAACAATTCCATTTCGGTTAAAAGTGGTTAAGATAATCAGGGTAAAAAGTACTCAGTTGGCTCACTTCAGTTCTTTCATAGAGAAAAATGTTAAAATCTCATTAGTGCTTTGTAAAATGATGCAAATTTGCAAAGACATTTAGGAGGCAGCAGATGGTAGTAATGAAACCTGAGTCTGTGTTTAGAACCTTTGAAACTTGGAACAAAATGCCTTTCTGGATTTCTTCAATTACCACAGATGTGTCCTAAAGTAAATTAGTGAGATCATGGAACATTATCTGGAAAAGAGGTCTTTACCACTACAAATCATATTACTTTATTCTTTCTCAATCACGTTTATTTTCCCTAAGATAAGCATTACTCCGAAATACAAATTAAGAACTCTGAACATTACCTCCTTCCATCTAAAAACCACTCTTTCATCTCCCACATGTATTGTTCCATAAATCTGCTGGTTCAGTGGACCAAGTACTTTGATAGCAAAAGTTCCCAGCCGTCCTCCTTTCCCTTGGAATGAGGGACCATCATTATTTGACAGGTCACTGCCTCATGGTCTGCTGGCTGGAGTGCTCTACAGGAGAATTCCTTGGAAACATCTTTGGGATTACCTTGAGCAAAAAAGTGTTTCTGGGTTGAGGCTGCACGCAGCGCTCCTTGGGATTCTGAAGGCTTTACTGAACATTTAAACAGCACGCCTAAGATAATGAAATCGCTGTTCTTAGAGAGACATAGTCTCACAAAATTTCTCTAGGTCATTCACTCTTGGTAGACATGTGAAAAGAAATATCCAACCATGTGATATGAAGAAAAAAAAATTAAACCTTCTAAAGGCTGTTCAATACATTTGAAGCTACTCAAGGGGACTGGGGTTTTTTGCTCGCATATAAAGAGGTGGAGAGGGGTATTAACCTCTTCACAAGGTTTATTTTACGTTGTTGAAAGACTTCCTGCCAAAAAACCCCGTCTGGAACAGACCATTATTGCTTTCACATCCCAGTCGGCAAATGTCAGGCCCAGAAACAGCCTTCCTTAAACTCCTATTTGACACTTGTAATGTAACCACTTTCAGAACATAAATAGTTAACTCTTCTAGGAAAACATATTTTCAAATCACCATACCTAAAGATAAATTGGTGTTTTGCAAGAACAAGAGCTGATTACGGACATCAACATTTGGATGCTAATTGTCTACCACCATAAACTATTTCTATATTTAGCCAAAGACACATTTTAAATCACTGCAGTTTATTTTATAATCTGAAATGAACAGCAAGAATATGGGTGATATTTTAACTGATTCATAAATATTTAAAAGTCTGCTGATTTTCAATCATATCTTTCTGCAATCTGTTTTTCATAAATACTCAATTTACTGACAGGCTATTTTCAGCAAAATAGCACAATTCTCATTTTACTAGAAAAAAAAATTACAGTAAGAAAATCTTTAAGACTAGGAAGTTCCTTAGTATGATTTGGTGCCTAAAAAGTACTAATGTTTTTCACAAGAATGCTAAAGCTGTATTTCTGTTGCTCCTATTCAGAAATTCTAGTTTCCATCTTGCCAGTTTGATATATGGTTCTTTGTATGTCTCAAGTTTTTCACTGTTGTCATAAGCACAAAGCTGATTTGACATCAATATTTATTTTTATTCATCCCAGGCAAGAATATTTGAACTGTGATAACAAATATATAATACATAATAAATAATATACTTCTTGGGGAAAAAATAAATCCCAGGAGGCTTTTTAGTGGGACAAAAATTAAAATAAAAGTCTTCTCTGCTCTTTCTACAGCATACGGAAATTTTAGATCCTTACCTTTATGGAATTACCAACTTCTAATCCCTTTACTCGGCCCATAAACAAAACTGCTTTCAAGAAATTTAGTACTTGAATATCGTAAACGTACTCTTTTCACAGGCCTCCTTTTCCCCAGAACAAAATCAGCAAAAGCCTGCAAAGTGCTCTTTCCAACATCATTAATAGTATTTAAGATAAAATTCTTCAGATGACATCATGCTGTGATGACAAAGACTCATATAATACAGAGTTAGTAATTATATTTATGTATGTCAATAACAACTCAATAGTTGCTCCTCAAAACAAATCAGAGTTCCCTTGGGAATAAAATGTATTTTCAGGACAAGTGAAAAAAAGTACCCAAAACAAGGCAATACTTGGTTACCCCAAATTAAGTTGCTTTCTTAAGAGACAGTTGAAGGAGATCTTAAAGTTACTTAATTACACAAGGCTATTTAGGAAGCTTAACAACTTCCTTCTGTATAAGAAATTAAGGACATAAAAGGAAAATTACGTATGATATTATATATTATGTATATAAAATTAATTCTTCTGCGTGTTGTACTGTGTACAACACACAGAGGAATTAACCACTTTCTTAGCACGGGTGCCTTTAATGTGAAGATTTAGGTTAAAGCAAATACAATTGATGGGTGGAAAGACAGCTATGAAGTATCATGCTAATATGTTTTGATTTTATTTTTTTTAGTTGGGGAAGAAGACAAGAAAATCCATCAGAAATATAGAGGCTGTATCCAAATTCAGTTGAATTACTTCAAGTTAGAAAATCCAAAATGAAACAAAAGCCTTTGAATTATATAGCACTGAATACATCAAAATGAACAGAAACATTACTCACCTAGAAACATACACACATTGTGTTCAGTTAGAAACACAGAAAGCAATTACAGCACATCAGATGAGAATAAACAAGTATAGAAACAGCTGTTAAAGATTTACATGTGCATTTTATGCTGCAGATTATGGTCAAAGAGTGCAATGTTAGGGGAGAGATGACCCCAAATACTTTACTACTGTAGTGAGTTTTTTCAGGCAAGTTTAAATGAAACAAACAACACTGCATAGAGATGGATAATATTGAAAACAACTTTAGAAAATCTAATGTAAAAAGAGTTAATAGGCGATTTAACCTGCTCCGTTATGAGATGAGAAACGGTTTCAACTCTACACATTTTCTGGAGTTAGTACAAACACTTTTGTTGCATTTTCTTTCAACAATAGCAATTTCTTTTTAATGCAATTTTAGGAACGGTATCATAATGTGCTGTTTTCTATGGCACATCATAAATCTTCACAGCAACCAGGATGTGTGTTGAGTTGTAGAGCACTCACTTAGTGAAGGCTCAGATTTATGAACTGCAAACAGATAAACATGTTTTTTAATTTTCAAATTATGAATTCTGACATCACAGAACATAAACCTTTGACATAAAAATCCATCTATCAGGGTCTAATCTAAAACTGGACACAAGACAGTAGAAGGAATGGTTCACTCCATTTCTAGCAATCCTTCGTTTCACAAAAATAAATCTCAAATCAGTAAAAACTATTGGGGAAACCGAAAGACAGTAGTAAAGAATCCCCAGGAAAAAGAAAGGAAAAAATATACTGCAGAGTTTCTTTGCCTGTATAAAATAAACACAAGAACCTTGAGCAATATATTGTCTCTCTGGAAAGCTTCTCTGCTGGAGAAAGACATTTATATAATGCTTAATGTACTGCATTCCTCTTTCATAAAGATTTCATAAGTATGGAGCAAAATAAACAGAATGACTGAAGCAATGGCCTTGGGGAAACAAGTAAATAGAGCTCATTTCATATGCAAAAACAATAATGAGGAGAGATCAGTTACTGCAGTTCTAATAACAAACAACAGATGGTTCATAACAGAAACTTAAATAACACTGTGTTTCAGGTGAGCAACCCACACCAGGGACTGGAATATTTTCTGCCACTCCCCTAGATTTTCATTTTGCTCTGGAAGTACAAAGCAAGTGCCACAGCATCCTGATCTTCCCCACATCATTTTCTTGCTGCACATGGGCATTGCTGTGATACAGAATAACTGGAATTGTCCCCATGGCTCCCCTCTTTCTCAGCCAGCACACACACAAAAGGGGTTCTTGGCACCAAAAGCTAAAAAAATAACAAAAAGAACTTTGAAAATGTCTGTGCTGGATACACTCTCAAGTTGTAATTACCAAAATTCACATAGTTGCACCTTTCTATATGATCGTTATACTGAAATACACCTCAGCAGGATCTGAGAATAGGTGAGTATTTGTTTCAGGTTTCTGGCAAGAGCAAAACAGTTTATCACTGTGGAAATCTAAGTTATATACACAGATTTTCTGTCACACTCCCTCCCTTTCCTAAATTTTACCACATATCTACAAGGAAGAAAATAGTATCTATTTCAATCCTCGTATTTGATTCATTGTTGATCCCATGCAAATTTAGTGTACAGAACAGTAGCTACAACAGATAGTTTTTCATATTAGAAAATGAGGAATAAGAGGTTACAAACTTGAGGTGGAAAATAGAGTTTTGCCTTGTTATCTCTAAAAGCAGGCGGACAAATTGATAACTATATCTTTAGAAAAAGCAATTCCATGTAAAATTTTAAAAAATATGTCTTTCAGGTTTCACATTCCAAAGCCTTGATTCAACTTGAAACAAATCCAAAAGTGGCCAGAGAAACAAAGGACATCACTTGGACTAATGGACAAGTGTGATCTATTATTTATTTCAGATACATTTGTGTTAAATCATGTTTAAAATCATGAATCATCATATTATCTTTTCTTATGGATGTATGAAGCAAGTGCAAGATGCCTAACCTTAACCCACAGCTCCCCTAGCTGAAGTGACCCAGCAGGAGCCAAGGAGCTGTGCCTGACTGTGGAATAACTGCAGCAGAGGCAAGCACTGACGGAGCACAGGCTTGGCAATCTGCCTGAGGGTTGGTGGCCATCCACTCTTTTACCTTTGCCCATACGTGTCCCACGGGGTGGCCACAGTAACCCAGCCCCAGCCTCTGAGAATCCTGTCGGAAATAGAGTCAGTGGCAGCTTTTCCCGTGGTGCTAAAATATCCCAAGTCGTCAGTGGTTTAATTTCTGCATTCACTTCAGTAGCTTATTCTATAAAGTAAATAAAATGGGTGATTTTAGACACTCAAAATTCATCTGATTTTGCAAAGCAGCTTGCACAGCTACATTGGACTTTACTGAACTGTAATAACAACCTTTATCATTATAGCCTAAGAGACAGAATAAATTGAAACAAATATTCCTAAACAAAGGCTCCAGAATACCAGAAGTATATTTCTACATTAAATTTCAGACATTTAATAGCATTTTCTTACTTTTACCTTTGTACATTCTTGATTATAAAGGCACCTTTTCCACCTCTGCATGAAATCTCAGCTTATATAAAAACTAGAGTTGCTTAAGAATAGAAAATATATCCAAAATGAAGATAAATGCAAAGATGCATAAACAGGCATGTGGAGAACTGCAAAACAGCTTCTTGGCTCTAATTTGTCATTCACCTGTATGCTAAGAATCAACAGAACAAAACTGTGCTCCAATCAACCTCTTTATGATTTCACATATGAAAAACCAGCATGTGAATCTGAGTAAGTTACAGATATGTGATACTACAAAACAGAAACAAGTGTTTGTTTTCTCATGCACCCGAATACATCTATTGGGACAGACACCAGCTCATGTGTGTGTACTGCTAATGGCAACCATGAAGCTCTCTAAAATTCAACACAGACGCAAATCACATCTTTGTGACCAAAACATCATGCTGTCTGTTCAGAAAAAAACATGAATATTACTTCTCTAGGTCACAAAAAATACTGTTATGTGACAACATAACTTGAGATCACATTTGAGATGTAGGAAATTTTAAATATTTCCAGCAATTGTATTCCAAGAGAAACTGATAAACACATGAAAACAACAAACACATGAATGATTGTCCTAAACATTTTTTTTCTATTTACTATTTGTGAAGGACAGAGATGTTTTATTTCCTTTGGAGAGAAGCAGCCTCCAAGAGCTGTAAAGGAAATGGAAGCTACCTGTCATTTTACATGCCAAATGTATATGTTAATTGCTACAGAGCCAAGCATTTTCAGCAGCCCCTAAATATTTGATCATTTCCCAGGCCTCCTTGCAATGATGAAGTGGCATTAGGTCACAGGTTGTACACACCTATACGTGAAAATACAACTCCTGCATAACAGAGTGGAGAATCCTAAGCCTTGCATGCATATACCTGGATCTCTTTCTGGAGATCAGGATGGACCAGTGACAAACTGTGACAGCAGCCAGGCTGTGCCACGTGCTGAGCTCCTCAGCATGAGCAGCTCGAGAAGGCACAGAGCTTGTGAAGTGCCTCTCTCACAAAGAACTCACAGTGAATTTAGGAACACTCAGAGTTAAAGGAGTGACTGAGCAAAGATTTTGCAGGACTGCAATTATGACTTTAGTTGCTTTCATTTCAGACAGGCCAGCTTTAGATTCCTCAATCCTTCAGCAGCTCTTCGAGATGTATGTGAGGTCTGCTCTGATTACCCTGCCTTTGATTAAAAGAAAGAGACTAAGTAACTCAAGTGCTAATTATTTTTTTAGGGGTTTTTTTTTAGGAATCATTTCAAAGATCATTAGCACATTTTCTCAGTATTGGACATGACAATTAGACAGACTATTTCAATAGTTAATCAAGCAGTGTAAAATAGTAATGAATTAAATTCACATATAATTCCACATAGACTTTCATAACAGAGTTTAATTGGGCTTTAAGTGACTTGAAACACTTCAGTTGGCTCCTTTCATAAAAGTAAATTTCAGCCATTCTGAACTCTTATGTAAGTATGCTTCTTAAAAATGTCACTTTAAAACATTATTTCTACTAGCAATTGTTTACAACTTTATGTGAAATTAGAACAGTTTTAATTGTGTAGTATTTCAAGAGGTCTATGCATTCTTATGGGTTTTTTCCTAACAAAATATTAATGGAAATGTAAGATGAAAGTCATACCTAAATCTGCTGAATATATGCAAAATTAAATGTCTCTTCTGGTATAGAAGTGTTGTTGAAGCTATCGAAAAGGTTTTCCTGGATGTTCATGAAAGACCAGGGTTTGAACTTTTTTTTTTTAATAATACCTTTTTTGGAGAAACCCAAAAGATTCAGATAAAAACATTGGAGTTTTGACATTTCTTACATCTACTTGAATAAAAATCTCTTTAGTAAAATGGTAATTTCTGAGTAAGTACTGCAAGAAGGGGTTCTTTATAAAGAAAGTACATTATATGATTTATGAGATTTATAAATAAGAAATTAAGAAACTCTAGGTGCAAGAAAATGTCTCTGGACTTAATGAAATAGAAGTTTCTTCAATTTTCTATTCTACAAATTGTGTGAAAATTCCACATATTCATGTTATAGTAATACTCTTATTAAGAGTGTGGTTTTAGTCAGTTCTGGGGAGCAAAAAAAAACCCCAATTTTTGATTCAAAGAAACAAGAATACATAGGAAAATATTTTAACCACAGTTTTAGACTACAAATAAATAACAAATATTCAGGATAGAAAATACTCCCATTGGACTACAAGCTTTTTTAACCAAATAACACAGATAACTACTTTGATTTCCTTCCTGAAATACACTCCAATACATTTTCCCTATAACACACAAAGTTAGCTGAGAATTAACCATTCTAGGACCTGTGGAACAGAGTACAGTAACAAAAACATATTCCAAAATGTATAGGCTTGTTCTACAGGAACATAGAAATGTATGGGCCAGCACACAAAGAACGTAACCTTCAGATTCACTGTATCCCTCAGCAGCTGAGAATGTCTAACCCATTTCAAGAGCCCCCATAAAACACCAAAACAATCTGAAAAAGAACCTCTGTTACCAACTAAGAGGCATTAAAAGCAAAAGTTTCTGTTGCATTATCAAGACTGTTTTGTATATAAATATATATTAAAAAGTCAGCTGACAGCCGAACACAGATGAAGAACACAGACTTCTCTGCGTGTGGATGTGTACAACAGCACAGGGATACACAGAATCTCAACACAAATCTGGGAGATTCACATGTCACTCCTTATTTTCCATTTACATGAACCTAATTACCAGTTCTGATATAGAAGAAAACATCAGGCATATGGTAAATTGAAGGCATGACTGCATTATTTTATAGAAGCTACAATTCTGCTAAAATCTATATGACTAGCTTTTAAGAAGCAAACCATTATTCATAATCCTGAGGAAAAAAACATTAATATTTATGACATTATAAATCTCCATAGAAGTCGGTGTCTACTTATAGAGGTAAAAGAATTATAGGTTGTTAGGAAGTCTAATTGTTTTGCCAAAATCCTGTGGAATGCATATTGCAGTGCCGAAGTCGTCAGCCTCATCTTCATCAGTACATCATAAATGCCACTATGTAATTTACGGATTGCAGTGTGCCAAATCACATTAAGTTTTCTATTTCAGAGAAATATTTTGGGAGGAACTGTGAAAGGACTGAAATAGAGATTGCTTCATACTCACTTCAAAGGTTCTGCTAATTTTTAAGAACTTTAGAAGATGCCACTGCTCACAGCAGTTTAGAAATTTGGTAGAGAAAAATATCCTATGAATAGGAAAGTGCATTTTCTCTGCCAGATTAAATACCAGCCAAGCACAGCCAAGGGGAAGCTATTATAAAACACTATCTTCTTCATTGATTTGTATTCTCCAGGTAAAATTTTGACCAGTCTGTCAAGCTGCCCCATGAACGTGATAATTCCTATTAAGGATTCCTCTGAGCAACAAGCAGAAGTATCGTAACACCTACAGACACTGCCTGAGAAAGCTGAACAAATTATGGTCATTAGACACCAAATCTATCTGTGGAAGTTGAAGGACAGTTTAGAAAAACACTCAGAACTCTGACACAGAGAAAATTCAATTGCTATTCTTCTGAAGTATTTGCTTGAAAAGTATACATTCAAAACACACATCATTCTCTTAAAACTGAGGATAAAAATTTTATAAACACAAAATACAGCAAAGGAAAAACCCTCAAATCTACCCATATTATTTACTCTCATGAGATATATTTTTTTATAATAAGCTGGCTACCATTGCAAATGCTTCATGTAGCAACTGCACAAACCTCAAGCAATTTGAAACATAAGAATGTCCACAAGAAAAAAAAAAAAAGACTATATATTATAAAAATTAACATATTTTAGAGGAAATTAGAAGTATTCAAAGCATTCAAAAAAGTTATTCAAACCCATAAAACTAAAAACTAGCAACAATTAAGAGTTGATATTTGCATAAATTAGTATGATTTCAGAATGACATCCTGCTAAACAGTACCAGATTTTATCAGACTTGTTACCAATCTGGCCAAATTTCACACTGAGAATCATCTATAGATGATAAGCACAGAATGTGAAGACATTTAGAGATTTTCTTTTCAGAATTTAATCCCACTCTCCAGGAAAAATTTGCTCTGCTGTAACAAAGAGTAAAAGTCAGTAAACCAGTAAAGTAAAAGAACAAAACTTAATAGCTTGTATCAAATGGATAGGTATATTTGGTATAAATGGAAACGGTGTCTAAAGAGCGATATATAGGAAGGAAAATGGAGACTGTAATTGCCTTAATATAGCACATCATTGGTCTGTCTAGTTCAGCATTTTGTCTTCAGAAACATGCATAAGAAATGCTTAATGAAGCAAACTGGACACGCATAAATCATCAGCTGCCTTCAGCAAACGCTTCAGGAACCCAGGGCTGACTTTACAGCATTAGTATTTAAAAAGGGCAACCACAGACCAATCTCAAACTATTCTTAGAGGAGGGAAAAAAGCGTGTTCAAATGTGCAATTATCTTTTCCGCAAATTTTATTTTGCATTTTTGTGGAGGTGAGCAGGGGCAGAAGTGCATTCCCTACCACTGCTTGGTATTCAGGTTCTATTGATGTAGAATTACGTATTTTGTCAGTCTATTTTTTAAAACCTTGTCTTGTGATAATTTAGAGACATAATGAATTACAGATGTAGGGCTACTGGAGATTTCCACGAATTGCTGGCTCTTGAAAACTGTGATTACTTTCCCCTTTCTTGTGAATATTTCTTACTTTATACCATTATTCAACTATTCCATGTTTGTTCAGTCCCTTATGAATACACACATCCCCACCTTATAAAACAGAGAGAATAATTTATGAATTACCATGCAGTTGATGAATCACAATAAAAATCACATTGTAGGAAATGGCTAAATGCAAAGATAGCAAAAAGATATAAGATCCAATTAATTTACTGGTTTCTAGCAGCATAAGAGCCAGAGGATAAAAAAAACTGCAGGATGACAGTGATAGAAAGTTCACCCTGAGTTTAAAACCAGTCTATCAGGTCAAAGGGACAAAGAGCAACAGAACAGGATGATGATTCATTAGAATTTCATTTGAAAATGGTGACACCCAACAAATCTCTGCAAGGGACGGAATGATAAAGGGTACACACCCTGTCCTTCCTCATCCTCACATCCCCAGGGGCCTGGCACTGAAAGCTGCACTGAGCCTTTCACAGCAGCCACCTTCTGAACGTGATTCGATGTGCATTCACCATCTCACTTCTGATTTTGGGGATGTTCTTCACTTCGTGAAAAATTGTTCAATTATTTTACACTATCGTTTTGAATAGAGGTGTCTCCTTTGGCTTCGGTGAGCAAAAGATAAGCATAAGGAAGAAATTATTTCAATGACAGAACTCTAAATGTTATACCGTGCACTTAGTGATGGCAATCCTTCCACAGATCTATTCCCTGACCATTTAACAGTGTCTCCTCTATCATCATTGCCACTCAGTTTATCTAGCATTACATTTTTGTGGCCATTCAGTTGCACAACTAGCTCATAAAGGGAGGCCGTGGGCCTCTTCAGGTCTATTGTAAAGCGTGTCTGGTGAATGGTTTGTCCCAGCTGGGGGCACTGCCCTGCTGCATGGGAAGGCAGCATCCTTAACCCATGGATGGCTGAATTTTGATGTGGCATTATTAGATGGACTGAATGAGTTCTTTGTTGATATAGCAGGAAGTCAGAAAGGAAAATTGATCTATTTTTCAAACAGATCATTCCCTTGCTAGAAATTGCCTGTGCAGCGCCTTCTCTAAACAAAGTAGGGTTCATTCTTGAAAGAAAAATTAGGGTTCTACAGCAAGCAGTATCCAGTTGGTCTCATATGCCTAATAGGTAAAAATATATTAAAAAATACAAGACCCATAGTAAAAAAAGTATGAAATTTCCTCTAATTCAGACCTAACTTCAGCTGCATACTTCCATGGCATAAGTCTGTGTTTGATGTTATGATGAAATACCACTGTTCATATGCTACTAAAGAATTCTCCGAGAAAAGATTTTTTGTATTACAATGTTCCAGTCCAGCTCTAAAAAGATCCTTTAATTTGTATCATTTGTGGCTGTGTTATTTCTTTTTTTTTCCCCTCTCCTCTCTGGATGTTCCACTTACAGAAAGACTAAAAAGAATCAGAAATGTACTGTTTGTTACTGTGGTTAAAATTTGCACCACTTGTTACCAATTAACAAGTAGAGCTGGAATTCACACGCTTCTCAAGTGCAGCAAATTATGTGATCTGCCTTGTTCTAATTCTCTATATTCCCATTAAATTACAGCAAAGATCACACAAAGAGAACAACAGAATTTTTTGTAAATGAACTACTGCTTTGGAAACAGCAGGAATACCAAATTTCAAGTTCATTATTAAAGAAAAAACTCATTACCATTAAGAGTTTCTATGTATGTTCTCAGTGTGCTTAGCATCTACGGAATCCACTAAATTAAGGAATGAGAGAGAATGTTAAATTAAACATTTTGAAGGCCTATTTCTCTCCCTTCTTTCTGTGCCTTCAGATGTTGTGAGCATTAGAACTGGTAACACCTGCACCCAATTTAGGCCACAAACGAGTTGTGGTTCCACTATCATTTACTGTTCCAAAGGACTGGCAAACAGCACTTTATTTTCTTTCTCAAAGTGGGCAAAAGGTGGACATGATCTGATTTTCAAACCTCATGACAAGTTTAGTGCCCAGGCCTAGTGATCATTATCGCAGATGTCACACATGTATGTTCTCCTTTATGGTCCTGCTCTCTGGTCTCTCTTATTTTTCAAAACTACGAAACATGAAAGACCATCATGATGCTCTGGGGAAAACCATCACTGGCTAATGATAATAATGTGCTGAGGTTCAAGGAATGAACATGTTAGGTGATGCTTATATGACTGAGGAAATTTCCTTCAATGCACAGATGAGCAAAGCCAGTCTCACAAGGGACGGTGAAGTTACATGGCTTTAGTGCCACTAGGACAGAAAAATTAACCATATTGAATGTGATCTTGTTCATTGTAATGAGCTTCATCTAATTCCATTCTTCAGAAACCTTCATTTATCTAACTTACAAAGAATATGTTAAACAAAAGCACTTCACAATATTAGTGCAATTTACAGCAAATGCACTAGAGAAAATTACCTAATACAATTTTCTAAATCATTTACTATTATGAACTAGGAACTAAATGAGAAAATTGCATTTTATGATTTGTAGGCTATTGAAAAAAACCTCTACACCTGAATTCACCCAATCTGCATTTGATTCTCTCTCAGTGGTAAAAGACCTTAGTAAAGCAGAGAACCAGAAAAAATACTCTAAGAACTAAACTGAAAAAAGCTATTAAGTCCCTCTGAATCCCACTTCCCACCTTGGTTTGGTTTATTTCCAAAGCAAACAGAAGACTGGAGTGACAAAACAAGGTTTAGTTTTTTCAAAAGCAGAGCATACATGTGGATCAACATTTGGAGATATCATTAGCATTTTTGTTACTTGTCTGATGTTTGGACAAAATGCCACAAATGTGATTGAGTCAAATCCCCCCCACTCCAAAATAATAATAAATATTTATGTTAATATAAACTTTTCAGAAATTCAAGCAGATGCTTGAAAAGAACTGTAAGACCTTCAAAAACCTAATTTTTTTTTCCAGAAGGCAGTCTTTGGAGATCTACTAAAAATCTTTTACTAACAGATCTTTTTATGCTGTAGAAAAATAATTACTTAATTTAAAACGAACAACTATTAATATAAAGCTCACAGTGAACATTTTTACACTATCCAAGCAGTCTTTAAAATATTGAAACTATTAAGGAGTAAACTTTGCTTCAAGGTCAAGATATGAGAAACTCAGTGCACTTACAATTTACATTTTGACATAAATCTGTAATCTGTACTGTCTAATATACAGGTTTTCTATCTTAATACAATATTCTTTTTCTTAAGGCCAGGAAAGCACTTCTGTTCAATAATTACAAAAGGGCAGAAGATATTCCCAGGAACTTAATGATTACGCAAACAGCAAAATGAAGAGTTTTCTTCTATCAATTGCTTTAGAAAAAAAGCAAGTTTTTATTAAATGCATTAGAAATAATAAATTATCACCTTTTTGTCTTCCCTTGTCTGTTTTTCTGCTTTTGCAGCATAAAATTAGTAGGGTTGAATTTGTTAAATGAGATCATGGACAAGTTTAGCTATAAAAATTCAAATAAATGCTTAATTCAGAATCTACTCTATACACCAACAGGTCACATCAACATAAGCTATTGTGCTAAAAACAATCTATTACACTCATCACACTTTTTTAAATTTTGGAAGTTTCAGAAAGCAAATTGATGAAATTGTGTGGGTTTAGTTTTTAATCTCACAGTATTTGATCAAATAGTGTAGAGCCCAATTGCTAATTTATAACTCAGACTATGAACCTGAAACGTTTTACAGATAACTCTTACAACATTTACTTACACAACAATTACTATTTTCCCCTCTCCTCATGCCCCTAAAAGTCTTTAAGGACTTTAGGATGCAAGAAAAATTGAAAAACACTACAGTAGCTGTATCTCAGCTAAAGAAAACAGAAATGATAGCACAAGGACTTACAGAAGTCTCTAGAAAGGTTGGTACTGAAAAGAACAAGGCAAAACTGCCTAACGTAATTCTATATATCAGGTCAAGAGAAAATAGAGGCCACTGAACTTCTTTTTTTCCTAAAATAAGCCCTATTGAGAAGAAAACAGTTACTAAATCACACTATGTTGGGCAACAAAGATAACAAAGAAATACTGCAGACTTCACCTTTTCCTTGAGTAGCAAGATTAACAGTTCCACAGTTAGATTTCCTCTCTTTTTTGTAGGATCTGGATCTCACTGAAATGTTAAATCTCTCCAGCGATTTGGAAAACTTCTGTATTAACTGTGGAATGAAAAGTATGCAGCTATAACACATTACTGATGACACATGGCAAACATCGTGGCAGAAAACACACACATCAAAGTCATGTGGGACTGTATGTGGGATTTATGTCAAAATACAGTGGAACTGCTGGAACCACGTTAGTCATTCTAAGCTTTCTTAAGTAGCACCTTCATGGAAACACAGGACAATAATAAGAAAAAGTGTCTGAGTAATGGAACCTTCTGTTGCTATAGCAATTAGAAATATCAATAGCAATCCCTTAAACATTTGCCATAAAATCTTTACACAACAAAAATCAAATTGCTTCATTATTCCTCCCTGTCTTAAACTCCTGAGTACTGAAGGTGGAAATATAAAGTAGCCATCAGAAGAGGTGCTATCCAAGAAGTTTGATACAACCAATATTAAATTTGAGATTAAATTAAAACTTGAAAATTCTAGAGCTTAAAAGGACAGTCAAAGGCGAAAATAAATTACAATACTTATTATATGATAAATTATAATACAATGTTTTACTGCTTATGAATAAGAGAACAACTTTTATGATAGCATGTTTAGTAAGGTAGGAACAGCACGGGAAGTGTGCACAATTTTGAGATATACATTTAACAAAAAGAAGCAAGGAAAACAACTTTGTAAAAATGAGTTTAACATTGCAACATGTTTTTTAAAACTCTAGATGAAATTGGCATGCAATTGTTCTTTTTATCGGCGTGCATTTTTCCTGAACGATTTTACTTTTACTTTGGTCCTTAATTTTTACACTGATTTTTTTAAAACTCTTATAAAGCATGTATTTAAACACTTTCATTTACATTTTAAACATTTAGAAATTGCCACATTAATCACTCTGGGCTTTAAAAGGGAATTAACAAGATAGCTATAGGACTAATTATGGCTATTTCCCTCTAATAAAAAATAATATGTCCCACATGTGCAATATACTCCTTCCAAGAGCCTCCATACTTTAAGTTGCCTGAGGGTCAAATTTTGCAGAGATGTTAAAATTGGGGTACATTACATCATATAAAATATATATTAAAAAATCTGGCATCTACTGCATGCCCAAGTGTACACAGTATGGGCTGCAGTAAAGAGCAACAAAGAGGACTCTAAAAGATGATGGATGTCTGCAATCTGCTGTGTCATAAATTCCTTTCCTGTGGCGTTCTCAGAAGGTTGGCCTGGTTCTATCTACAGACTTCTCAGACCCCATACTGTAACACCTCTGGCACAGATATTTGCACTGAAATGGGGAATGCCTTAAACAGATTGTGACCTGCACAGACTGAATAACTTTTCCTGAAGAAAGCTGGGGAGCAGAAGGAGGATGCCAGAATTTGCAACGTTCAACCCCTGCAACTGAAAGAATTTCTATCAAAATATAGCACAAAATCACATCACGCAGACCCAGGGCAAGAAATTTAAAAATCAGTATTCAAACCTCACTGATTTAAAAAGGCATTAACGTGTGCTGAAGGGAAGCGTTTAGTCAAAAGTAACCAGGGAAGAGATACATCCTATTTTTGCAAAAACACTACCAACTGTGTGAATCACAGTCAGAGATTCTGGGCTTCAAAAATTTGAGGACAAATTACTTGGGTTTTTACATCTCCTGAGGAGTATATTATTACAAAACCTCTCCTAGACAAGTACAGTCAAATATGAGACCAAATGTTATAATCTGACTATTATAGTGTCTTGGAGACGGCTGCACTTTTTTATCTTTTCCATGACACCGATGGTATACAAATACCACTGCCTATCAAAATACCAAATACCAGCTGCATATCAACTCTATAATCTCAAATTCCTAAGCAGTGTATCTCTCTTAACGCTAGTGAAGCAGTTTAGCCTTCTAAAAATTTTTGAGGTGTAGACTACTTGGAATCTAAACTTCAAAACTGTATTAACATCAGTTGCTTCCCTTTCTAGAAATTAACTTTAAGCATAGAACTTAAACAATCTTATTCTTCTATTATGTAAGTATAACTAATTTGAGTGTATGGCCCTGTGATCTAGAAGACGTTGGGGAAAGTCTATTATCCCTTTTCCTGAAAGAAAAAGCTGAAGTTTTTCTCTGTGTTTCAGGCAAATTGTGCTAAGAAAGCAGCAGGTCATCTTGCAGTTGAAGCCACATTGTTATAGTTTCATTTTTAGCCAATTCATTGTCATGTTCCATCTCTCTAGAAAGTTCTTTAACTACCCATATCAACTGTAATAATTTGAAACTGCTTTCATCTTCAACATTAATATCAATGCAAGGAGTTTAAACATACATATGCTAAAATGCTTTCAATGCAATTCTGGAGGGAAATTTTAAAGACGATTTGAATGTGTCTGAAAGGAAAAATGCATGTAGAAACACCCAGTTAATGAGCAAAAAAAGGAAAAAAAAAAAAAAAAAGGAAAAGTTTCTATTCTTTCCTGTACCTTTCCTCTTGAAATTTCCAGAAACCAGTGACCAAAAAGCACCTAAATCTAGAATCTAGTCAAGAGTCTGGAGGCCAGTGTGTTGAGCTAAGATGTATATGAGAACACAAATACCATCGTTCTAAAACACAAATTCAACACCATAGTGATCCCCTCCAAAAGGGAGTATCTAGTGCACAACATAGCCTTTCCATTCCAATCAAATCCTCATCAAGCCTAGCTAAATTGAATCTGACTAAAAAATGAAAATCACACAAAACCAGGCCATTTTTAACTGAAGAAATTCCTCTGGCATGTAAGAAATAGGCATCCACATCTTTGGCAATATATAAAACTCATCTATTATGAGTTTTCAGTTCACAACATATTCTTCAAGTGTATTATTGGTTGTGGAAGTGTCATATGAGGCACCTCTTGTGTCAGTGCAGTAGGACACTTCCACAACTGCCTGACTTCTGACTGCACCTCAGTCAGACAGATAAGCTCACAATTCTTACAAATCCTTTAATTTCCTGTTATTTCTGTAATCTGCCCAGTTATTCATTGATTCATTATCCCTTAAATGCTAGCATAAAATAGCACACATACAATATATGACTGTGTTACACTGTCCATGAGTTTGTATTGCTTTTTTGATTGAATTACATGAATAATTTGCCATGTTACATTATGCTGAAGTAAATATCACAGCTGAAATTCTCATTTTAAAATCTAAGTATCCAGAAGTTTAGTTTCCCTGAACGGCTCTTACTGCTGATTCAGATATCTGCATTTCTAAAGTGTCTGATATACTCCATGTAATTGGAACAACAGTAAACAGTCTTAACTCTTTAAAAAATTTCTTTTAGTAGTCAACTTAATTCAAAAGAATTCCTCATGATCAAATTCATGATGTATTTTCACAGCCTAAAACACCAATTTCTTTGCGCTTGGTTTTTCATTGGAATGCACACAAACCAGATACTCAGATTTCAGAAAAAATTAAACAACACCTCGTGCAGAAATGTAACACTTTTTTTTAACAAGGTGGAGCAAACCCAGACGTGACTCAGTACTTTCTGGTTCAGCAGAGTTTGGTACTAACTCAGTTTCCCTGTATTGATTGCTATTATATTTCCCATATGGAGAGTTCATTTACTTCTACATCAGAATGAGGAACTGATTCTGTGGGATTTAACCCAGGCTAAATGCTGAGGTTGCCATTACATATGCAGAAAACATAAACCTGATTTCCAGTTTTGCGGTACTTCAGCAAGACCTCTGAATATTTCACTACACTTTTCACCAAAGACTTAACATCAAAATGAAATGTTATTATGGGATAATATTATGACTTCATTGCTTTTACAGAACATAAATACAACAACATTTATATACTGAAAAGACATCGTGATAAATTCTAAGCACATAAATGTATATTGGGTACGTATATCAAGTATCATATAATTTATGTAAAACTACTTTAATTAAAAATTGTCAAATACATGACTAAAACATATTTTGTAATTAAGACTAGAGCATTTTCAAGAATTTAGCTTCTTTGTTTCTCAAAATCCAAACACAACGAAATGCTACACGGCAAAAATGGAGCCTAGCAGTGAAACTACTACTGATTTCCTCAAAACTACTCACATGTTTAAAGATAAGCATGTGCTTAAGTGTGTTTTGCCGGGTCACAGCCCAACTGGCCAAACGTGCCACCATTAATCATGTTATGAAAGCAATTACTACAGGTTTAGCTTCATTAACTTGGAATCTGACAAAAGTCAGGATTCTGTAGGAGACATTCAGTAGCCAGCCCAAGGACATCCCACACTGTGCACTTCCTCCTCTCTGTATCCATCCCCCCAGTCCAGCAAGAAACACAGTTATTTTAGGTTTTAATGTACATACAGTAATTACCAGCAGGGAAACAGAACTGCAGGTCAGACTTGAAGAGAGAATACATTACCTCAGTGGTCACCTTGTTTTTATGGACGATATTGAAAAAGAGCCACAAAGTAAAGAACAATACACTTCTGCATCACCCGGTAGCTAGTTTTATCCCCAAGCTAATAAAACCATCAAAATTTGTGAGGACTATTCCTTGGTCTTCATAGCTTACATATGTAAAAATCATTATTTGTATATATGAAAATTGATTAAAAAAATCAAGCTGTCTTATTCTTAGTTAGATGATTTCACAATTTATTTCAGATCCTAAAAAATACTTTTAGATAGTCTATATTTCCAAAGGAGACAATTTTTAGATTGTAAAATGACATCAACTCATTCAAGTCTGAATGGAATTTTATTTTCTTCTAAAAATAACCCGAAAACTTTTGAATACACTTTGAAAATAATCCAAACACACACACAAAAACCTCAGAAAGGAGCAAATAATTCCTGTAGAGAAACGTTAGAGATTTGCACAGCTCTACAAAGGATGCATATAGAACAGAAACTTGTTTAACAATAACATAACTGCAAAATTTCATATATTTATGTCCACACTTCATTGCCTTGACAAATCATAGCTTTTGACATTGAGTCCACTCATTGAAATTACATTTTAGCACTGTTATAGAGAGGGGAAAAATTTATTAGACAATCGCTGTACTGTCTTCCTAAGGGAATAACTGTGAACATTTTTTTTACCTCATATATATTCATCAGCTGTAAATTACAACAAATTTTCAGCATTGACAATGGAACATTTGATCATGATCAATAACAATAATGGTCTCTCAAGCAACATTAGAAAGACATGAACCTTGCTGATGTTAACACTCCTATCACATTCAATTAACACTGAGTGCCACCACATCCAGATTCCCAGTGCTAGTGGAAAGCCCAGAATGAGATGTACAAACGCACACTTGACAATGGTGCAGTCAGTGCAATAAATGAGGAAAGGTGCACATTTTAATCTGTGATTCAGCACAGCCACTGGTGGGGAAGACGTCTTTAAGTCAGCTGAGAGGAAGTTAAAGGCCACAAATTGGGCACGTATAACAGGGCAACACTATTTCCAGCAATGGTGCCTGAAGCATGACTTTGCAGTAAAAAACCTCCAATGATGAGAGAAGGAGCAAGAGGTGCTGACAAACAATGGTAAGCTTGCTCACTAATATATAAAAGTCTTTAAATAAAGAAGCTGACCAGAAAGTAGTAACTCTGGATTCTTGGGTCTGTCGCCAGAGTATTTAAGTTTCAGCAGCTGGGTTAAAAACAAACAAAAAATACAAACAAAAAATACAAACAAAAATCCTACAAATATTTTTGAAGCAGAGACTAGAAACCCAGGGTTTCCTTCCACCAGGCAGCATTTTTATGTCCTGACTCCTTACGAATCTAATTGAAAATCAGATTAAAATAAAAGTATTTTGTTTCAACATCCAAAATAGACTGAAGAGTTTAAAATACTGTATAAAAGAGGGAAGTGATGAAATTACTGAAAAATCAGGGTTAGTTTATTTACATTGAGATTGGGACTGGAAGTCTGGTTAGAAATATCTGCCTGTATTCATTTGTTTCAATCTTTTTTCTTCCCTTCATCCCCTAAGAACACTCTCTCCTGCATGTCCTACATCTCCAGTTGATACCACAGAGGTAACATGGATCTAATGAGTAAGATTTTATAGTTACAACATTTAGGAGGATTCCCTAGAAATACCATGTTACAAATGGGGACAGGAGTTCAGCTAAATTTCTGCCTTTGCCCAGGCCTTTGGCTGCAGGCAGTAGCTCTTATTGGGGTGGCAGCACCCCAAGACCTGGTCACGTTCATAAGTTCTTTAATAATGGCCGATTAGGTCCAATATGACATAAATTATTTATGACATTTATTAGACACAGTAAGTAACAGACATTAGACTTGGGACAAAACTACATACTACACAGAACAACTGCAAAGCTATGAATAGCTGAGAACGCAGTGTGTGACAAGGTACCTATACTGCAAAACTACGAATAGCTAAAAGTGCAGCGCACAGAAGGTACGTGTCTGGCAAAACTACAAATAGCTAAAACGCCACACGTGAAAGGTACATGTTTGGCAAAACTACAAATAGCTAAAATGTCATGAGTGAAAAGGTATCTATTATTACTATTATTGCTAGCAAAGAAAATACAATTTAGGAAACCAATGCACCTTACCAAACTCCAATTTGGTGACAGAATCCTCACTCAATCCTCGAGGAAGTTACCACAGAGGTTCATCCAGACCCTGGGAAGAAGATTTTCATGCTCCAGTGTCCATGTCAAAAAGCTTCTACCTCTGTGATATATTCTGTGTGTCTTTTATAGTGTAAAAGTGTGTCGTTCGGTCACGTACTCATTTCTTTCATCTCTCTCCACATCCTCTCTCCATACCAAGATGTGGATTCAAGGCTGGAGATCTCAGACTGTCGGGCACCGAGAGATAACTTCTTGATGGGCTTTTGACTCAATCTGAGTTATCTATGCATCAGCCATGGAGAGAGAGGTTGGTGGGGGGTGGAATGTCCTATCACATACCAGCAGGTCTCAGTCTCCCTCTGCACAAACCCACCCAAGCCCAAATACGCTCAGTAAAGATTCTGACCTCCCTACTCTCTCCCACCCCTCCCTGGACCTGCAGTAGCTACTCTCTGACCAGGTGTTCACCTTCCACGCTGGGCTGACCTTCCCTCCTCAGGCCCCTCACATCCTGGCCAACGCTTCCACGTGAGCACCTCCATCCACCTCCCCTTCGCAGGAATTTATATTTACATACTTTAATGAACTAATTTTGTATAAATATCTACAAGAGATTTCCATTGCTGCACCACGATGGATGTCTGGCTCGGTTGATTAAGATCAGACGTGGTAAGCAACATCAATCACTTCAGATGGCAACTGGCCTGGGTGGATCGACCTGTAAAATGTAGTTTCGAGGGGTACTTTAAAATAGAACAACATCAAACAGGGGAGCTCAAATATGCGATTCCCCTGGCTTTCAGAGAGCAGCACCATCCCTCTGCTCCTCAGAGTAAAATGAAGTGCAGAACAGCATAACACTGAGCTTCTACTGGAGAGCCCAAATACTAATAAAAAAATGGTTATTTGTGACACGATGACATAACAAAAGTTCAACTCTACAAAACAAGATAAAAACACATGGGAAATTTCTGTGAGGATTTATATTCTGAAATGGTAGATTTATGTTCAGCAGGAAAATGAGAAACATAAGAGGAAAAAAGAGTTCTGTAATCAAATGACATATTATACAAACAATCAAACTCAACCATTCTGCAGGAAAATAATTAAAAATACCCATGAAAATGTCATCTTATATTGCCAAGAAAGATTAATATAAACGAAACTTCACTTCAGAAATATCCCTTTTGCTCAGTTAATACCAAACTGTCTGTTCATATGCTGGGATTACTATGCTAAAAGGAATTAAAGAACTTAAACTAGTTTGAAAGAGAAGTATGTGTGATTTTTCTGAGTAGTCAGATATATGTGTTCTTTCCAGGAATAGACAGGTTCATTCCATTTTCTTGGCTAAAATCCAGCTTGCAGTAGTGACAGTGCTTAAATTCTCCACAGTTTTAAAATTCTTCTATAATGTCTAAGGTAGTCTGTCCTACCACTGACTGAGAGATGTCTGCATTTTAATACCTGAAATCTCCTTCCTCTGCCATGTGTATCATGCAGAGAAATTAATCAGGTTCTGTAAAACTGTTACACAGAGCAATTATTCAGTGCAGCATTTCTGAAAGGACCATAGATCTGCCTCACACCTACTGCCCTTCGCTCCTTTTCCAAGTTGCTTTGCCCGACCAAATATGCTCCCATTGCAGAATAAATCCACAAAGACTGGAGCCAAGAAAAGAAACTGTGGTGACCTCAAGACATACAAGAGGAAAAAAAACCAACAAAATCCGCCGAGAAAAGAAATTCCAAAGTCTGAGAAGGAATACATTAAAAAAAGGATCAGGGAAGGAAAAAAATACCTATAAATGCTACTGAAAAAAATACATTTATCACTGCATAAATTCATTAATTTAAACACCTATTTTATCCAGTCATTTTATAAAGAGGTACTCTATACTTCTGGTGAATAAAATTTTTACTCTAATTATTCTTATATTAAATATAGTTGGCAGTACTCCATAATCCACAAAATAATATCAAATAATAATTATTTTTATATCCTAAAATAAGGATTTAAATCATCAAAGAAGAAAACTTTAGAGCATGTTTCAGTGTATATAAAATATCTTTGAAAAACTTCCAGTAAAAGACATAGATGATACAATCTCACTATTTGTAACAGATACTTTTATGTAAAATGCAAAACTCAAAGTGCCTGTTTGATTTACTAACCTCTTAGAACCATTATTAATGCTGGAAAAAAAATAATTTTGGTTATTATTACCATACATCAATCTGGTACAGTATTGTACCTGAAGAAATTCAAGTCATTGTCATAAAATGTCCATTATAGTAGAAATCTATTAGCAATGATTGACTGAAGAAAAAGTAGCTCAATTTTTAGCAAACAACATAATTTACTTTAAAGTACATTGAAAACATGACATAGCCTTAAAGATTGTGTTATTTTCCTTCATCTGTCATAGTTGATTATAGGAAACAAACTCCAGCCAAGCAAAGCTAGTGGTTTTATATATACTTACACTTTAATGGCTACTGCGTATTTTTTAACTCTTCTCATCAGAAGATGGATTGGCAGACTGGGAAGGTGAGAAACAAATGTCTTCTGACTTCTGACGTAAAATCTGCATTTCTTTTCCCCTCATTATCAGATTGTTCTTACTTCTATCCAGTTTGGCAGAAAAACCATGTCTTTTTAAGGTAACTGGTCTGATTTTCAAGTCCACAAGTAATGGCATCTGATGGTCTTTTCCAAAACTTCATTTGATGTATGGTCGGAAAAAAAAAACCAAAGAAACACTTAAACTTGGTCATATTATATCCTGGACACTTTGTGGCCTTTATCTGAAGGACAGAAAGACACAGCAGTCTGCTCCTGGGTAAACATGGACAAAAGGACAGCTCTCACAAGAACATCAGCACTGTTTATGCCAGTTTTGGTTTTGGGTTCTTTTTATACCTCTAGCTGTCTGACCACACAGAGGACTCTCAGACAGCTCTTCCTTAAGAGTCACAAAGTCTGTTTTTCACAAGTTTGCTCTCATTCTTCTTGAAATGGTTCACCAAACTTATATCCAGTATTAAGCTTATTAATGTTCGATCTCGAGCTTGTTAATGCTGAGTGATAGAGAGGATCAAATTTCCGCATCAAATTTTAGACATAGTGAATTTTTAGTTAAAAAATAACAAGAACAAAAATCAAAACTCCCTCCTTCACCTCCATTAGTCTTTTTAGCCCTAGTATTTCTGTAAAAGTTAAAAATTAACCTTAAAGAAGAGGTATTTGTTGTCTGGTTGGGTTTTGGGGAGAGACAAATGAAGTTCTCTGTAGTGATGGGCTGTGGTCACGTTTTCCTCTGCAGTGAACTGTCTTTCTGAAAACAGCGTCCCTTACTTTCCTTCCTCATCCTGGATGCTCAAATTAGCTAAGCTGAAATATGTATTGCACCTTATAAAATGCAAATAATTTCCTGAAACTTTAAAATTACAAAGAAATGTCATTAACTTTACCCTTTCTATGAAATGATACTGAAATATTATTAGGAAATAACATGAAAACAAAAAGACTAATTGCTGTAAATGAATGCTAAGTATTTTTAATAAATATTGATTGATTCAGAAGACTTCATACAGAACTTGGGAGGATGAGAAGGAGAATATTCTTGCAGTTTTCAAATTTGTAGCAAAATAGTCTTGGAATGATTATGTGGTCTGCTTTTTAAAAAAATACGTGGAGAAGAAAAAAGAAAAATATAACCAGATATGCCTTTTTTGAGAAGATTTCAGACATTTCAAAAAGAAAATACCTGTTATTTCAAATCTGTAAATTAATAATTTAATTTTTAATGAGGGAAAGGACTTACCAAAACACAGAAGCATCCAGAACTACTGCCCAGGCATACTCAAAAGACTACACTTTGAGTTGGACTAGATGATCATTGTAGGTCACTTCCTACTGAAATATTCCATAGTGTTTTATTCTCCAAAGAATTCAATAAAGCTGCACTGTGTCCAGACCATAAAAGTTAAATATCCCTCTTTGTACCAAACACTCAATTTATCTAAACTAAGAAAACAGCATTTGAAACACCACCTGATTTCAATTGCTACTTCTTCTAAGTTGAGGGTAAAATACCAAAATTTCTGCCATTCAAGTTAAAATGACATCTATCAAATTTAATTTAATCGAGCATCTCTGAAATGTGACAAGTTCTTTGAGGGCTTTCAATTTGTTTTCAAACAGCTATTGCCTATACAAGCGCAACAGTCAAATTTAATGTTTAAATGAAACGTAATTTTTTTAACAGGGAATATTCAGGTTTTAGTTAGCCCTGGCTTTATAAAACTCACTTCTGCAAAAAGAAATTTGATACATTTTAAAAGTCATCAATAAGTAACCACTGGTTAAGACTCATATTTTTTTGAGGATAAAATTAAGTTGCCATCTACCACATGCTGGCCTTTTCTAGCTTCCATAAATAATTTTAAAAGTCTAATAGAAAGGTTGTAAAATTAAAAATACATACCAACATTTCTCACAAAATCCATTCCTATAATTACAGATTTCTAAGGTGAGACTTTAATTTTCAACTGAGCCTTAATTATTCTATGGAACTAAATTAGCCTAAAATCTCCCTTGCAATTCCATATAAGAAGCAGCATATCGCAAACACAGTGTAGAATTACTGTTAATCCTTTTAATAGGCCCATGTGAAAAGAACAAAGGCTAAAAATGTCACTTACTTTAGGAGAGATGCCATTGCTAGAAGAACAACGTTGGACAAGCTGTCAGAATAAGATAAATGGAGCTCAGTTGTACCATTAACCTGTGACATTTTTGACAGTGAAAGGCTGTGCACTGTGAGAAAGGAGGAATATGTATCTTTTGACTTTTTTCCTCTTGGTTAGTAATAGAACTAAGAAAAAAGATGTAATGGTCTAATATAAGGCCAAAAAAAAAGAGACAAAGCACCTTTTTTTTCCAGCTCTCAAAAATGTAACAGCTTAAATAGCGACCCATGGCTTCGGGATATATGCATATTTATTCCAGATAACATGTAGAAAAGGAAATTGCACTAAGTAAATTAAGTATGTCATATTAAAATTTAGAACATGATAACTAATTTTTATAAATTTTGACATTTTAAGAACAACGAACTATAACTTCCATACTTCCTATTTGATTTGTTCTTCCATCAAACTAACTTTAAGTAACCAGAAAGAGAAAAAGGAACGCAGTATCATTAAATGACAATCAGAATACATACGGCAACACTCAATCATTATGTTAGGCTCTAGTTTTAGCATTATAAATTCCAATAGCTTTTTCTTAAGGATACATGGTCTTACTGAAAACACAAAAAACACTTCTAGAAGTTTTTTACAATTATTTTACAGTTAATGCGTGCTAAGAAACAGGGAGATGCATTCTAAAAATTATTTAGATAGTTCATAGCACATAGACAGTAATACTGTGTTTTATTCTCTCAAACTCCTTGAAGAGTCCAATCTCATGGAGTAATATAATTGTTGCTTGAAATAAAATAGCAAAGAATATGTACTGTCATAAACAGTACCTTAGGAAAGGGAAATCTAAGGATTTGTGGCTCAGGTACTGTGATGAGAGGTAGTGAGCCAAGTCACCTCAACTCAGTGAAGAGAAAAAACAGTCATAGAAAGGAGAGCAGCAGTCACTCTGAATACTGAAAATCTTTGATGGAGTACCTAGAGTGTACAGCAGTAAGAGGGCATGGAAACTCATTATGTGAGCTATCAGCCCTGTAAAAAACAAGCAAGCAATGAAGATTCTCACAGCAAACGTGCTTTCCCTAAGAGTAGGAGCCTACAACTACATTCTGTGCCTCAAAAACACTATTGAGTAAAAATATAAAGTGCTCTAAGTACTTTACAGAAAGCATTAATTCAATCTTGCACATTCAAGTCTGCCATATTTCTTGTGGAATAAATCTGGAGGCTGTCTGGCACTGAAACCCATGTAATCAGACTTCTTTCATTTAATTTTAGTACTACTTCACACAGTTTCGAAACTGAAATACCTTTCACACCAGAAGATTTAAAAATACATCCAATTTCCATTTTATCCTTAGAAATAAGAATCCAGTCTAGGCCCAAAAAGATATGGAGAATTTTACAGATTTTGTCTGTATCTAAACCACATCTTCCAAAACATTATCAGAGATTACTCTGGGAGTCAGTTTCTGGCATTTTAAGGCTAATGCAGGCCTTACTAACTATCCTTAATTGTATACACCACCAGAATATTCTTGGAAAGGTTAGCAAGCAAAAGTACTTTAGAAATAACAGGGAAAAAATAGGAAAAATAAATTCTGAACCTTTATCCAGTCTTTTAACAATGCTATCTCCCCTATCTTTGTATGGTATAGCGAAAATTGCCCAGGAAAAGGTACCCCAACAGTGCCCAGGTATTCTTTGTTGTAGACAAAACATTCAACATTGGTCCCTTTTGGAGTAATGCAAAAGTCCACAATATTGTGTTTTAGGAATCACATATTATCTATATATTGATATAATTAATAACTTAGTCTTATTTAAATCCTGAAAGAAAATATGGCTCCTTTTTCCAGATGAGCTTCTGACATCAACTATGTCAATACAAAAAATTAGCCTAATTTTTTTCAAGACTTATCCTGACAGAACTCTGATCTAGCCTTATCAATAAGACTAGCTACATGATCCTCTCTGAAAAGTGCAACTGCCTCAAAAATTATCCAATATTGAAAGTGAATCTGTATTATAATACCATTCTTTTTAAATCCTAGAATTAAAAAAATTGTTAAATTTAAATTATTGCAAAGAGAGATTAGCAGATATGATTAAGAATGTTCCCAACTTCTTTCTGTAAAATACAACACAGTTGACTTTTCCACAAGCAACCATCACACACTAACACAAAAGAGGTTTTCTTTTTCATTGAGAAATTCAGCAGGGAGCATTTTTATTGGCCTCAATGTTTCTTTAAAGGCTGCATTTAATGTGCTTGTTTATTGCATTATACAACATTTATTTTTGCTTTTGTCCCTATGAAAATGGGACCTTATTTTTTCCAAGAAATGTTCTCGGATTGACTGGCCACAAAAGAATTTTGTATTCCTCTCATCCACAGAAAAGTCACAAACCATCTAAAACAAAATCCACATTAGTCTTCTTACTTCAGAAACACGATTTATATTATCACACACACAAAGTAATAAATTTTGGCAAGGACTTCATGGGCAATCACTTGCAGAATCATGGCTCTTAGGAGGAACAAATCACATGGGTTATGTAGAAGGAACAGGAGAAACCTGTGACTTAAAATGATCTACACATTTTATGAAAACAGAAAGCAGGGCAACATAAATAAAAGCTTTGCACTGGAAGCTTGAGATCTAGAAGAGTCCTTCTTTTGAGTCAAATTGTGATTGCAAATTACTTTCGTTTCAAATAAATGGCTTTCTGGTGGAAAATTGGAATTCAAAGGCCATTTTTGAGAAGCAAGTGGGGAGAAGAGATTTAACAGTACCTTCTATTGAATACATCTCTCTTGAGTATCCCTCAAATTAATGCAATATCCTTTCTTTCAATGTTACAAATTATTGTTACGGGAATTAAAATAGTATCACTTTAGAATGATTAAACAGCATCATACCTGCAAAGATCTTCAGACAGGACTGAGTTGTAGAAGTTACAAAATACTTTCATGTAAATATGCTTTGCAACTAAAAACATAATAAAAATTAATAAGGGCATCAACACAGGCTAAAGTGAAAGAGCATCTACATCTCATGGATATTTTGAAAATACTTTTACTTCCATGATGTGGAACTAGAGCCACAAACCCTCTGAATTTTAAACCACTCCAGATGGTGCCATTTTTTTACAAACTTACACAGATGCCCATGTTCTATCTGAATTTTATTGTTTCATATTCACCCACACAAACAGCAAATATAAAAGGAAAATAATACATCAATGCTATCACACTGTTTTCCTCCTTACAGACACGAGTTTTACCCAAGTGTCTTACATCTGCCTTCTAATGAGAGAGTTTTTAGCATTCTTATCTTTTTCCACTTCATTATCCCTTTGACTGCATGACCTTTTATATTTTGGGATGTAACTGATCATGGGAAAAGTCAGCAGATTAATATTGCAAACAAATGAAAGTCAGCTTTCAAAAGATTAAATATCCTTCAACAAGGCATCCTAAAATGAGACACAAAAGCAAAGCGTATTTTCCTGAATGCTTTGTACATAATGCTATGTTGTGTCAAAGGGGTAAAAATCTCTGAAGTCTTTCAATCTGAAAGCAATTGCCTTTTTTCTTCTACATTCTCCTCTACACTTTAACAGGGGTGGAAAAAATATTTGTCAAGGAGCAAGTTATGAATATTGAATGCAGCTCTTTTTTATCCTTTTGTTTCATGCTTCATTTTCATCAAAATGTGAAAGTTGGCGTGGTACTGAGAAGTTGCAGACTGTCTTTCTTTAAAAGAAATTATTAAGTTCACCAGATCATACACCACTTCTTCCCTCATTGATTTTTTCCTCACTTGAGTCAGGTCTAAAGAATGAAGTACATCCACTTCTTCCATCCTCAAAAATTAAAAATAATAAATTGTGAAAGTGACTTGGCTTTATCTTCCAGTACAAAGCAGCAGGAACTCACACTTAAAGAAAGCCATTTATTTTCCACTTTATGACTCGCTTTTTATTTACAAATTGTTAGAATAAGGTTTTGAATTATTGTAGGAAAAAAGAGCTATTTTCTTATCCATTAACTTCTTTATACTCTAGAATTTTCAGCTCTTTTCTAGTGACAAATTAAGGAGGCTAGGTTTTACATATGTATGAAAATATTGTATCCACCTTTGGCATTTTAGAGCAGGAAACACATTTGTTGAAAAGAAGAGCTCAGCAGTACAGCAAACCATCCAAAATTCATGAAACATTTTCAGGTAACAATCTAATTGAGAAAAATCAGGACGAGATTGTTTAAATTGTTCTCATTTGTGCCCCTTGCACATTAAACCAACAGTCAACTTACGCTGGAGTTCATAAAGGAGAATTGTTGGAAGCCCCCCTCGTAAGGGTGCACCCCAAGGGGTGCAGCACTGAGAGCCCGATAAAATCTTGTATATTGTATGTATGTATATATATATTTATAATTGGCACAATATCCAGCAATGCTGGAGAAAGCAATCAGCAATATTAGCACGCCACTCCATCTGAACTAAGTCTATCTCCCAACAGTGGCTACACCATTATACCCTTCCCAGTATCCTGGGAAGGAAAACTGCTCCCAGCTCCACCAACTCTTTACCATTTCATTGGTGAGCACAGCCAGGGCTTCGATAAGCTGTGGGTGCATCTCATTTGCAAAACACAGCTCTGTATCAGTGTAACATTCTGGCTAATTCAAACTGAGCTGTGCCAGGTACTGCTGCCAGCATAGCTTAGCAGATCTTCTTTACATTAAACAGTCATGGGGTGAAACTCATTAACAATCCTCAGCCCAGGAAATTAATTGCAGGACTCCTCTTTCCTAGGTAAGTGCTGTGATCACAGAGTCTTGTTCCTCTTTTCACAGTCTCTTTTCTGGCACAGTTCTTGAAATTTTTCTTCACATCTTTAGCAGAATACATAAGGATACTTGGAGTCACCACTAATTTGGAGATTGCTCAGAGAGAATCTGATCAGACCTTTAACTTCACAGACAAAGACTGCAATTATTCATCCATTAGAGAAAATTTGGGCAGCATGTTAACCCCCCTTACAAAATCCTCTAGAATCTATTACTGGATTTAGATGAAAGGTTGTTATTTAAACATTAAGCCTCAGTAAAGAGTTTTATGTTCAGATGGGCCAACCTGGGGAAAGACAAGTTTTCTATCCCTACAGTGCCAACAGCTTGATTTTATAAGCATGAATGTAGAAAGGACCACTGAGTAAGGACCAAGTCTGTATCACACAGCTACCATGGCAGGAATTAACATGAACTGAACAATGACAAAAACAACAAACTATTATTTCCACTTTTGGCAGGCTTGATTTGCTATTTTAAAAAAAAAAAAAAAGAAAAAAAAAAAGTGACTGTCTCTCAAATAGTCTGCAGCACTATGTTACATTTTTCTTTACTTAGCAAAGTACTCTAAAAAACAAGGACACACTATCTCCTATAAACCTGATACTTTTGTATATAAGTGCTTAAATTCTGCTTGCTTGAGGACATGGGGTTGATGCAATACATCTTGTTCACAAGGCCAAGGGCACACAAATCCAAGCACTTGAGTCAGTCCTGCAGTATTTATTCCACCCTCTAAAGACACCAGCTGAACCTGAGCAAACCCTTCACAGGGGTCCTAACTGAGTGATACAGTTCTGCACCATCCCTATTTCTACAGCACCACAAATGTTAAGTAAATTGACACCTTGGTGCTATGGAAAGCGTGAAGTTTTGCTCAACAGCGATATCTCTCGGGTTTTTTAATCTTTCCGGATCTTTGGCAGAAGCTCTTCATCCACTTCAACTTCTCCGAAATCCACACCCTACATACCAGGAGAGTGTTTGGTTACTCTAGGGCAGACTGTTTTCGCTAAAAACTTTTAACAAAAACACAAGCATTAAGAGAAAATTATTGTGCATTGTTTCAGGTTACTTGTATGGTGACTTACCTCAATTCCTAGTAATTCCATCCTAGAAGATCCCACAGTTAATAGCAGTCACAGAAGGTCCCACCAACTATAAACAAGAAGCGAAGTCAAAAATAAGTCATTTACTTCACCAAATTGATTAAATAAGTGTCTGCAGATGGAAAGCCTGCATATTACTTGAGCTGTAATTTTAACAGTCAAGAATCTCTTGTCCTAGTTAATATGAACTTTCAAGTAAAAACAGATGGACAAAATCAGACCACTTATCCAGTGTAAAATATCATCTCAGCTTACTTTAGATTTCATTTTTGAATACTTTTGCTGCAGTTTTTCATATTGGCATAGATCAAGACAGTGTAAATGACAGCTGGGAGCATTTGCCTGTGAAAGGCAGACTTTGAGAAGTGTGCTTCAGTTGTGCAAACTCAGTGATAATCCTTTCATAAAGGATTGGCCATACTGCATTGGGCATAGCTGTAATCTATTTATTTGGATAAAAATACTTTTCATCTTTTGGGAGTACATCCTATCCAAAGTGAGATATGATCAGACACCTGCTGAAGCTCCATAAATAATTTTTAACTACAGATACAAGCTGATCCAACAGCTTCGCAATATTGCTTCAGGACAAAAAAAGCTAAGTTAAAATGTTGCTTTTCAAGTCATCATGCCATCATCTAAATATCAGAACAGGACTACTCTTCAGGGAGAAGATTGGCTGCTGGTGAGAAAACAAATACACCCAGAACAGACTCTTGTAAAATTCATATTTTAATATATGAATAGGCTGGAGTATTAAATCTTTAGTTCCCTTTGGGAAACTTAAACCCATGGCTTAATTGGTGATTTCAAAAACAACATCATTAGGTTAATGACTAAAGCCCAAGAAGAATAAACAGTGAAGTAGAGCTGATGAACTTCTCCTCCTTAAATTCTCATCTAAGTATAGGTCATTTTTTCACTCTGATCAAATCTCTTTGGCAAGCCAAATATAGAGTTTTGTCTTTCCATACTTAGAACATGGAGGTTTCTGGAATCAGTCAAGGTCTGAGACACAAATGGATGTTGACTATGCAGAGCATTATGCTCAGATCTTGTTTGTAGGGAGAGGAAAAAAGCCAAGAATTTACCATTAGTATAATAACGTAATTTGTCATTATTGAAATCTTGAGCCTAACCCAAGATCGTTATGAGTACATCTGTAGATATTACCAGGAAAAGAGAAAAAATTCTTCGATTCAAGAAAGTTTTAACAATAATACAGTTAAAATTATTATAAATTGAATTCTTAGTTTCTAGTTAAGCTCACACTTCCTATGGGTCTAAAGGCAAGTGTATCATTCTGATGTTGGCAGTGGAGAATGCTGCAGTTACTTATCACCTGTCAATGGCTTCTTCTGTCTAAAACTCACCTGAGGTCATTTTCATACATTTGGGCTTTTTTTTTGGTTTTATTTACACCTTGCTTTCTCTTCATTGGCCTGAAACAATACAGGACACTGAACTTACACAGGTGGTGGGTTTTACATAGGTGAGATACATTTTATTTGTTCTATTTGTTACCCCTAAATTCAGTTTCATCCAGTTCTAGGTCTTCATTTCTTTAGCTGACCATAAGTAATTCATTTCTGAGGGGTCTGCAGCGCCTGTCTGTGTCCAATCTTTAAATCCTCCCACAGCAGTGCTCCTCTGCAATGCTTTCTGTACACTTCTAGAGTTTATCCTTCCCAGATATCTGCTACTATTCCAGGACTGTATTCTCTAAACTACATCATTATGTTAGGTAAGAAATCTTTCCTCACATAAAATATTTTCTTTTTCTAGGTATCTATAAGAAGCTATTGCCATACAGTACAATCTTTTTCTTTTTTTTAAGTAAACAGATTAGCCACAGACACCTGGTCAATTAGAGAAATTGTTGCCACAGCTAAATGAAGTACAGTAAGGTACAAGGAGGTCAAGAAAAGTTCAGAGAAAGCAAGTCCTGAAGCCTCAGTTCTGAAGCCTTCAAATTCAGTGCAAGGTTTGTGGCCAGTTGCAGTAGAGTGTGACAGGGCTGCACAGTGGCAAGAGATTTCTGGCATCCAAACTGGCAGAAGATTCTGATGATGACTACATTAGCCAAGGCAGAAACTGAGCTAGAGAGCTCACTGGAGACTCTCTGCGTATGTCTGTGACAAAAAGGCACTGAAACAACTGCTGCATAACGATAAGTACAACTTTTATAATTAAACAGTAATTTTTGCTTAAATGGAGAACTTGATAAAAGTTATTATCCCACGCTCAATTCTGAGCCCCTCACTACAAGAAGGACATTGAGGTTCTGGAGTGCGTCCAGAGAAGGACAATGGAGCTGGGGAAGGGTCTGGACAGCAAATCTTATGAGGAGCAGCTGAGGGATTGTTCAGCCTGGAGGAAAGGAGGCTCAGGGGTGACCTTGTCACTCTTTACGACTGCCTGAAAGGAGGCTGTGCCAGGTGGGGATCAGTCTCTTCCTGCAGGTAACAAACGATAGGACAAGAGGAAGTGGCCTTAAGTTACATCAGGGTGAGTTTAGATTGGATATTAGGAAAAACTTCTTCACCTAAAGGGTTCTCAAGCTGGAACAGGCTGCCCAGGGAAGCAGCTGAGTCACCAACCCGGAGGTATTTAAAAGATATGTAGAGGTGGCGCTTATGGACAAGGCTCAGTGGTGGACTTGGCAGTGTTAGTTAATGATTGGAGTGGATGATCTCGGAGGTCTTTTCCAACTTTAACTATTCTATGATTCTCTCTGTTTCTTCCACTGACAAAAATAAGTTGCTCTTACTTTTTAACAGTGCTAGACCTGCATAGCATCAAAATCAAGAGTAGGCAAAATTGTAGTTGGCTTCATTTTGTACATCAGCAAACTTGCATAACTGTTGCTATCAGGAGTGACAATCTTGCAAACCTTACTTTGCATGTTTTAAAGAATAAACATGTGTATTAACTCTCAGTAGGAGTTGCAAGTTTCTCTGAATTCAGTTTACTCTGATATTTAATATGATGGAAACATACTGGAACAGAAACCTTTTCTTGGGTGCGTTTTCCTCAATGGAACAGCGACCATCCCAATGTTAGTGGAGAAGGTTAAGGTCTTACAAGAAAATAATCTGCTATTTCATCTTAAAAATACCTAGGTATTGTAGAGCCTACTGAGTTATTCAACCAGAATTATGAGTAGGCTGTTTCTCACCTTCTATTTTCTCCTTTTCATGCATCACCTATTTGCATTTCTTAACATATTAACATTTGAAGCCACGAATTTTGAGGCTGAAATCATACTTCTTTGGTTCAGCAGCTTCTAGCATATATGGATGGCACATAAATGAAATGCATTACATTGAAACACGGGTATTAAGAAATAGCTTTTGTCTTTGTAAATGAAATTTTGCTAGATGTTATTTGCATGAATTGTACTTTGAAGACAGATCAAAGAGGTCATGACAGACAATAGCAGAGGCTTTTTTACTTATATGATAAATAAAAGCATTACACATAAACATATACAGAGCATTACCTACTCCATTAAATACAAAACAGTAGGGAGAGTTCTGATACATAAACTCAAACCAAACCTGCACATGCACAGCGATTTCAATAGCACATCTGTGGGCATGAAAACTGCCAAAAGATGTAAGAACTATACAGCTATTTTTAAAATTTGAATTATTTTAAGCATTAGGAGTTAGCTGTAAAAATATCCCATTGTTTTCTTAAGATCTAAGAGAAATTCCTTTGTCTTTTTTATTTAATAAAATGAATAAGTCATAGCAAGAGTAAAACAGGATGTTTTAGTAAAATTAAACAAATTTTATTTAGTCATATTTGACCTCTGTGATCTTAAAGATTACTGCTTCAGAGAGTCATTTCAAATGAAATTTTTATTTGCTGAACTCGTGGAGAAAGACTTTTTTTCCTGGGACACAAATAAAATTTTCAGGCTCAGTACTGGAAATTACTGCAGCCAGTGCCTAACCAGGGCTTTCACCCTATGACATATCAAATTTTACAAGTCATTAAGAGGTGGATTTATTCAGTGTTTAAAATTGCAATCAAAATCCTTCTCCCTGAAGAAGGAAACATTATTAACTCAAAAACAAAAGCCAATATAAATTAGTGTTGGATCTGTCTTTTAACTAACTTTAAGAGCTCAGAAGAAGAGCTGTTGTTGTAGGAAGAGTCAGAAACATATCAATTTTGATGACTAAAGTTCCTAGCAGCCCCTGTCAGAAGTGCAGTGTTATCTTCTGCCTGCTGCCAATTACCTCTGAGTATTTGTGTCCCATGCAGGAGGACTGGTAAGTATATTTTTGGTAAATGTACTGTAATTGAACAGATTTTGTAGGTCTCCATTTCCACATTAAAACTGTTTGGAGTCAAAGGAGATGAAAAAATCAGAAAACAAATATAGTAAAGCAAATTATTCCAGTAAACCATTCAAGGGGGTGTTCTTTTTGTGTTGTTTGCTTTGCTTAATCTGTAATCTGAGAAGTGTTTACAACCCTAAGGTGCTACCCTATAGCCAGTTTTCTACTCACCCTTACTCACAGCCAAGGAGCTCAGCTCCCTGCCTTTCTTCACCTTCTCTCTTAAGGCATTGTGCACCATTTATGAAATTAGTAAATTCTAATTTTCAAGAGAGAAATGGCTGTAACATTTAAAAGAAGTATTATAACAGATGCCATATGATATTTGTCTTCCTCTTCACACACATGAAATTCCAGAGAAAATATAATCAACAGTCAGGAAAACAAATTGTATTTTAAAGATGTAAAACACTAAGATTTTTAGATTTCTCACATTCCAGAAAGAAATACTTTAGTTACCCAAAGAACCTCAGTTTAGTTTTATCAAACCATAACCTAAAACATATTAAAAAACATAGGACATATATCTCTCAATGGCAAGCAGCAATTTCCATTTCAATCATCAAAGAAGAGACTTAGAGGTGATTTGGTCAGCATGTGAAAGTACTTAATTTAGTAGGGATGAGATTTCTGATTCAAGTAGGTGAAGACACAGTAAGGTCCAAAGGCCAGAAATAAACTAAACAAATTAGACTGAAAATGAATTAACAGTGATGATAATGAACAATGAGAACAGTTTATCTAAAGATGTACTTGAACCGTTCATCATCACAGACTTCAAATTGAGAGGCTCATTTTCCTTGGCCAGAAGTTAAGAGCAGGATGTGAGAATTATTGCAAAGCTCTGTGGCCTGGGTTGCAGAAGAGGTCAATGAGCATCATTATATTGGTTTCTCCTGAAAACAATCTCTTTACACTTTAATTAAAGCTAAAAAATATGCCTTCCAGGAACATGCCTTGATGGGTGTGCTACTGAAACACATTAAATGTCCTCATCCCTCAGAAAGCATGAAAATTATAACTCTATTTAAAGATCAGTGTGTGGGGAAGAAAAGAGTTCAAAAGGAGCAAGATCCAGATCCACATGGGAATTTTTAACCCCCACAGTATGTTCGTGTAATGACCTTCTTACAAAAACAGTAGTCATTACTTCCTAACATAGGAAATCACAAGATTTCCCCCCCCAAAAAACCCACAATGCCAGAAATGGCAGTAATTTTCTAAGATCTACTGAAAAAATCCAGGAATGCACTGTTCATAACAATAGATTTTAAAAGATGTACCAACCAAGAAAGCTTCTGGCACTGTGGGACCAACAATTTGCAACTGTCTCAGTGCAGGCTGAACAACACAGCTAAAAAATTGGAGAAAAATCTCTTCTTGACCACGACAACAACTTATAACTAACCTGGTTCTCTTTCTAGCTTCAGAGATGTGTCTGCTTAGACATTAAAATTTTTCAACATCTTCAAAACTCAAATTCTCTTGAATTGTAAATTCTTTTTTTTTCTGTGCATGACCTTTAATTTTTTTTTTTCTGCGATTACACAATGACAACATGATGGCAATATTTTCTCCATCAGGTAAAAGGTTTTAATGGATAACATTTCAAGAAGATGTAGAGAGGCACTACTTAAATACTAGATTTTTGAGCTATTTATGTTATCACAAATTTCAATAGCGTGTACAAAATAAATCTCACTTAATCTCACTTAATGCAGTAAGTGTGTATGGAAAAGTATTTACTAAAATCCTCTTTATGTAACTGTCTTTTCCATCAACTGAATAGCTTTGGTAATGCATCACCAACACCATCTTGAAAAGCAGCCGGGGGGTTTTAATGACCAATATTGATTTTATTTCTAATCTATCACTCTGCAAATGCACAAGCTCCTTGTTCAAGATAGCTCTCCTACCGTCCCAGAAAGAGGGTCCCACCTCAGCATGCAGTGTTCGACCTTGCTCTTCCCCATGGTGAGAAGGCCACATGTTTGCACCTGTTTGAAATGCCACCGTTTTGGCTGAGGTCAAGAGAAACTCACTTATGAGAATGAATATTACAGCTACTGTATTGTTGGTTAGTGAAACACAGAGGGATAGGATAGGATAGAACTATTTCAGTGGGAAGGGACCTGCAGTGACCATCTAGTCCTACTGCCTGACCTCTTCAGGGATGACCAAAAGCAAAAGCAGATTATCAAGGGCACTATCCAAATGCTGCTTACACACAGATAGAATTGTGTGGCATTGACACCTCCCTTGGAAGCCTGTTGCAGTTTGACCACCCTCTCCATAAAGAAATGTTTCCTAATGTCCAGTCTAAACCTCTGCTGGTGAAGTTTTGAGCCATTCCCATGCATCCTGCCCCTGGGAACCAGGGAGAGCAGCTCAGCACCTCCCGCTCCAGGTCCCTCCTCAGGAAGCTGTGGAGAGCAATGAGGTCAGCCCCCAGACTCCTTCCCTTCAAATGGGACAAACCCAGAGTCCTCAGCTGCTCCTCGCAGGACAGGCTTCCAGCCCTTTCACCAGCTCACCTGCCCTCCTCTAGATGCACTAAGGACCCTTCATGTCCTTCTTAAACCCCACCCAGCACTCAGCAGCGCTGGACACAGCAGATAATCAGCCCAGGGTGCAGTTTGCCATGGGCACTCCAATGTCACACACCGAGCTGGCTGCAGCTTCCCCCCCAGTGACGCCTCGGAAGGAAGAAGCCTTTTCAGTACCTTCCCTGTAATACCAAGATGGTATTTGTGTTTGTGCTTACGAATATAAAAAGATTACAGCTTTTAAACAGTGGCAGGGGAATTGTCATTATCAATGCCGTCAGCATCAACAGCAAATATGTTTGGTCTTAGCCCATCCTAGACAGATTTTGATACGGCTGTTTACACTCCAGGCATCATATAAATACTGTAAGCATGCCACAGATTTTTATCAATAATACTGTCAGCCAAATTCTACACATTGGTAAGCAGCTTTGCCGGAAGAACCAATAAAAATGTTTGTATTTTAAAGAAATTTAAAATATTAATCTGACGCTGTAAATACTTGTTCATACAAAAGTTACAAATAATATAAAAAAAAAAATAAAAAATCACAGATAAGCAGTATGATGAAGTCCCAGTGTCCTATTTATCTATAGACAGGCCTTCACTGAGAATATATTTTTGCTAACTTTATCCTTATGTTAAATACAAATTAATTTTTCACTAATTCATTCAATTACACAATCAGTTTCATATTTGTTTACCATTTAAATTGAGTTTATTTTCCACATGCAAACAGATCTAAGGTGCATAGTAAAAAATCCAGATTAATTTATAATATTCTTATACTACAGTATCAATAAAATGGTATCTATTTAAATTGGTAGTAATGACAGCTATCTGAATATTATTTTGAAATTTTAGACAAGTATAATATTACGGTTGTGATGTTAAGATGAGATATTAAGGTTTTCAAAAGCAATTCTCTGTTTACCTCCCACTGAATATAAGAAATAAAAAAATTAAGTGGCTTTAACTAGCATATTTGACTGCTGAGAACAAAACAGTCAGCCAGAGTCTCAAACAAAATGTGATTATTACTTCTGAACAGTGATTATAGCATCCAAAAATAAGAATTTTAACTGCAAAACTCACAACTGCGTTTTTGAGGTGGGAAAGCAGGCAAGTGACACACATTTGTGCCTTGTAGCACATTTTTCCTGCTCATAAGGAATAGTATTCCATTGGGTTAAACACCGTGGCACTCAGTTCAGATTCAATAAGTAATTACACACAGTTTTAGTTTTCAGATGATGATATCAAACACATACTACATGTTTTCCTAAGTCAAATTCTTAGTAGCTAACATATTTGGGGTTTCCCCATTTATTTATTATTGACTAAATGGCTTAATTCTATTCAACGCAAAAACACAAGAAGATAAAAAGGAGACTCTATAAAAGTCTTCTGTGTGGCTCTTGAGTTCAAAGCAAATTTTCCAGCTGAGTTATAAAGTCCCGGAATGAATTTCCAATGGAAATACTAACAGGCCTTTAGCTACAGTTGTGCTAGCGAGTGTTGCTAAAACAAATAGCAAACCCTGCTAGTGCCAGAAAAGCAGCCCATCATTAGAGGCACTCTTCTAGAAGCTTTTTATTATATCTGGGTGACGATAATCTTCCCACCAGTGGGCATGCTGAGTTTTGGCACATATCAAGTTTGTCAGAATCATTTTACACATTCCAAACAGCAGGCAGAATAGACAACAACAAAAGAGAAAAGAAACTTTCTCAACATGGTGTGTACCTTTGTTCTCAGGAGTTGCTATTGCCTTTTGAGGGAGCAAACAAAGCAACCATTTACCCAAACCACCACGCGTATCAGAGCCATTGACTCGAGCTCCAGAAGGGAGCGCCAAGGTTTGTGGTCCACCCTCAGCCCTGACAGAAGAGGGCATAAGTAGCTCTCTGTGTGAAAGTGGAAAACACCTTTAAGGCACTTTTCTTCCCAACGACACACCCAAAAGGGTCCTGGTGCTTCCCAGACCCTAAACCAGAGAGCTCTTTGTGTTACCAGAAAGCTATTAGCAAAAACCAGGCTCATCATAACATTAGGACATAAATATGTATAAATTCAGTCTCACAGAAGGCAGCACAGGACACAGTTACCCTGAGTCACCCACACAAATCATCCTTTTCAGCAACATCAGCACTCGTGACATATGCCGTTTTCAGCGTCAAAACAAGGAGGAGTGTTACCCAGTTTTCCACAGAGCAGCCAATCCATTATGTTTAAAACACTTAAACTCTGTATCACAGCTGAAAGAGACAAGGAAATAACACAAGGCACTCATGGGAACCATGACCTAATCCAGCAAAAACCAAAAAAGGCTGCTCACAGTAAAATGTACAAGCCTCCAAAGAGGTGTTGGGAGGTGTGGATCATAATAGAAGCAAAATCAGGAATGATACTGGACTTTACTGACCATATTTCCCACCATGGTTGAGGCACACCTCTGTAACACCTCAATTTTTGGGTGACATTAAGGACACAATGTCAGACTGCAGGCAATTATAAAACTGTTCACCTACAGAACAGGAGGAGAGAAGATCAAGGTGAAACCTGCCCTGCAGAATTTCCATCACCTGTTCTTAAACTAAGTTTAGCACATCCACTCTGGAAATGACTGAGAAATGTGCAATATAGGCCCTCACAAGGCTACTGTCAACCACTTTCAACTTTTCAAAGTGTAGCAAATCAACAGACAGTTGGAACAAAACAACACAGAAACCAAAAACAAAAGGACGCGTATCATGGGTGTTGCATCCATGAAAAGAGTATTTTGCATCTGGAAAGTACACAGAGTTCTCCATTTTGCAAAGTGATACCCACTTACTTACTGGAAAATGTACTGAAATGTGCATTATTCATGAATTGCTAATTGATGCAAAAGATGCTATGAAGTGTGAATCTGATTTCAGAAATCACACATATGATTTCACAAAGTTACACATATATATGAAATATGGGAATTCATTCACTGTGTTTCCCAAACTAATAGCCCGAGGTACGTAACATGCCTCAGTTATAGGATTTAAGTTAAAAGAATCGCAACAATTGACAGAATTGGGGTTTTACTCTTTTCTTTATCATACAAAACTAAGTATGGATTATTTCTTTCAAATGTGGCTTCACATTACCCCTTTTCTGCTGTTCTTTATTCAAACACATTTCTTCCCACACTTTTCATTAACAATGTCTGCCCAGACACTGAACTTTTTAAATGTCAATATTCCTTCATGCCTTCAGATTCAGTTTTTCAGATGGCAGTACATGGAGGAAGCTTAAATTCCACAACCCTGAGCCTACCATGACCCTTTTTTAATGACCACCATGAAATGTATAACTTAAGAATTTACATTAAGATAACATTCCCTTCTTTCAAAGCAGAAAACCGTTTTCTCAACTCCGTAAGTACAAGCACACTTTTGTGGGCACTTTTCNAGAAAATTTTAAAAAAAAGAAAAAGCATCTAGATTAGGTCTTCTGAAACTTTCCCAAACTGTATACATTCCTTCTGCTTTATATATGAAGATTTAGCTTGGAGCAAGTTTCTAATGCTAATGTATAAATCCTTGAAATACAGAGTTTAGAACAGAATGCTAATACAACTAACTATAGATATGCTTGCAGGCACTGCTATAATGAAAGAAATAATTACATCAATAAAATTATATTAGTTTGACATTAACAATTTGCCCAAGCAAACAATTCTGAATGACTAACAAGCACTATAAATATGACTGCTGTCATAAATCAAAGCTATCCATGACCAGAGTTCATACAGCTCCTTGGAAAAATATAAAAAGAAAGTATTTTTATCAATATTAGGAATTTCATTAAGCACACAATTATATACTTTTTCTTCCTCTGAAAATTTAATCAACCATCATGCTTGTGAGAGTAAAAGCAAAAAAAACCAAAAACAAAAAAACCCAAAAAAAACCCCAAAATACAAAAAAAACCCACAAACAAACAAAAAAAACAAACAAAAAAACCAAACAAAAAAAAAAAACCACCAGCCTAACATCTCTTTGCTTGTAGTTATTTCTGAATATAAGAAATTATAATTGCATTATTAGCTTTGTGGTAAAATTTCATCTACACATTATATCATTCAGTTTCTCACATCAACTAATATAGTTTTTTATTATAGCAGTTTTCAGTTTCCTAAAGATATTTTTCTCTCCATGTTCTTTGAGGAATAGCAATAATAGTTAGAAAAACCTTGAGTAATTTTAGCATATGAATATTTTCCATATAATCAGAAATACAGTTTCAGAAGATGAGATTCTTCTGTCCACACCCATTAAAAAGGCTGCCTTCTACTTTGATGTAGGATTTTGTTTCATTAGTCTGGTTTACACTAGAAACAAAACTCTTAGAGCTAAATCCACACTCTCTCATCTGTAAGTTTGCTGGAGCATGTCCCAGGAACAGGAATACAGAAAATTCCGTATACATTTAGAAACCGATTTGCTGAGTATAAGCTTGTGAACAAGTCTCAGCGAAAAAAAGCCATGGCTACCAATAAGCTGGTGAGCTAGGAGAGCACTTTTTTTTTCCAGCTTGACTTAATAAAGCAAGCACCATCACATTAAAAAAAGTAGTAAATATAATAAATCTCAAATCAAAAGCCAAATACATTTTCATAAATACTTTGTAACAGCCAGTAACACCTGCCAGGGTAGGAGAATACTTTATTAATAGGAGTGAAGAGGACAGTTTCTGTTGGAAATATGGCAACATTTTGTGGACACTACCAAACACTTTACATTATTTCTCTTGGTGTATTCCCAAATGTGTTGTATTGATGAGATGATGAGCTGCTATAAAGCAAAGCCTAAAAACATAATTAAATTTAAAAATATTTCCCAGTAGTTTCTGAGGGATTCAATATTTTTCAAGCAGTTATTAGAACGGAAGCACAATGAGTTTTTCATAATCTGGCCATTCTGTTATGGATTGCTCTCGATTCCAGTGCACTTAATTTGTGTGATGCATGGCAATGATCTATGATATGTAGCATCATCTCAAGCAGAACTAGTGAACTCTTTCTTTTTTCATTTTGAATAGTGCATCCAGAGGGAAACATATAAGCAAAATAAAGAGCTTTAGCATGCAAAGTATGTTGCTACAGTAAATTGATGTGTTAAATTATATTGACAATTCTCCTCACCCTGATAAATACCTTCCTGACCTGCAGCATTACGTAACAGACCATTGCCATGCACAGCCATTAACACAGCTATCAAACCTAAATATTACCTTCTTCTCTTACAAGTACATAAAATTTTCTGCCACTACAAGGACAGCAGAGCTTGAACTAGGAAGACCAATGTACTGTGGCGGTAGCCAACTATATGCTGTTGAAAAGCTCAAAGGACAACTTCAAGAAAGAGAAAAATTTCAGAAGAGGTGTTATGTCAGGTAATCATTTACAGCACTGTCATACTAATAGCCACAGAAAAGCAGGGGAGCAGTGACAATAGGTGCATTCATCTTGCCACAATGCTGGAAAAGCTCCACCTGTATCCCCCTGCACTCTGTCTCCTGCTGTCCCCTGACAAGTGCATCCCATGGCAGAGGATCTGATAGTGGGGACATCACCTATCTGTCATCCCTTCTTCCTGAAAGGCACCTTGGCTACAACTAATGACTAAAGGAGAGCCAGCAACTGCCTCTGGCCTCCAGCCGCATACAGGTTTCTTTGTTATGGTACTAAATTCACAGTCATGTACTGAATGGCTCTAAGGAAAAGATAAAGCATCTTAAAACTCAATTTGCCAGCTACGTAATATATATGTATATATATGTGCATGTGCATAAAATACATTTGCACTTCACCAACAATTTTGTAAATATTTGCCGTCTCAAACTCTTGTGGTAATTCATAGTAGCAGGGCAGCTCTAGCTGTTAATGGCCTTCATAATTAATATGGCCAAAAATTACTGTGGCAAAAAGGAGGTTCCACACATCCTTTTATATTTCATGATATTCACGGAGTACTACAGTTAAATGGAATTTGCACCTGTTTTCTGTCAAAGACTGTGAACAGATTTTCAGGATGATGTCATTTCACTTTGTATCTAAAATGAAACAGAATCATGAAAGCCTTCCATTCTTGTATGGCATCACAGTTCAAACAATACTGAAGCAAAACAGCAATCAGACTGACCTTGGGCTGAAAACACTGAAAAGAGTCACAATCAGCTCAAAAATCTGTCTTAATCCTTTTTTCTTTGATAAGAAAGAAAGCAATACCTCCACATCTATTCTTTCTCTAAAAAGACGATTGCAAAGTTTTGCTGTAATTTTGAGATTTCTTTGCAGCAATTATTGCAATGTGAGTGATATGATAAATTTTGACAAGATTTGGAAAATTTACTCCTCCTACTCTTGTGAGGGTTTTCTTAAGCAATAGATCTTTTGTTGTGCTTTTGCAATCCCATAAAATTTTACTGACAAGTTATTTATTACAGCGAAGTTTAGCTTGGGGATTTCTATTGGTATGAGATTTACAAATGGAGATGAGCTGAGATGAGGGAGAATGTTCATTGTCTTGATAGTGTCTTTTCCCCATAATGATAATAATAATTTGTCCCATCTGTCTAAATCTAATCTAATAGTGTTTATGAGTGGTTGAAGGCATATTTTAATTAAGTCTTGTACTTGCACTGGTATATATTTTAGTCCCTTCAGGGATCATTTAAATTTCCAATCTTCAGTATAGGATATGTAACCACTACATCATGTGGGGAGCAACCCGGGCTAGAAGCAGTTAATTTTGCATCAGGATGTGGACCTATAAGTCAACTAAACACTTCTGGAAGAACAGAGGTTCACTGTTCATACCCCAGAAGATGTTTTAATCTGCCAAGAATCAAATATCCAAGGCAAAATGTGAACAAGTAGTACATTTTTATGCTGTTTTCATTTTAACAGGGAAATTATTTCATAGAGCCGTATTTTGTAAAAATGGATTTTTAAGCAGATCCTTTTCTTCTCTAAATCCATTGAAGCTCTTTACCTAAACCATACTGTCATAACATTTCTCATAGCCCTGGCAAACTTCAGCTGTAATCCTAACAGGACAGGCTATATTTTAACAACACAGATCAAATCTACTAGACTAAACTACATGAAAACAAGGCAGTCACCTTAAAAATAAGGCTGCCAAGGCCAGTGTATAGAAAAAAAGCACACCATTTCTGAGGGCACCCTCAAAACTGATATGGCATTTCTCATGTCCAACTTGCTCACTCAAGCTTACAATAAATCTTTACATTTGCACCTCCATCAGTGACAATTTAAAAACTGCTGACTCTTTTGGTCACAAGTTACCTCTATAAGGACACATGTGCTCGTTGTCCATCTTTCACATTTTAAAAAGGACAGTGACTACAGATGTAAAGAACTCAGGTTTAGGTCTTGAATTTGTACTCAGGGAAATCTCTACTGAAGTGACCTGAACTTTATTCACATGCATATTCTATACAAAATCATAAACCTACTGTTTAGGCATTCACCTTTGTCAATCCCAACATGTAGGTGAGTGTGTATGTATAAATAGATATACGTATATACACACAAGTATAATAAATTCATATACATTATTTAATTTTAATAATATTGAAGGTCCCACAGTCTACGGAGATAGGATTACCTTACAATTTCATATTAAAAATTATATTCCACTCAAATTACTCTGGAACATGGAGTGTGGCTATCAAATCTAACTTTACCTGGGCAATTATAAATTAGATGTCTGGTCCAAGCCAGGCACTACACTGGTTCTGCAGTCAGTACAGACACTTGCGCCACTGCAAAGGGTGTCTCATGCCAGCTGAAATAAATGTACATATGGGATAGATTAGCCCCTCAGATACTTCTACATCTCTGCTGATTTTATAGAAAGTCTCTGAAGTCAAACGGGGAAGTCAAGTTTTATGGAATAGTCAATGGCTTGGTTTGACTGCCTTTGGAATGAATGATGGAGGTATGGAAATACATTACTCCTTTTGAAATCCATGGTCACTTTCCTATGGACCTGAGCAAGAGTCAGATAGCTCCCTTCCATTCTTACCATATTCCCTAATGTCCTTTCATGTGCCTGTTTACCTATGCAAGCTTTTACATCCTTTCAGAACATTCAAAACATGAAAAATCTGTGCTATACATTCAGTCAAATAAAGTACTAAAGCACAGATTTACTGACAGCTAAATGCTTTCTTTCATGCTTTTTTAATTTGCTTATTTTGCTGCCTTCACTTTAACGTGTAGGAAATTCTGCCATAAAACAACACGTCTAATTAGTGTGCAAGTGCAAAAATTATTCAAAAATAAAGGTTTTGCTTCTAGTCCCTAGTTCCACCAGAAAAATAGACGGATCTCTTTCTTTCATGCTTTCCTGGGTTTTGGGGTCTTTTTGAGGCACTAAAAGTAACTCGAGAATTGGAGACTGTAAATGCTGCCACTCCAGCATTAGGTACACTGGGTAAGCAAGGTTAAAACAATTCAAAAATACAGAGAAAAAGGACAAAGGGACAAAGTTACATTCTCTAATTGTATAGTGTGCTGGTTTTTCCACTAGAAAATTCTGAGGATGCCAAACAAATCATGGACTTGGGAGAATCAGTGGACACCTTTTATCTAGATCTGTCAAAAGCTTTTAACAGCATACATTTTACAAGGTCATTAGGAAAACTAGTACACACAGGTAAGCGTGGATGGACAGGATATAACCATCGATGGAATGGATATAACCCCCTAACAACTGCCAAAAAATGTTCAGAATGATTAACAGCCTTTATTAATTTTTGAGGGCCCTCAAAACCTACATAATAAGGATTTTTATAAATGCTCATGTTTGGTAGTGTGCAGACACAAGACCAGAAAAAATAAACCAGTGGATCATTGCAGCAGTTCTGACAATACAAAATGTCAGAAAGTCAAAGACTGCAGCAATTAGCAAATAGTATTATAGTATCTGGTAATTTTATATGCAGCAGACTGATCATTTCCTTTTAGAACTCTATATGCAAAGATTTACTACAGCAGAAGAAAAAAAAGTTCAATAATTAATGATAATGACAGCGTATTTTTTATTTTACTATATAACCAGTCCACTACGAATCCAGGGGGAGATGCTTATTTTCCAAAGGAATGCTTTTCATTTTGACTAGGGATGTTGTCTAAGTAACTAGTCACTGGAGGTTACTTAAAAAAAAAAATCTGAAGAATAGGACTTCTTACCAAGATAGTTTAAAACATAAATAGTTAAAGGTCTTAAATTATTGGACAAAGTGACAAGGCTTTTATTGTTTTTTAATAACTCTACTGTTTTCTTAGGAGATGATGCAGAACCAGTTGTAGTTATGAGACCAATTTAATTACAGAAAACAACAAATGACAATTTGAGTATAATAGTACTGTGGTTGATTTTGTCCCATTTATAAGTTACAGTATCATTTCAGCGGTGTAGTCCTCCAGTATTTGTTATATGCAGTGCTTTTTCCACAAAAAGGTAGTGGGAAAATGTGATAATTAAGTATCCCAAAATAAAAAAAAAAACCCACATCAACTCCCCCAGCTGTACTCCGTAAACATTTCCGCAGAATCCTGATAACACCGTTTCTCTTTTGCATTGTAATATTCTGGATTAGAAACTAAGTGAATTTTTCACAAATTTGCAAAGCATCCCTTTCCCTGCTTTTGCAGTAGCAGATCTATGAAAGTCTTGCTATGATAGTCTCAACCCTGAAAATTACATGGAATTGTCTGAGGCTAGTGCTGAAACACGGGATGGACGTCCAGAAAAATCCCCCAAGCACAACTTGCCAACAGCAATATCACATGGCCTAAAACACTAGATAAAATTTATCACCACACTCTGCAGAAAGAAAAATTTTGGACTGTTTTATTTCCCATTATTTTTCATCACTACTGACACACAAGACTGGAAGAATTCCAGAGAAAGGCAACAAGGGTGACCAAAGGTGTGTAACAACCATTGCTAAACATTCTACGACTCTCCTGAATAAAGAAGGAGGAAAGGAAGGAAGGAAAGGAATAAGGGGGGGAAAAATAATCAACTGGGGCCACTACTATAGTAAAGTACTGTAAAGTCATGAGAGGCATGCAAAGGTTGGGTAAGGAGCGGAAGCTTATTGCTTCATCCAATAAAGGGCCTAAGGAGCAGCAACTGGAGCTAAGGAATCTCAAAGCTATTAAGGAAGGGAATTGTTCATATAACATCATTACGCTGCAGAATTCCCTTCTGCCAGATTGTTGTAGCTACAAGAAGCTCACACAGGCTCCAAAGCAAGGAGCCTAACGAAGGAGAAACCCCTTATTCGCAGAAAATACACACAAACACGTAAACCTCCTTGAGATGTAAATTATTGGAGAGATTGAGAGATTCATACAAATACTGCTTTTAACTTGTCCCAGTTTTATATGCTTCCTCAGATCACCTGCTTTTAGCTACAGCTGGAAAAGGAATTCTCAGCTACAAACCTTTGGTCTAACGCAGTAAAACTCTTCTTACAGGGCATATGAAAGTGCAGATATTAGCAAAACCTCATTGTAGTTTCAGTTTCATGAGTAACACCGAGCAGCACCACTCACCACACGTGAATTACAATGCTCCACAGCACCTGCAGAGTAACAGTGATTCCCATTACACATTACTCACTTGCTCAGCACGAGGAGTCTCAGGTGGTTTGTATGATCTATCGCTTGTATTATTTTCCTGACTCTAAGAAACCACCCTACTTACTTGTATTTAAAGCCTGGATACAGAGCAATGTCGTCAGTTATATTGTTATAATCTTTATTGAAACTAATTTGAAGCCAAAATCAATGGTCCATACTAGCATGATTATATAATTTCTATAAAAAGAAAAGAAAATGACAGCCCTTCGCTGAAGCAACCTAATTTTGCAGCAGTACAAAATCCAAAAATGTCACCAGTTCAAGGACTTTATGTGTTGTGGAAACAAAAGTTTTCAAAATATACTTTCTGATAGCTGCAGATAACAACTTTGCAATGCCATTGTGCAGGAATTCAAACTTGAACTGAAACCTGTCAGCCAAGCACTGCAGAAAAAAATATTTTAGATCACTTTTCTGTTATCTGTCCCCTTCTGATTCAGCTTGAAGTAGCAATATAGCACAATACTGAGAGATAAACCACATAGTTTATGGTTCCAATGAGATGAACAATAATGCACTAGAATGAGATTTACTATGCCTTACTATTTAATCAAATTGCATGCATTTGGAGAGAAAATTATTGCTCTCCAGAAGTGTTTTTATGAGCTGGTACCAAAGGCTTTCCCTACAGTAATCATCACTAGAATAATTAAGATCAGGCTTGTCAAGCAAATTCAATTGTATTGTTTACAAATATTATGTAAAATAGTTAATCATGAGGAAAGAGTGTGTGCAATACATTTTTGTTATTTTGTTTGGAGTATTTGTGCTTGCTCTCTTTAAATAAAGCCTGATAAGTCTAAACACCTATAAGTATATTTTCTTTCATAAGTGATGTATAAACACACACTTATTAATTAAGGACACTACACAAACACAAACATTTCTTCGAACAGGATAAAAGTCTTGTGCAAACTATCAAATCAAGGGGAAATTCTAACTATGGGACTGCCATTAAAGCAAACTCCCAGCCTCCTGTCAACTTACTCTATATTATTCTTCCCTTAAAGGAGGGAAAACTCACACTAACTTTTCCCCCACTTAAATAAAAGGAAAGCACTCTTTGTTCTCAAAATACAAACAGATGCTAATTGAATTAGTTGCTGGTTAGCTCCCTAAATGTTATGAAGGCTGCTGTAAAAGTTTAAGAGTCCTCTGATTTGTAGAAAGACTATTAATGATTTTTATGGTGCATAATTAGGCTAAATATGCTCTCCTCTCAGGTCAACAAAATTAAACACCAAATTTCCAGGAAGAACTGCCCCTTGTTCCTTCTTTGAAAAAATAGTTACACTTCTACTTTATTTGCTTACTTTGTAAATTAGTATCATCTTCCTGTGACAAGGCCACTCTTAAATTTACAGAAAGAAAATCCTCCTTTTCCAATAGTATTTAATACGTTCCTCTGCCTCAAATTGTTGACTTTTAAGATTACAAGGGGAAAGAATTGGAAACTATAATCAAATTCCAAGGAGTAACATACATGCTGCTTCATTTTTTATGTTCTTTAATACCTCAATCATAAGCATGATATTCACAAGTAATAAAAATATAGACTTATACTGAATTTTCTCTATATACATAGGATAAGCTCCATTTGCATTCTTCAGCCTCAGAACTCAGAACCTGCTTCCATAAGAGATCTCTCAGCCTTCACTGTTTTTTTTCCCAACAGTTCTTAGAAAGAATCAGAGCACCAATGAGTCTTTTAAGGAATATTAAATTCTAGCACAGTGTATTGAATAAAAAGCTTCTCACACTTAAAACTGAGCAATGGCTCGCAATTCCACAATAATAATACAAATAGTTTGGCTTTGCTGTTATCTGCCAGGGATATTTAAGTCTGTATGGGAATTACTACAGCTATCACTTCAATGATTGTCTATAATATCTGAAACAAATGATGAACAGAGAATAATAAATGACTACTTTTGGTTTACACTACAACACACCATTACATTTCCTCCAAGTCAGTGGTGCTAACCAATCAATGCAGAAGAATCAATCAAAACATCTTGATAAACTTCACTAGACTGGTAATTAACATGAACAAACTAAGGCAAATCACAGGGTAACTTAGCCAGATGAAGGAACTACTTAATTTTAATTGTCATTAAAAGTTATGGATGCTATTTCTAATGAAAAACAAAATGCTTACAAATTGTGGTAAAAAATTGTTGAAATCTGTGTGTATTCTGTAACCATTTCTTTTTTCTACATGGCAAGGGAAGGAGCACTCAGATTAAAAAATAATACCGGGAACAAATCAATTTTTGTTGTCTTCAGAAAAGTTCAAAACAGAAACAACATCAGGCATCCAAGTGAGAATAAAAGATAGCTTTTCTGAAGTCAGCAGCACTACAGGACTGATTTGAGTTCAAAAGTCACTCATTAAATTCTGTCCAGAATTCTTCAAAGTAAACAAAAATTTGTGTTTTCCTGATTATGTTTTTTCCCATCAGCAGAAAACGTTAGAGTATCTGAAAAATCACATTTAGCCATTGTGAACTAGGAAAACCCCAGAACACACAAAATGCTTGTCCTGCCCAGAATCCAGCGTGATCAAAGGCATCAAACAGAACACCACATTGAGCATTGGGACAGTCATTCGGCCTGCGATTCATCCCTTCGATGCTTATTACTGTACCATGTAAACAAATTGATTTCTTTTCCTTAAATTAACTGAGACATTCTGCTCCTCTTAGCAGGTTACACGACTTTTCCCTCTTAAATGTGCTCAGTTAAGGAGCTGTTGCACTGCCTGTCACAACAGCCTTAAATACCCCTTGAACAAAACAGCAAGAAACTCAGCCTGTGGATACACAGGACAATGCAGTGTCCTGCAGGGAGAAAATCCAAGCTGGGAAAGGAAAAGGGCACCAAGGTTAGTGTGACTTTCAAGACCAAGCACTGGTGAACACGTACAAAAATATATATGTGGGAACACATGCCAGGAAGCAACTGCGTCTATTGGAATCACAGATCTTCTGCCTATTTGGGAGGAGCCATAGCATGCCTGAACTGCAAAGAGTATGTCAGTGGGGTTAAAAACAAATCGTGGCTTTTCCTTATCTTGTAGCTAAACAACAGGACCTTTTCACAGGTTCTTTTTCTCATCAGATTTAGCTTCTTGCACGTATTCTGCCTTTCAGCTTCTGAGAAATATTAAATATGTTTATGGCTACACCTGGATAGATTTGGAGTCATACCATCCTTTTCTTATTAAAATACTACATTACCTGGCATAATTGCAAACCACTTCATGCTACATTACCAAGCAACTGTTTCTACCTTTAATGTGAATTGGTATTTTCCTCACAGTGAGTAGTTACTGAAGGACAGAAGCTTCATGATTAATTTAATTTTGACCATAAAAGTAGGAGATGACTACACAAGGATCACTAGATAGGAAATCATCCTTTTATAATTTTCAATTTGTCAGTATCCGTCTGGAATTTCACTGTGAATTTGTTTTCCATTTTAATCTCTGATCTCCACCCAATCCCAAGCATGTAACATTTGTCTTCTCAGTGATCTTTACCTCGTGTATTTGTATAGCAATTTGCACAACAGAGGCTTGATCAGGGCTCCCAGGCAATGCTGTGATAAAAAATGTAAGTGACTGTTTTTCCTAAACATTGTCCAGGAAATGACTGCATGGAGGGTTCCATTAAACAACGTAGTCTGTTGGAAAAGGATCAGAATCCTATTTTTTAGGAACTGTGTGACAGGATCATGGTTAATCTAAATAGAAAGAAAAATATAGACCATCTTAGGATCAAGGTCTGATTAGGTTCATAGAACATGAACATACAGTTTCTAGTGAACTAGTTTTGAAAATTATTCAGCCATGGTTTGGTGGCTTGACACTTGACAAGTATTCTGCTCTTATCATTTGTCATGACCTTACTTTTAAAACCCAAAACAAACAAACAAACAAACCCAGAAAAACCAAGAATAAACCACCTTTTCCAAAGGCTGCATAGGTTTTAATACTATGAAACAATTTTAACTACTTCAGTCATTAAGTTTATTATTTTTAAACTGTTCTCACTGTTTGAGTAATTTAAAAAGACAGAATTTTATATGCTGCTTGATGCAATCTTTTTTCCATTCCTATATAATACCTGATTAAAAACATTAAGCATTTTCTGTACTACACAGTTTTTATCAAAAAATATATTCTGAATTATGTTGTGACTCACATAACACAGGTCTGAGACCTGCATAGCTTATCAAGCATAACTTCTGATCTAAATTATGTCACAAGTATCTTCCCTTTATTTATTAAAATGCCACACTTTAGTCACAGGTCAATGAAGAATAAAAACTTCTCATTAGAAATTAAATACCTATGAAAAGTATGTCTGCATTCCGATTGGTATATAATGGAAAAAATCAGAAAAGTGGGTGATCCTTGTAATTTTATGATTTCCAGCCCTATGGTAGCTGACTCTCTATGAAATGTCAACCAATGCTACAGGGCAAAAAAAAAAAAAAAAAAAAGCAGAGAACGTGAGGAATGGGTAATTTAAAATGAAAATATATGTTTCTCGTTTCACACACTGAGCATTCTACTAGATTAGAAGAGGTCCGGAGAATTATTACTTTTGCAAATAAGAGATTTAAAATCCAAACTAGCTCAGAAGAATGAATTTGTCTTTGCAATGAGGAAAGAATTTGTTATCCACACATTATTCACTTGTTCAACTACATTACTGGTAGCTACTTTTACAACATTTTATACGAGCTACAAAAATCTGCTGTGAATTAATTTGGAAGCATAAAAAGGTGTATTAGAGGACATACAATAAAGTGCAATTTCATAGATGAGTTTTGTAAAGTTGTGTTTCTAATATATTCTGATCTTCCTTTCCCCAAAATCTGCTGCAGCAGCCAGAAATGGGAAAATGAATGTATAGTGGAGATAATATGTTCCCATCTAAGAGGCAGGAGGTTTATTCTTCTAATACTTCTGTCAGTGATATATTGGATAAAAACAAGATACAAAATAACAAAGACTTATTACTAACTAATCTATATTTTAATAAAACATTAAGAAGTAAAATCTTGCATAGGACCATGTACAGAAGAGACTGTACCAGACCTTACTGAACTTTTGTGATCTGATTTTTATGATAAGAAAAGTACAATAATATATTCAGGATTATAAAAAAATATTACAGGAAAAACTGCTGAATATTTAAAATAAAATGAATATCAAACCACTCCAATATCTTTACCAGGGGGGAGGAAAAAAAAAAAAAAGCGATCTCTACACTTTGCCTTACATGAAAAACTAAGCCCAAAATAATTTTAAATATTTCAACCTGAAGCCTTTTCCTAGGATGCAGTTGGGGCTACATTAATCCCTTCAACAAGGTAAATCATTTCTTCAAAAAACACTACTTGACAATAACGATATGAATTGTTTCAGTCAAGTAAACATGAGGAATTTGTGTAGACCCTCTCTATGCAGAGGCTGCCTTGGTCCCTATGTCTGTACACATCGCCTACATCTTTTCCTATGTGCAATTCAGTGAGTTCTTGCTGCACTGCATGTGTGATAAATCTTTTTTAAAGATGTATATAGCAAATTGTCGTCTATTCCAGCATTTTCTCCCTCTGTCTTCTCTCAGTGACACTGAGCTGTTGCTGTTCACATCCCCCCCTCTGAGAGGGTTTGACATAGGGTCCAACACACAGCAAAGAGGGTCCCTTCCTCTCCCACACCTGGGAAATTGTGAGATGCTCAGGGAACAGGTGAAGGCAGGGGAACATTTATCTCCCCATGGACATCGGTAGGTATGACATGCAGAAAGTGTGGTATGCAGAAAATGAATGCATGTTTTTCACTCCTCGTTTGGACAAGGACTTTACAACAATTATTTGCATGATTGTCATGTCAAGATTAATTGTTTTTAAGATTTTCTACTATTGAGAAGCAGAAGGCAGAAAATGAACTGTAGAGTTTCACAAAAGATAATTCTGTGACTTGTTACCATACCAGTAATCTCCCTCACTTCAAGGTTAAAGCTTTATACACTTATCTAAGGGATCCTTCTGTAGCTTATGAGACAATATCCTAGGTTAGGAAGATCCGAGGCATACAACAAGAACAAGAATGCTGAAGAACCATCTTTGACTAGAGCCTTGACTTCTCAATCCTCTAAAAATGCTGCAAAGCACATCTTTTGCACTTCTCTGTTTAGGCTGTGAAAGCAGATATCTATATATGGACTCTGGTTACGCCAATTGTGTTGTAATTATAAATGCACAGGAGAGGCATGCTTAAACTCCAGATGAATGCAGACAAAAATACTGGGGAAAGGTAGAAATAAAAATACATTTTTCTGGTATAGGCTTCCCAACAGCAGTAGACAAGGGGTTTCATACCCTCTTTTCTAGAAACACAGTAACAAGACCATTTTTCCTCACAGTAAAGTTTTGCAAGCAGTGGAAGAAAGATTCCAGAAACTGAAAGGCAATATCCACTTATCCACAATACTCTTTCTGTAAATCAGTTAAGCTCATTGACTACTTAAACACTGGAACAGTTAGGGGTGACATTACAATCTCTCTGTATCCAGAGTGTGAAAGGGGAGAGAAATAAGAAAACAGACTTATAAATCTAGGAGGCTTTTGAATCCCTGGCAGAAAACATTCAAAGAAAATAAAATACTTCATTGTTTTAACTTTAGGGTCTGGAGCATGTAAAAGCATTGTATGGAGTTACTTCTTTCAGTGTGTAGAAGTGTAGCTGGATACAATTAAACATAAACATCAGTCAAAATAATTTTATGGGCCTAGTCTGAATTAAAATCTTACTATTTTGCATGTTTATTGTAAATTATTTGTGTGTTCCTGACTCTTATTATTAGGTCACCAAGAACAAAAGAACAGAAGAAAGGATACAATACTCATACATAAAAGGAAGAAGTTATACCATTCCATTGAAAGTATTATATTTCTGAATACAACCCTAACCCATAAACTTTTTAACTTTCAAATCTTTTAATCCCTTTCTTTTAACTCTTCTCTGGAGTGCCTAAACTGTGGTTGATACATGCATATATTTGTATTTATCTAGTCTCAAATAGGAATTAAATAAAATATTTCCCATTTAACTCCTTGAGAACGACACCACTTCTGTTTCTTTGAAAACCAGATATATTCACCAGATGCAGAGGAGTACAAAGATCTACTGCTTTGATTCTTAACATTTCATCCTTTACAATTGGCTACAACTTTATGAATTTTGAACACTATAACCAAAACATCCAAGCAAAAACAAAAGGGAAAAAAGTTCTCTCACCTGTCACTAGCTTCTTCACAGACCTCTTAAGGCATTTCCTGAAAGCTTAAATGAAATAGAAAGTAACTCTTAATGCCAGATGCTTCTTTAACATTCAGAGGTTTTTCACATTGGGTAGAGATACTAGTTATAGAAAAACAAGACACACATAGATAAAAACTTATTAGTTTTATTCCTTATCTCCTTAATTTTTCAACTCAGTTGTGTGTGAGCTTAAAAATGAGTGTACTCCTGTGAATGTCCCAAAGGATTCACATACACCTTCTTAGCCTCCAAACATATGGATTTAAAGGAAAGAGAACACAAAAAAGTAGCTTTAATAACACTCAAATAATTCCTTCTATATTTTGCCTAGACACCATACAATATTCTGATGTCAAATAATTTGACAAAGCCCTTCAAAATAACCTAAACCATCACCTAAACTGTCATACTGCTGTATTAAAAATCCTACACATTTTCTTCAGATAGGTGATAATTGGGCTTTTGTGGGTGGACTAAGAACTGGACACATTTTCTATTAGGTGTCCAGGGAAGACACACCATATTTAAAACATACATGACAACTGCAATATATTGTAACTCTGATCTTAATTTTTATTTTTATATTGATGATGGTTTTAAAGGAAATTCTATTTAGAAAAGTGAATGCAGCAGCATCATCATTTTCTACTTTTAGCACCTTTCAACTACATCTGTTCAGTTCAAAAATATCTGAGTCCCTGAGCTCTGGCAGCATGATAGGCATTTTCTGCTTGCTCATCATTATGAAATAAAAAAAGATGCTACCATGTACCCTTTCATCACAGCAGGCTACATTATATTCTCAGTCACACTGCAAAATTCACTGTATTCATATTACTTGAGGAATAGATCCTCCTTCTCAAAAAAACTGTCTTAAAACAAGTGGCAGGAATTAAATCTATTGTGAAATATATTTTGTAACTAGAAGTGTTAGATATCATTAAATATACATAACAAGAAAATCTGTTAAGAGAACAGCATTTACAAGACACCAGGTGGGGGGCAGGGGGGGAAAGCTATCTAATATGATAAATTCCAGGTAACCATTACTGCCTACTGGCCTTTAACAAAACTGTTAATTAACAGTGATTGATCAGACTTTGATAAAAAAATTAGGATAACACATAGAAAGTTACCTCTTTGTGGTAAAGTACTACATGAAATAAAGTTTACGTATTTATTGTGTTGGCTTATAAAGCTTAGTGAAAAATCCCTACCCTTATACAGCCCAGCATATTAATGACTATATTCTGGGATGCATCACTGTAAGCCTCTAAGTTTTTTATATACTTGATTTTTAATTCCCAGTGTAGGGAGCAACAAAGATTTGAAGGAAAAGGACAGCAAGTGCAGGTTGCCTGGGTGCTTTTGAAGATGTGTGCTTTTCAACATGCATCTCATGGTCCATAATGAAGTTCCTGTCTTCCTTAAAAGATGAAGCAACTGTTCACTTTACCCTGAGTGACCTCTGCTGGCAAAATAACTCACAGGCACACAGGTTAAAACCACTAAGAGCACCTTGGCAGTTGAGCCATGAACATACACACACATACAGAACTCGTTCATTTTTCTTGGCATCAGGTAGACGGCACAGAAAAATAAAATGTTTGCATGCTCAGGAAGCTAGTGTCCGAGAAACATTGACTAGTTTTGAGAGACTTCATTTATCTTTCTCTTAGAGTCTTTTAAAGAACTGCACTGCCAGAACTTCATTTAGAGGCAGCATATTTGAAGTGGCACCTACTGAACAAAGCAGTGACGTATGAAGTGTAAACCTGGAGTTTACTCGTACATATAGGTCTGGGGTAATACTGTGGCGCAGAATGGTTTCTGCCACTCTTTTTTTATGTAAGACGCAGCTGAGTCTGGAATGCAGCCTTGTATATTTTGAAAGGGATTTTAGGGGTCGTGAACTGATTTAATCTAGTATTACTTCACCGTTATTTTTAGTAAATAAAAGTCAATCTTAGCATTATATCTGGTTTGACACATCCTTAATGGAGTATAACTGAAATTTATTTATTTTGAGGTACATCTGAAGGATACCATGAAAGCTTTCTGCTCAATGCAACTTTCTAATTTAGAGAAAACTGGTTAAAACCCTGAGATCACTATATTCCAGAAAAACAAGTGACAACTACATTATATTCATGTGCGGTGTGATGTTTGCACTATAAAAATATCCACACACTACTAAACTAGAGATGCCAAAAAAGCAAATCAAGGTACCAATAAAGAACAGGTACCCAAAGAGAGACCAGTTTTGGCATCTCTCAGTAAGTATTTCTGAGACAGCATGAAAAACACCTTTATAGAAGCAACAGATGTATCATGGTTTAGGTAGTGTAAGGGATATCTAAACTCTGAGGTCTTCATGAAAGTGAAACACTCTAAGGAGTTTTGACCAAAAAAATTATTATAATTCATGACTTCTGATCACTGTAATATTCTACCGTATTTAACAATGTCCATGGAAAAAAATAGGAAACGTATTAGGTCTCCGCCTCAGCAAATAGTGAAATCTATTTATATGCAAATAAGCTATCCATTATTCATTTGAGGAGAGACATAGGCATAAAGGAAAAAATAAATTATCACTAGAAACCCTTAATGAAATCTATTTCAAAACATAACATTTTACAAGAGCACTCATTGATGTAATATTTGTTCAAGCCTAGAAGGGAATTGGTGTGTTCTGAACTTGGATGAGAACTGATACCACATGACTTCCCATGCCAATTTACTATATAAAATGCATTTATATCCTTGCTTAGAAACAACTTGATTATTGTAAATCTACCACCTCCTTATAAATAAGTGTATTCTCATGCTACAAAATAATTTTATGCTCATTTGGCTACTGACAATTTTAAATTATTTCCTTTTACTTTTAAATTATGAACACAAGAAGATGGGAAAATATCAAGATTGCATATTTTTATTCCAAGATTATAAATTTTCAAAGAATAAGACCACCTTTGAGAAAACTTGATTTCATGGCCGAAAATCCCAACTTTAATCCAGTGCCTGATTTTTATGTTAAAAAATGACAACAACAAAGCAAACAAAACACAAAAAACCAAACCCTTTCCTACCTATAAAGAAGATGCCAATAATCTAAAATCTGTTTCACTGAAATAAAAAGTGTTTGATAACTCAACCATTCAGTGAATACAACAAAGAAAAGCAGGACATAGCTTAATGTCAACCCGTTATATTTAGAGCCTTGAATAGTGAAAGACAAGACCAGATGTCAAAACCCTAAATACCATCTCTTCTTACTCCTCTGAGTCCATAATTATTTATCTTCCCAAAATCTGAGCTCATGTAAACTATACTGAAGCAGAGATAGGTGTGGAAAGTTTGGCACCACACTGACATATCTCTGAAAAGACAAATAAAAATATGTTTTTATTATTCCATATTTTCAGCCAATCAGCCCAAAACCCCTTCATCCTCTGGAGACATAATTTCAAATAAATCCTGTTCTTGTGGAATTCTGTTGAGTACCTTGTGAACCTCATTCAGCAGAAGCAGAAAACTCTCCCCTCTACCACTTTTAGTCCCATCAGCTGAGGCCAGCAGGGCTGTACCTGCACAGCTCACGTGGGGTGGGATCGTTAAGGACCATCTGCTGGAATACTTAGGGATAATGATTGATAATGAGCAAGAGCAAACCATTAGCGCAAATTGCATCGCTAATGAACATGGGCCAAGCAAAGGGGTGCTCTGGAATGTGAAATTGGCCTGATTTATCCACGTTCCAAAGATGCCCACCACAGCGACTGCGTGCTCCTCAGCTTGTATGCAGATATTCACTTGCTCGGTTGAAACGGTGCACGCAAATACACAGAATGATACCTAAAATGTGAAACTAGAAGATCTGAATGTAAATGCTATTTCTTGTGAAATTGTAAAAAGCTGGGCGTGTTTGAAGCAAGCTACACATAGAGTCTTCAATTTAATCCCATTCTTTTAGCATATATTTTTCTCTATTTCAATCCTTCATTTCCAAAGTAAAATTTAATATTTTGCACACGCTGTCACTGAGATTCTTCTAGATCTTCCTGAATTAATAATTCCAGACACGATCTTATCCCAAATTATAGATTAGTTCGAGCAAAGGACAGGCAATTCACTAGCTACTGTATTTTAAGAAGGACGGTAAGAAACATGGTTTCATTTTCAAGTCTTAGAGCTTATGAATTCATAGTGACACTTTAAAAATGGGGCATTTGCCAATAATGCTTTCACTCAAATTTTGAGCCATCTCTACCTCTGGTTCCAGTATCAGTGGTGCAAAAGGAATATAAAGAATAGAAGAATAAGAATATTTCCTTAATGGGTATAATAAATCAAAATTACACCAGTAAGAAGCAATTACAGCATATTTAACTTCATAGCACTCTTACCACTCAAGTCAATCTCTAAAATTATGTGTTAATTTTCATTCAAGGGACACTAAAAAAAATCCTAAAATTTTCCCGCAATGCACCTCTTCTTTGACCTTTTCATTGATCAAATTGTCTCATATTCCCTTAAAACCTTTTGACTACAGTGACACTATTAGAAAGGCCATAGCTATTTAACTTGCTGCTGTCGGAATCTGCCAACAATAGCATTCATAACATTACTAAAAGGACGCATTTTTCAAAGGCTGTAGTCTCCTTATGCCTCAAACTAATGCCATACCTCTCACTTCCTTAGAACCTACAAGCTGCTCAATACCAATTACTTTTTCAATGCTAATTTTAAGCTTTGAACATAAGATGAAGAGGGGGGTAAAAATAAAGCCTTTCTGGCTATTTCAGTACTTCCTGAAAGGAAAGATGACTCTTAAAATTCACATTTATACATGTCAGGACTACTGCTTTATATCTTAGCTTCTGATAAAAATTGGCATTTTAAAACAATATATATTTTAAGTTTTCTCAACGTAGGAAAAATTACTGGATGACCCAGAACTACTGACGTTAATACAGTGGAATCCATTAAGGTTTTCAACTGACTATCTAGGTGAAACAATGCACTTCATAAGTTCAGTTTCTAGATAAATGTATGATCTGGAACTAAAAATATATTATAAACACCAAAATACCAGTGCATGACTGTTATTTTATAAGTCTTTCATGAAATCAAAATAATATACAGGCATGCAACAATATTTATGGGCTTTCTTTTTGAAAGGAGAGCATGCCAAAGTAAAGATTCATCCTGGAAACAAACAACCTACTACAACCAATTTTCTGCCCACTTGAACTAACTCAGGTTAGAAATTTATACCAATGCCACGTGACTTTCTTTTCATTGATTAATTAAGCACAGTAGATAATTTTTTATTGACTAATTTTTTTTTAAATCATTCCATCATCAAGCAAGCAGAGCTGTCCATCATGACAACCCTCTCCACAAAAAACACTGGACGTACAATACACAAAGTAATCATATCTGGGTCCTTTACATTAGGAAATCAACATTAGCTGTGAAGTTAACATTAACAAGGCTGTCATGGCACTGACAGTTCCTAATACAAACTTACTTCAAAGAAGAAAGACCTAAGTAATTATTTGACTTCACAATCACAGTAAAATCACTTCTTCATAAACTCCAGGAAAAAAAAATTTAAAAAGAGAATCATTCTTCTCTTCTTCCCACCTAATAACCTAGGTATTATATTTCTATCAGGCTGCAATATGCCTACACCATTATAACATTCATAGACACTATGATGACCATCCTATGGTGTTAACTGCAAAATTGTCATATACAGAAAATCCAGAAACGCAACTTATTCCATTGAACTAGTAATCAGACAAAGTCAGTCTCAAACAAACTTCAACACACAGTTAGGTGTGCTTATATCACCGTATTTGCTCCAGAAAGAACATGTATGAGACACAACTTCTATTCAAAAATTATATTTCTCTAATAAATATTTTTTCTGAATTATCAATTACAATTAATTAGTTTTATATAATACAAAACCAAAATAGAAATCATGTAATACCAATTGTAGCATATTACCCTACCAAGACATTTATACAATAAATCATTAAACATTTTGATCTACACTAGCAGAAAGAAATCATATCAGAATGATGCCTCCTAACCTTCCAATTCTACCCAGCTTAACCAAACTCATCGTTAGATGCCAATTCCCCAAAGTCTGGAAAGCACCGAATTAATCTAATTGTGATTGAGTGAGAACTGTAGATCTGCTAATATGCTTCCAAAATCTCACAATAAATAATGGCAAAACTGACATTTTACTCTTGCATTTCCTGAAAAGTATTTGACTTAATGCTGTGCTAACCTATAGCTGAGCAAACAAAAATCAAATTCCACAAAACAAATTCAAATAATCCACAAAACTTAAAAAACATGCAGTAACACATGGGGGGGATATCTTTGTAGATCAATTACCTTCCAAAAATGGAGCTAGAAACAAAAATTGATAGCTTTATTGTGCACCAAACACTCCATAGAGGAACTCTGTAAGGACGTAACTTTCACTCTCTTCCATTAATTTCTTGTAATCTTACTTTTCCCCCAGTAAATAACACTCCTACCCCTTCTCTCCATCTCTCCCTCTTGCCAAAATTATCTTCATTTCACAGGTGACAGCTACCTTTCCTTTGGGATGATCTGACGCACAGTCAATTACAGCCAAAGCAATGGTTCACACGCTGTATTTTGGGTTTAAATTTGGCGCTTCTCTCGGACCTGAGAATGACTGCTGCACACAGGTCCTTTGTCTTACATTTGAATGTCAGAACCACAGAACGGTCAACAATTTAAAATACAGTGTATTACTCTTCTGATTCAAGACTTGAATTGCCAGGGTAGGTGGGAAAAAAAGACTAAAAACAAAGGTAAGGGAAAAAGGAAGAAATGAAACAGGACAACTGAGAGAGGCTGAAGAGGTTTGCTACAAGCACTGCTATAGCTATCTGTTCTTTCATACATATAACTTATTCTTGTGAAATAAGTGAAAAATGCTTGGTATGACAAAGAGATCATCACTATCACCTTTAGCTTTAAAATTTTTTTTAAATGTTTTCCATTCTATTAATGGACTGAGCTGATTATTAGGTTTGCAAAGTCTTCCATTATATAAACTCCTTTATCAAAATAATCTTGAATAACTTCCTGACACACTCTGCTTTTGTCAGATATGGCATTTGAAGACTCTCAGTTTAAGAAAATATGAAGTGGATTTTCTCAAATTGATTCCATGTTAGAAACACTACTGTCAAAGTTGACCGTACTTTTCAGATCTTCTTTCTTACTTGTTTCTGTAAGGGCTGTTTTATTTTCAAGCTCTGTAATATTTTTCAAAGTGTAAAAAATCAAGAAATAAAGCTATATCTCCCTTACAGCAAAGTATCTAGTCACACGTCTATGATTTTAATGGGACTGCTATATGAAAGTAGAAAAAAATTAAAAATTGTGAAAGATAACTCTGGTTTTATATGGAAGAAAATTAACAGCTTAAATTTCACTTTGGTGTATAATGAGTGGATAATTGACACTCTAGGGACCTTTACTATCTATGAAAACACACTTCTTAATAGAAAGAAAAATAAACACCACACCTTTT
>VZRL01001391.1:366662-398032 GCA_013397895.1 Origma solitaria | reverse complement strand
GGTGGTGGAAGGAGATTCACAGTTGGCCCAGAAATTAAGAATTCTATTTTGTGTATATAACCTGTACTTCAGAAAACCTGCACACTTCCAAAATTACAAAATGTCCTTGAATATGTTTGCTTGAGTTACCTTCAGCATAAGATAACATCTTTTAAAATGAATGAAAAAAAATTTAAAGATTTCTTGTATGATTATCTCATAGAACTGCTACTACAGAGTAGATTCTTTTTTGATTACAGAATCATTTCACATAGAAGTCAAGATCATCCGCAGTCACTGCATCACATACAGCACTGACAAATGCACTGATAACAGGAGTGGCATTGTTTTCATCATGTGTCTTGAATTTGTAGGCATAGTTGAAGATGGAGATTAAATTCTGACTATTTCCTTCCCTGAAAAGCAGTCTATAAGAGCTGAACTTTGGCATGTGTAAAAGTAAATCTCTTTCATAAAATGTTGTGGATACACTGCTCAAACTTTTCAGAAAAACTTGTGTATTTCCACTGTTTGTGGTGTATAAAATACTCAGTCCTTTATGCTAAACATTATTCTCACAGAGCTTCCTTTTTAAATTAGAGTAATCCTGCCAGTTCTGAAAAATCATAGAATGTTTAGAGGTTGCAATGGACCTTAAAGGTCATCCAGTCCCAATCCCCTCTGCCATGGGCAGGAACACCTCCCACCACACCGGGCTGCTCAGAGCGCCATCCAGCCTGGCCTTGAGCACTTCCAGGGTGGGGGTCCACACCTCCCCGGGCAACCTCTTCCATTGCCTCGCCACCCTCACAGAATTTCTTCCTAACATCTAATCTAAATGTCCTCTCTCTCAATTTGTACCCATTACTGCTTCTCCTGTCACTGCAGTTCCTGATGAAGAGTCCTTCCCCAGCTTCCCTGTAAAGCCCCTCAGCTGCTGGAAGGGAGCAGTGGGGTAACGCTGGGTCCGAGCACTCGCGTGTGAAACGCTTGGTCTTGTTGCTCTTTCCAGTAAATTGCTCTTATTTCAACCCATGATTTTCACCTTCTGTGCCTCCAGTTCTCCCTTCCAGCCTGCCACAAGAGGAGGGTGAGGAGTAGGCAAAAAGCAGCATGGTTTGGAGAATCTCAGTGGAAGCCCTGAATTGGGAGGTTCCATTCCTAAATCACAGCATGGATGAAGCAATAATGTACCCCCTTTTCCCAGATCACACAGTATATCCATTTCATTCACATTTCTTGACATTGCTTTAGTCAAAAGCAATCAATATTTCACAAACTACTTGTTATTTCACAGATTATTCTCTTATAAAAAGGGGTTTTTTTAAACAACAATTAACTATTGGGAAATTAAGGTTCTACAAATACAGACAATGATTTTATATCCATTTAGGAGCAAACTGGATCATTTCTTCTGAGTTCTTTTCATTCTGCGTCTTCCTCTAAATCACTGCTACTAACAAGGTGTCCTGGGGTGGTGTAATGATATCTTGTATTTCCTATCATTTTGTATGCTTGACCAAAAATATGGTCCTGTAGCTTTAACTGTGTGTGAGCCTGAACCCAGGCTCACCTGAGTTGCTTTCACCCCTTAGGTAACACTGTTTAAGAGTATCTTTTAAGAAGGATGCGTCCTGCATAGTGCTGGCTGAAGCCATTTCCCTGTTATCATTAAGGAATGTAGCTGACTCACTATATAGATATATAAATGCAGATGTCTAGAAGCACGTAAGAGGTAAGCTTGCAGGTGAAGAGAAAGCACACAGCTGCAAGAACAGTTGAGATAAAATAATCCAAATCCACTTAAAAATATTAAAACAATGATTCTTCAGATAGGTAGAATTGTTTTGTCTAAGTGAAAAAAACGTTGCCGTATTTATATAGGAAATACAGATGGTTAAACATTTATAATTCACAATAGCTAAACATTTATAATTCATAATATGAAATTTGAGACTATTTAAGGCATTGCGATAGAGCTTTTATTACAGCACAATTGTTTGTGTGCATGCTGATTTAAGAACTGTACTTCAGAATGGTAGTAAACGTTACTGCACTAAAGAATGAAACCATAATATTCCCTCCACTACCAACAAGAGCTAAATTCATTCCAGGAAATATTACAAGAAAAAAATTACCAGGAGAAATAAATGTCTTCAATAGGAAGGATCGTCAATAGTTTATCCTTAAACGTATCAGTTTATCTTTTTAGCACTAATTTGATGTCTGTATCTATTTTCAAGGCAAATTATGTCATTCATGCTTTAGCAGGCCATTTTAAGCATTTTCTTTATTTTTTTCTAGTAAATAATTCTGTACTCTTCACAAAAGAGTTGAATGTTCTTTCTGCAACAATCACAGTATTTTCTTCCTTGTTTCTAACTTTTTTTCACTTTCATAGAACAAGTACGGTTTGGTTTTTTTAGTCTGTGAAATGCAGCAGATTTAGGAAATAGCAATATCATCTTATTACTCTTACACTGTTCTGTGTACATCTGGTTTCTTAGAATGGAATGACAATTAATCACTTCCAGCAACATTTAAAAACAAACAAACAACAAAACTCAAACTAAACTTAATTTTAAACTTTCACAGTATGGTAAATTAATTTTGTGTGATCATCCCCAAATTAGAAGAATATACAAACAGGAGAATTATGTATATTAATCCCAAACTCATGCAAAAAAGTAAGACACTTCAGCATCTAACAGCTGACAAACTAAATTCCAGCCTGTCATCCCTCACACAGCAAATCTTTTCCCTGTTGAAAGCAATGGGCCTCAGGAATTTTTGATAAGGCTGACACAAGAAGAACATGATCCCATACATTATTACATCTAACAAAGTACTAAGGAATAGTTAGAGCAGTCTTTAAAGTAGAAAACAATAATACATTTCTGTGCTACAAGTTTTTCCATAGGAGTCTACTGCAGTTGTCATTCTTGTCTCTCTGTAGCCTCCAGTATTATCTATTAATGCAGACTCAGTTTCTATGTCTAACCAATGAATAAAAAACTCCCAGCTACAGATCCTCATAAGAAAAAACAGATTTTGGTCTTTGCCTGACATATCTTTGCTGATAACTTTTGTCCTCTAATGAAGGTGACAGCTTTTAGTCAAATCTAACTTATAGCCTCTGGAATAATTTTCAACACCACAGAGAATGTCATCATCTTACTTGGTTCTTGAACCCTTTACTTAAACCATTTTGATTCTCATGTCAGAACTGTAAGTCTCATAGATTCCTTCTTCATAATTTAACTAAGTTGTGGCCTATCAACAAAACAGCTTTCCCAGCCTATCAATATGTTTTTATTCCTGCAATTTTGCCAAAGGAATTAATACATCTTAGCAAACAAATAGCTTCAAAGGAGCAAAATCTTAGAAGCTGAAGAAAAAGAACGCCAGCCTAAAACATCATGTGTCTGGCAGTGTTTCAAGGGATCTCTTCAGCAGCTAAACAGAAATAAATTAATCACAGAGGTAATAATGCCAGCTTTAGCTGCCTGTGGATGAGCTCAGGTGAGTATGATATTTTGAGAGCAGATTGTCAGGGAGAAGAGCAACAGGGAGAGCACACATACACACAGAGACACAGTAGAAGCCAATAAGACTATGAAAAACTGAATTTTTGAAGTGGAATCCAATGAGGTTTAAATCAAACATAAGAAAGACTAAGAGATTGCAAGGAGCCTGGGAGACACCAACTGAATTAGTACAACACCAGTTACTCCAACAGCAGTCTGCAGCTGAATTGATATAACCTCAGTTAAAACCCACCCAAAATCTTTCTGCAAGCTTTAAATCTGACTGTCCAGAGACAGATATGTTGAAAGAAAGATTAGGAAGAACCAGTAAAGTCAATACAGTTTTCATCTTTCGTTATCTGAAAATATCAGATTTTTCTTTGCTTAAAACTTCCAGAATATTTACAAATTAAGAAATATTTAACTTGTATCTGCTCACTTCCATAGTAAGAATTCAAAGTATCTTAATCACAAAAAAACCTGCAATAGTAAGAAATGAAAAAAAAAAAAAAATTTAATCCTCTTTTTTATTGTGTGAACAAATGTAAAAATCTCAAAACTATTCAGAAAACCTTAAGATTATTAGCACAATATAAAATTGCCTCAATAACAGCTTGTATCCCATATCAGCAGTTTACTTACTATGCAAATTTGGCCTGGTGTTTTAACTGTGAAACCAAATACAAATTACTTCACATGTAGATAGTGCATATTAACCTAGATGGCAAGACTCAGTACATCTGTATACATAAAATTGAAATAAATTATATACAAGATAACAAATGTGATCAAAGTAATTCTTCAAGAGCTTGGAAGTAAAGTATTTACAGATAAGGAATATTTCCCTCTTTTCAGAAAGAGTCACTGTGATATTAAGAAGCCATAAGACTTTTGTATCACTTTTGATCCAATATTACACTGCATGTTTTTAAAAGCTCCTCAGTGCTCTTGCTTTACAGAAAATTAGCAGGTGAAGGGAACGCAAAGCCCCTGCAACAGTAAAACTTCTGAGATGTTTTGATTTTCTGCTGCTTGAGGAAGTTTTGAGTAGCTCAAGCACCCTCCTGCTCTCAGTGGTTCTTATACAGATAACTTTCTTCAGCCTACTCTTTGACACAGGTGGGTGTCCTCTTTTATTAATAGAGCAAAGGAAAATACCAGAAGGAAACAAAACAGGTTCTTAGAGGTTTTCAAGACAATAATCTTATAAGATTGAAAGGTAAGAGATAACCAAGCTATTTAGAGATTCAGAAAAGTTTTCTTCTTCTTTGGGCATGAAACAGGATGTTTATTTGGTGTTTGCCATGACATGACTCTCACACAGAAAAAACATAGCATTTTCTTACTTGCAATTCTCTGTTATTAAGCCAAAATTTTTTCTCCCTCACTACCACCGATCTCAGTCTCAGGTTTGCATGTTATATAATTTTCATACATATACACACATGCACACACACACATACACCCCACACAGAAAAAAATCCTAGGTGGTATCAGATTTTCATATTCCCTTCATGACTGTTGATATTAAAGAAACATCAGTAGAACAAAACATACATCCACTTAAAAAGTTGGAATCCAAACCCAAAGTTGAGTTCTTTCAGCAGCAAAACTAGAAATAGACCTTATCTGTTAAAATAGTTAGCAGTATGTTCTTGCTCATTATTTTAAAAGGGAAGATTAGAGTCTAAATTTGAGGTGTTTAGAACACTGTCATCTTCATTCCACAATTTTGTCCTTGATTATAGTTTAATTCTGTTCAAAGTAGACGTGTTTCTTATTAAAGAAAGACTCCTTAAAAATAAAATAAAATTACAGCACTGCTTTTAAAATGAAAGCAGAATCAGTGCTCATATTCTCTGGACACATTTACTGCTCTCTGACTATGCTTTGAAATTATTCCGTCCCACCTTTCTATTTTACCTGCCAGCACTTCAGATGTATGGAGTCTCACTATGATGTGTTAACAGAGCTTGGACTTCCTTTGTAGATTTTAAACAGTGTAAGTGCTCGGTAACTGTGCATATTTAATAACCTGAGAATTACACTGAAGAGCCACAGATATGTCTAACAGACAAAGGTGAAGCAGGGGTGCAGAACTCCTGTTACATTCACCTTAGACATGGGAATTCTCCCCTGCTGGATTCTGTCACATTCTGGACTCTGGAATTCAACACATTGATAGCAGCTTGGAGGAGGTTCAGGGGACAGGTTGGAGAATAGCTGAAGGACTGAAAAACAAAGATTATGCCAAACCTAAAGGACTGAGAGTTAAATTATGACATGATCACAAACTATGAACTTTGCTGGGTTCCTTAGATGGGTAAGTGAGTAGGTGTTACTTATCAGGCAAAGATATAGGCAAGGATATGGGCAGAGACAGGACCAAAAAAACCCAAAAAAAGTAAAAAAAAAAAGCAGTAAAGCAAGGGCTTTAGGGGACTAAACAGATGAAATAATTGTGACAAATATAAAGTATCCCTGAATAACTTATTGAAATCAAGATAAATACTTTGAAATTTTTCATCAGCATAGTGCAGTTTTTCCTAAGAACAAGATCTACATTAACACAGATACTGGAAACAGAAATAGAAAAACAATTCCAGGAAACACTGTTGTCTGTGACACTGTCACATGAACTCTTCTAGTCCTGAAATCAATTGCAACTGAGAAAAAAAATTATAGTAATGATTTTCTGAAGTTGATAAAAATCTTCTATTGCTCTTACTGTATTTACCTGAATAAAATAATAAGACTTTTTCAGTGACACTATGTCTTTGGCAATACTGACAGACATTTTCTATTGCAAATCTATTTAGCAATTTTGGAATCAAATCACACAGGGTCCATCTAATCCTGCTAAACAAGCACAATTTCCTGCTAGATTCTAAATGCTCCTTAACAGTGACAAGTAATATATATGTATACAATTCATTTTTCTGTATAGTGAAATGACAAATTGTCTGATATGGATCATGTAAAGAAAATAAGCTTTAAAGTATGGGGAAATATCTTTAGGAGTTTCTTTCATGTTTATTTTTTTTAATTAAAGCTTCTCAGATTTCTTCTAATGCCACATGAGGAACATCTTTGTGATCTTAAATGATGTTAACATTTCTCTCTGTTCAGTAAGTCTCGGTATCCTTTCACTACAATATGGAAACATATGTTGGTAACTCTTACTTTTCCTTTTAATGTACTAAATGACCCTGGTGTTATTTTTATCTAAAGAAAATAAAAATCACTTATATGTATTCTTTTTTTCTTAGCTTTGATCTCGCATTTAAATTCATCTCAGATAGTGTCATCTTGCTTTTCTCAGACCACAGAGAGCATCGAGCCTTGCTGCAGCAGCAATTTGATTACAGGAAGAAAGGCTGCACATTTAATGAACTCCTTATTTGATCTGTCAATGCAAATGGGTTTTGATGTTATTTCTAACATTGACTTCTAAATACTTTCACCATTAGTCTAAGCAAGGATGGAAAACAGAATGGGAAAGCTAAATACCCACAGACATCATCTTATCTACATGTAGCAGTACAGAATTTTCAAGGCAAAGACGTCTATGCTAACTATGTCGATCAGCATAGGACACATAAATAAGTATAATATTTTCTTTGGCACAGCACTTTTAACCCAAAATAACTCTGACGAGGTTTTTTAAGTGACACGAAGTTAAAAAATGCACAACAGAGAATAAGAAAATAAGAAAAGGTGAAAGCAATGCATTTTAGCCATTCATAAAATTTATGAGGAGCTGAAATTCAGATGGTGAGAAAGCTTATTCTGTATGAAAGAAAGTTCAGAGAAGAGCAATCTAGAAACCACTGACAGACTGTGGACACAAGAGGGTGAAACCAAATTGGACCTTGAAAGAGGGCTATTACCAGGAAAGGTCTAACTTCCAATCCACGCCAATATAAACCCATAGAATCTGTATGTTAAAAAAAACGAAGTTAAAATCTAGCAGTTGAGAAAACTTGTAGAGCAAAACTACAGTTTCTTAATTTATGTATACTTCTGGCTTCTGACACAAGTGGATTGGAGATATTAAAGTGTCATATGTGAGAACAATTCCAGAATGAGTGAATAACAGGGAATGTCAATAGATCCAAAAAGCTATGAGAGTTTTTTTTACTGTGATTTCCTGGTCAGGGGCTGATTATGGAAAATAATGGATGACCCACAATATCAATTTGTTTGTTTAATTGCTCATTAATTTTCTCTGTTGCAGGGGAAACGTAAGAGAGTGTGTGTTATACGATAGAACAATGAAAAATACAGAGAAATGCTGAAAAATAGATTTTGTGCTCATATGAAAATATGAAAGGGTACGACGTATATTGGATCTTTGCCACAAATGTTTCCAGACTTATTCCTAAGCAGTTACTCAACGACAATAAAAAAAGGCTTCTAAATACTTCTTTTGTTCCCAAACCTACCCCTCCCCAAGTTTTATACACTTAAAAAATAAACCTTTTTCTGCAAATAAAAATATTTTCTACAGTTAAATGTTTTTTTACTTCACTCTGGCACAGGTGGAAATAACAATATTTTGAAGAGAATCAGTAGCTCCACTATAAAGACATACTAGGCTGAGTATCTAAAAAGTAGAGACTTAATACTTTATGAACAAAATTCTTGCAGAATATAGTGTTATATATAATAACATACACTACGTTATATAATATATATAATATAGTGTTGGTGACAGAAATGTCATCTTTAATATTAACTAGAAATTACACATATATTATGCATCGCCTTGCACATAAATTAAGCATACATTTTCCCCTGCTTAATGAGCCTAATTTAGTGAAAAAATCAGTAAAAACATACTCTCAGAAAAACTGTGTCAACAGTTTAATTCTGTTGAGGTATTTTATCTACCGTTTATTGCAAGCTGTTCACTGATGTAACTTTTTTCCAAATTAAATACGGAATTATCTTTCTTAGATGCTCATAGTTATGTTTTGCTTCTACACCCTTCTGAAAGAAACTTTTTTTGCTTAGCTGATAGCATATCTGTCATTAATCATGTTAAAAAAAACAATAAGAGCTCCTTAGGGGAGAGAAATTGTTCTCTTTATTCTGTCATTTCATGCAATCAGCTATGAGTAAACCACTAAAGAAGCACAAATAACTTTTCTGATTCCTTTTGTTCTTATTGTTGTAAATAGCATCGCTAGCCAACAAAAAGGGAAATACATCGAAGCCTTCCACGCATAACATTTGCAGCTTCGGAGAATATATCTTCCTAATTCATTTATCTTCTTGTTCTCTTGATGAAGAAAAAGGTTTCTGCAAATTATGCTCTGGTAAATACACAGTCATGCTTTTCAACAGCTCAGAGGCTGCTCTGAGTTTTTTCCTGATGTTAGATTAAAAGATGTTTTTCAAAGAAGAAATAAATAGGCATTACAAAGTTACATCAATGTGTAAGAAACTTTTCTCTAAGGAAAAACAAAATCCTGTTACCAGCGGAATAAAAAATGTGTATCATTGTTTAAAGAGAATAATCATCACATATTTTTGCTCAATTATATAGAATTAGGAAAAATAAATGACCATGGGATTAAGAATGCTTTGCATTTAAATGCTAAATTCATGCAAGAAACAAAAAATAATGCTCCTGCACTATTATAAAGTAACATATCATATTATTAAGTAATATAACTATTATAAAGTAACAATCATGGGATTGGTGTTAGGAGAGCTATTTAATACTGTAAACATCTGAATAACTACATAGGACAAATATTGATGTTTTATTGCGATGTATAAGATTTTGTGATTTCTCTAACTAAATGCCAATACAAGAAATTCCAGTTACAAATACAGAATCCGAACACATAGCAAAGGTTGATAAACTTAACCTTTGGATGCATGCAATAATTAGGAAAAAAACATTCAAAGTTTCTCATGTAGACTAGGAAATCCACAAGAAGAGTTCTGATCTCATCATGGACTTTAACGTGTCTTTTATTTTATAGCAGCTGGAATTTATCACTCTCCAGCTACTCTCGTGGATTAAAACTAGATCCAAAGGAATCACAAAATTTGTTAAGTGATATTCTTGACCATATGAGATGACTGAGGTCTCTAGAAAAATTACAACAGAAAAAATTATTTACAGGCATGACTGAATGCAAAAGGAGACCAAGAAAGCTTTTTGTGCTGTGAAAAGGCATCAATGCTGAGCTGCAACGGCGAAGGAATTTGAAGGAATATTCTGATCTGGAACTGAAGCTGCTGTGTGGTTTCCAACCCTTCTATAGCCAGAGCAGCCAGAAGAGCTGAAGCCACAGTCACACGTTGTTTTCTACAAGGTTTTACACAGATCACTGTATATAGTAAGTTATAGGATATATGATAAGCTGTATCTCCCCAGAAAAATCCTCTGAAGAATGAGATCAGTTCAGTTTGGTGGGAACTTTCTAAGTCAACTTAAACATTGCTTTCTATATGAGGAAAAAAGAGGTCAATTCTGAGACTAGAATTTTCCACAGACATTCTCAAGGGCAATTGCATCCATGTATATCTAATTTAGGGCAAGAGATATATACAAGAAAAACAGAGTGAGGAAAACATTGTAGACCTCACAAATCTCTCATTTGAAAGTAACTGATGTTCAACATTATACAACCAGAGATTTTTACTTCTAAGTTTGTTTTTATTTATGGTTAAAGAGGGAAAAGTAAAAGAGGAAAGGAAGGGGAGGAAAGCTTAACTGTCCCAACACTATCAACACAACCCTCAAACCAGATGGTAAATGCCGTAAAACAAAAAAAGTGTACTCACTGAGTTTTAACAGTTCACTGCTCTCCCCAGATACTACATTAGGGCCTGGGAGATGTTAGGTTTGCACACCAAACAATATGAAAAATCTTTTAAAAAGAAATTTTAAAACTCTACTAAATCCCAGGTAATATTACCTGTTACTGCTTCTTACACTTTTATGGATTGCAGAAAAAGGGAAATCTGTTATATGTTTGCCAGATGAAAGTCAATCTTCAGAGGAGCATTAAAATCCACAGAGAACCAAAGATGACAAAAGCCTGTGATCATCCAGTCACTTCAACTCACCAAAAATCTGGGTAACACTTGGCTGAACCTGATGAGAATTGAATGATCATATCAATTTTCAGGAAACTATTTTGAAGGGTGAAGAATTGCCTCATGCTCAAGAAGGACAGACCTCAAAATTTAAAAATATCAGATAGTATATGAATTCTGTGCTTTGCCAGGGAAAAAATTCATTACTACTTCCATCAATAAATATCACATGGAAAAGTAAAATGAAGTCAACATTACATTAAGATACATACACACGAGAAATTTTAGTCTAAAGTGAAAGTCTCTGTGGGATCTCCAAAAGACAGGGCTTATTTCTGCCAGAAGAAAAGGTTCTCAGATGAAAAACTTTTGCTCTAATCTTTCTCTATTGGAATTTAGTAAAATGAGAGTTATATTTCAGACTAAAAATATGCACATACACAGGCAGAGCCTTTGATTTTTACATTTTTTTAAACAAAATTATACTAGCAAAAGTACTCACAGCATGCATATTTTGTCTTTTCTTCTAAAATACTGTTTTCTGAGCTTCGTGAAAGCACTGTAAAAAGGTTTTGGTGTTTTGTTTGGTTTTTTTTTATTTTAATGGTGCACATTACTTTTAGAAACAAAGATTAAAGTGCTTTCCAGTCAGATTGAGTATCTTTTCAAACACTTCCCTGAGTTCTGCTCTGTACTTTCAGATAGGAACGACTGATGATTAATTCTGATATTCCATCCATTCTACACAGGAACAGATGCCTTCAAAATGCTGGGAAAATTCCTGCAGACATCTAGAGTCCTCTGCCTTCAACCAACCAGTTAGTACAATATTGGCATTCAACACTGTCTAGAAGGTGAGATAGTTCCTGAATGAAAACACTAAACTGAAATTCAGGTTAAAAGATCCTATTACTTTCTGAAGTATGTTACACAAGACAAGGAAACAGTAACGTCCGTCATAAGTATCCTTAGATGGCCTACAAGAGTATTTATGTTTATTTTCACTTCTCTTAGCGATGACACAAAATAAATATGTTCATTTGGTCATCTCTAGGAACAGAGAGAGAGGGATTTGCACCTTCCCAAAACTTCCTGTTTTTCCTGTGAAAGGTCAGACAGATTTTCACAATTGAGTCTGCTACTTCAGAAGCAAGTCAAACTCATACCCTGGGAAAGATTTTTGTAGAGGAAGTGCTATACATTCATATTACTTTAAATACAGCTATTACTCAAATCTTACAAGCCTTCTGGCTGAGTTCTCAATAATCACAGAGGTAACAACATTTCTCCCCACTTGCAAAGAGCAAAGCACAGCACCGCTCTATGATTTTGCCATTTCCATTCTGACATAGGTTCACTTCAATTTGTATTCAATAAAATCCTGCACTTGAAGTACGAGTACTTCTATGAAAAGAAGCAATGAGGTGGAAAACTGTCTTTTGAACTTTTTCTTTCAGTGTTAAGAAATTCATAGCATATTTCAAACACCCAGGAGCTGTTACAATCTCTGAAAGCATGTACCCTGGAATGAATTTAATTTAATCCTTACAAAATAACTTGAGTGGAAAACATAGTTCAGAAAGAGATAGTGTACTGTGGATTTCATTTACAAAGAAATAAAATTATTTACTGTACAACTATAATCTCTCCTCATACTCTATGGTGATGTTATGATTTTATATAGTGCCATTTTCTCTCTGTGAAGTGAATTCCATTTTCGAGTTGTCAAAAATTATTTAGATTAACTTGAAATACATATAAACCCTTGACAAATATCCTGCCTGCTGTGAAATAAACCCAAGTTTTGAGGTTTGCCTGGCATCTTTAGAGAGGGAAATATTCATCTTATCATAAAAGATTCCAGACTAATGGTCAACAGCAACTAATACTGACTTCTTGAATAACATATGATGCAATGAAGGATCAACAATTATCCGCTCCCAAAAGTTCTCTCACTAGTGGTCTAGTGCATCCCATTAAAGATTACCTCAAACTTTATCACTGTACTCAAAAGTAACTCAAAAATTTTCCCCTTAGCTAAAGGTTGCAAGGCAAAGCAGCCCAGTGAAATTCATGCACAGCTCTATGCAACAGGATAACCACTGAGGTCCACTGAATACACAGACAGCTTTCCAGAATCTCCACCTATTTTAAATTATATTATGCTGAAACTCTTACTCATCACTTTACAAAATTAAAGGGTTTTTACAAAATAAACTGTGCAATTAAACTCGCCTTTGTGATTCCTTCCTTAAAAAACAAACACACAAAGGACTTCTAGTCTCCACTGGAAGCCCCCAACAAGCAACTGGTTGATGCCCCCTTCCAAACTGAAAAGTGGAGAAGACAAAATGAGGAAAGATATTTCTGAAGATAATGAAACAGTCTTAACTTAAAGCTTTAAACATACTCCAAAAGCCAGATACTGTGGCTGAAACAATTCTGAAATAATTCTCTACTTTCCTAATAGCTCTAACAGATTATATTTATCCCCCAGTGTTAGAAAGACAAGCAGAACTAGAATCTGGATAGGTGTGATTCAGTGCACCTCTGTACACAAACTCCATATCACACAGTGGTGCCCTGGGCATCGTGCTGCCAGTGGGAAACACACCACAGCAACCTGCTCTGGGCACACAAACAAACAGCAAAAAACCACATGAATAAATCCACAGAAAAACAAACCAAACCCCCACAAACATGCACCACCAAATCTTGGTGGTCCACACTAAATCTCAATTATGTGCATCTTCAACGAAATAAAGACTCAGCATCGAAAATGTACCATTGTGTCTCTTAGAGGCATATATGGAAGTACAGTGTTAAAATTGTGGGGGATTTTTTACATATACGCATAAAGAAGGGAGTTGCCATTTGTTTCAACAGATAATGCTAATGTGGGAATGAAGACAAGCAAGGACACAGGAGTGCCTCCTGACTTACTGCTGGTAGCTTCAGACGACTCATGCAATGACTTAGGAGCCAAATACAAGCAAAAAACAAAAAAAAAAAAAAAGGGAATTAATGATAGATGCTACAGCTGGGAAGAGACATGGATTTGTTTGGGGGTTTTCCAGCTCTGACTTCTCTTTTCCTGGTCAATGGGATGGCACAGCTCAACAGGGCACAAATATGAGGTTAGTTCAAGCCAGTCTGAAAAGATGACCCTTCATTAACCTCATGTGCAAGCCTCTCAAGACAAAATCTGATAATGTGAGCTAAGTTCATCCTTACATTATTTCAGTGATTAAAATTTACCATGGATTGATGCTTTTTTCTGCACCTAAGTCAGAAAAACCACAAAGTAAACATTTACAGAGTTCCAAGCCACCAGTCTACCCACATATCAATGGAAATGGATTTCAACACAGGAGTATTTGATAACCCATCTAACAAAGATTTGGAAACCTTCAAGTCCCAGAAGCTTGGAGAAAAATGAAATGTTGACATTGAGAGCTTCTGTAAAAACATCAAATCCACTGCAGAGATCCCCACAGAGCAATCCTGTACTCACAAATAACATATGATGGAGAAATACAGGGATTTGTCCGTCACAAATGCAGACATAAGAGAATTATTGTCTCATATAAATTCAGTAATAAGGCCTCCTTAAGGGATTTTAAAAAGTAAAGAATTTGCTTTTGAGTAACTGAATGCAGTATAGCTTTGAATGTACATTCAGATATTGAATAACAGATGATTAAAACCAAGGACCTGGAAATACAATTATAAAAAAAGATTATGCAGGATCACAAGCTTCCAGCTTTAATCACAATTTGGAACAAATTTCACCATGAATAGCTCCAATTGCACTACTTACAGGAATTACTGCAGATGACAGGGCATCACTAGAAGCATCAGGACAAAACATTTCCAATCTTAACATTTACAACACCCATACTTACCTAAATTTCCATTTGAAATGCAGCTACTCATCTACTGCAGATGGTCTTTTCCTGAGTCTAAAATGAGAAAGAATTAAAGAATTATCACCATTCATGCTTTCATTTTCCCATGAACTTCAGAACATAGAATTACGCCTTTTCATAAGCCTGAATGTATCCTAAAAGAGATGGAAACAAATCGCAGGCACTGTCAAGATGCATGGAGGTAATGAGTCCAGTGAAGATCACCATCAATGTCACAGAGTTCAATCACCAAGAGTGTAAACAAAACAGTTTTTCAAAAGAGCATATGGAGTCAATGACTCTTTCAAAGTTGTACAGGGAAATATTTTAACACAGTACAGAGTTAACCAAGTACATTAACAACTAGAGGAAAGTTTTACAAGGAATACTAATTCTTTTCTTGGCAGAAGAAAACTAGTTCCACTATACATTAAAATGAAGGTAAATTAAATTTTAATTCAGCAGAAACATAAAATCCTATGAAAAATAATTTGCAATAATGTGCCAGAATTTCTCAAAAGTGTATAGAAAAAGATATTTTCACCATATACGAAGACAGCTACCCAAGAAGAGGACGGTCTAAAGCAATTTGAAGAAGGGCCCCTACTAATTTGAGGAAACGATACGGTACACTCAGAATGGCAAACGTTGCGAGTAGTCTGCTGGAGTGAAGTAATATCAGAAAGAATAAGAAACAAAGTGTATGCATAAGAGGCACGACATGGAAGTATTTTTAGCTTCTGTGTTACCTTGAAAATGTCTTAATTCAATCCTGGGACATGTTTTAGGAGGAAATACAATCATCCACTTTGCTGCTTTTCAAGGAACATTAAGCCAATGGTGCAAAGTGGAAGGGAGTAGAAGCCCTCCCTAGCCAACTTCCTGATCTGAATAATCCAAACCTCAGACACTTGCAGCTGGAATAGAAGTAGACCAAGACACTCAGGAAAGATATGCTTCACTGTGAAACATTCATGAAGTTTCATCATAGCACAAACAGTACATGGAAATAAGAAAATAAACAAATACATTTATTAATGAGTACAAGGATGAACTAACAAAGGTTACCTCATGAGCCAGAGCACACGAGCAATACAGCGCTGTGAACAACAGAACAATTTCCTCTGAAATCCCTCAAAGACAAAGCTTTGTGAAAACATATCTCTAGTTGAATTCAAACAGCCACTTTTCTGCCTTTAAGAAGTGCATCCAACCATAACACTCATGACTGGAAGTTTTCCACATTAAGCATTTTCACACACCTTAGCATCAATGCATGCGTGTTCTCCTAGAAGTTGCTAATAGATTTAGAAATCTGGATCAAATTCTAAATGCCCATTAAGTATAATTTTACAAACTTATGTTCACTTAGAAAGGCATCAGAAGAAACTGCAGTTCACCATTTACATGGAGTGCCCAGGAAATAAAAATAATGCTGCTTACATAATGTATGTTTTATTAGTTTTTCTCCTCATATTTGTTCTGTCTTTGGTGTCTTTACAGCCGAAAGTATCTAATTACACAAAATAACAGAAGAAACCATGGTACATGTGACACCAATTTTACATGGATTTTATTCTTTTGTAACTATTTTCTCCGGAATTTTGGGAAAAAAGCAAGGGCGGGGCATTACACATTTTGTTATTACCCTGTCTGATGTTATTTCATCTGATCACAAGCTTCATTTTGCATAAAATGCATCTAAGATTTCTAGAAGCTTTTATTCTGAAGCAATAGAAAATATAGCAAGCAACATAACACAGAATATTCAGAGCTTATGTTGTCCTTTCCCAATGTAAACCTTCAAACAACATCCCATTAAGAAATCAATTTGCCTTCCTGTGAACAAGCTGATGCAATGATTTTGAGATCCGATCTCATATCTGCTCAATAATTATGAGACAAAAAAATGATTAGATTTTTTTTGTACCAGTTTTATTGGGTTTTATTTCCTTGAGCTGATTATTTGCTTTCATCAAAGGTGAATAGCATTTTATGAAAAAAGTGTATCAATTATAATTTCAAATCTGCTGACCATCAGTGTTGATGATGTTGTACAGAGGAAATTATTTATCATAAGCAATATCTTAACATAGTGACATTTCATGCAATTTTAAGGTTACTTAAAGGAAAAGCTTTCTAAGACCTTTAACAACAGTTCAGAATAGACTAACCTTCAACAATATTTATTACGCTTACAACATCTACACTAATCAGCTTTTGAATGCAAATTAGGAGGAATTAGGATAAAAATTTAATCTCTGCAGTACCAACAGTTGCAAAATGCCTTTTAACAATAGAAATCCTTGTTAAGATGCAAAGGGAAAAAAATTAGTAACACTTTTAATTGTAAAGTAATGGTAATAATACGTAATTATAATTCACTAACAGATGTCAATGATTATCCTAATCACTTTACTTGTATATTCTATCTGATTCCTTGGTCTGTCCTTCCAATATTTATACTTTTAGGTTGGATGGTCTATCACTCAAGATGACGCATTCAAAAACTCTGGCTCATTTATTCAAAGACATTCATTCCCATTCAGGTGTTAGTCAAATAGCTTCCTTTGCAGAACAGACTCTTCTTGTTATGTAACTGGAGTTTCCACTGTCCACCAAGAGAAAAACCCATTAAGGGTTGAATATTTTCAGGACTCATTGAAATTAGAAAGGTTTTGAGTGCCAGTTAGAACAGCAGAACTGTATTTTTAAGAAATGGGTAAGTAATACTTGTGAAGTTTATGCTCCAAATTAACAAACCGTTCTCAGTTCTCTTCCACAGCATTTTAAAAATTCAGTTTAAATGCCCAATATTTTAAAAAATGGAAGTTAATACAATTCTTTTAATAAGACAGCTCTAATACAGGCGCCAGAAAATGCAGCTTTTGGAAATGTTTGAATGTGAGATGTAAACTTGAGAAAACTCTTCAGCAATAATCACTGCACCAAGATAAGATTTCTGTGGTCTTTTGGCTTGAACAAATTCTGCTTAGCTTAAATACAAAACCCTGTAAGGACACTGATTGGCAAGCTGTTAATGGTGCACATTTAGAATTTTCTCCCTTCATAAAGAACGTGCTGAAATAGAAAAGCAAATTAAAATTAAGCACATGCATATGTCCATTACTAATACATGAACCTGCATACGTATATTTCACAATTGTCTTGTAATATGCTGGAGAAAAACTAATTTTTTAAGCCACTGGAGCTGGATAATGTCCTTTCATATCTGTTTTGCCCCATTACTTTTAATTTGAGTAAAAAAAAATTAATCGCAGTCTAATGTTAAAATTGTGTCACAAATAAGATGCAGTGCAATTAAATAGCTAACCTTCAGAGTGCTAACCAATACCTGTAAAATGTAGGAAAAGCATTAGATGTGTCTCTGGCTGTAGATCAGGGAAGGAGGTAAGGGCAGGATTCATTACCTGCAATTCCAACAGTACAGTTTAATCCTGAAAATTTAGAAAATCTTACTTTTCCCCCCTCAACTCTTTTAGATGCTTTCTTTGGAAAAACCTAGGTAACAAATATTGTAACAAAGGTCTATTGGCTTTCCCACTAAATAAGCAATAAACAGAGCTGGTGTGTTTAGTTCTGCTGCCTGGCACGGTCCTGGATGCACTCCTGGACAGTCAGGCCGTGGTACACAGCCTCTCTGTGCCCACCTTCCTCTCAGTGCCAGCAGCTCCAAGGGGGAAAACATGAGTGCAGTTTCCTGGAATAAAAGGGTTCACATCTAAAGATCTATTGGCATAGCTCACACTCACAGCATACCATACAAAATACAGTTATTTTCATAAATGGACAGTAACTCCACATTTAGAAGGCCAAATAACAGGGCCATTCTTTAGAAATAGAGAAAGTACCCTGCAATTTGGGATGCATATTAAGGAATGAGATTATTCCTTCCAACAGAGCCATGAGGAGAAAGGTAATGCACATGAGAAAATGGCTCAAGGATTCGAACAGCACTTGTGACTTCAAATTTCTTCCCCCTTAGCTTTTGTATCTTTGTAACACATTTATAAAACATCAATAAGCAAGAGTTGATCAACACTGGATTTATTGCTTAGGCCTCCAGATATCATTTGTACGGAATTAACCATATACTGAGACGTGCATAAAAGATTTGGTGGGAAGCATCATACAGCATATGCTCTTCAGCAAAAAACCTGGAATGTTAGTTAAAATTTCTTGGTGCAACCAAGGTGCCTGGAAAACTTTGAAGCTGGTTGAAGAGTAGCCAGTCATCAAACTTGCAAAAAATGTTTGATATCAGAATAAATCTAAGGAAGATCCTATGGAAGTATAAATCAGAGCATTTTTTGGTTTGCCAAAACTATTATGAAAAGAGTAACACTGGCCAGATATTTCAGTATGAAGGACTTTGTGCTAACAGCTACTGCTGAACAGTTTAAATTGAGTTCTCAGCAGCTGAAAACTACAAGGGGCAACTCTTGAACTGATTTTATCTCCATCTGGCCAGAAGGGAAATTAAAGCATTTTTTGGAGTAGAAAATATTGAAAGAAAAATATCTGAAGAAAAGGGGAGTAGCGGAAAACCTGAGCTGTAAATTCTAGCAGATAATTCGAAAACTAATGTCAATCTTTCAGATTCAGCAAAAAACCAACAGCAATACTATTTGTCTATTTTAGCAATTTGTATTTCTAATTTGTATAATGTGCATTTAATATATATTTCTGCAGCATCTCTCTGGGAATATCAGTAGAATGATTTTAATATCTTACTAAGGTCAGGATAAACCAGGGAAATCTTTTCAATTTTCTACCTTTTAAAAAAGAAATTAAATCCCAAAGTAGAGCCTTCAAATATTGATCCTTACCCTATACAAGAAACTAACACTGCTGCTCGGACCCTGCTGCTGAATATGAGGTGGGCCATAAGCGCTGCAGCAACACTAATTGCAGGTAAATGTCAGTATTTTAATGCCAGGCACAGTAAATTGGAACAATTTCCTCTCGTTTAACCGTCATTATTAATGCATTAGCAAACATTTTTATGTTCTTAAGAATGACTGCCCTATTACTTTAGGAATATTTGAGAAGGTATTAAAATTAGATTTACTGATAAGTAGCAACATTCTGAAGACTCTTATTGGAAAAACAGGTACTACACATTCACACTATGCTGGTATTCTATCATCTGTCCCATTCTGATTCTGGTTTTTAAAGTCTCTTCCACAGTTTTAAAAACCATCCCATGGATCATTTTAATTTGATTGAACCAAATTAGATGAGCCTCCCAGTCCCACTCTTTAATATCTATTATTTGGCTTCAGTTCGGTGAAATGTAGGATTTTCATTTCCCTTCCCAGACTCCTTAATTATCCTCTTCTCTGCTCCTTTTAATTTAAAAAATAAATTGTTTAACTGACATGTTCAAAGCCTTAAGGAAAAAAAAAGTTTACAACTTCAGCATAGCATAAAAGCTGTTATAGATGAAATCTAATCTTTGGGCTTTACGGTGTCTTTTTAATACACTAATGACAACTGTTATGATCATTATTATCCAACCATATAAAAAAAACTAAACAGGAATACCTCCCAAGCACGACTGCTCTTCAGTTTCTATATTTCAGACAAATGTAAGGATTTTTAATTTCCTTTCATATCAATTATTTTTTATAAGAACTACTTTTGAAAGGGATACAAAAATATAGAAAGAGCTAACAGATTTGATAGAAAAATGAATCTCACAACATTTTGCATTATATGAATACAACTTTTGTTCCTTTGCTGTTGACTACATTTCAAAATTATATTTTCACAAGTTATTACTACCTTTATAACTGGAAAACAACCTTTACATTCCAGATGGAATTCTTACAAATATCATAGTTGCTAACTGAAATTTCTGAAGAATTAATAATTAGTACTCCTTCATCAATGAGATTTTTCCTAAGCAATGGCCCAGCCTTCTTTTCAGTGGTACTCAGAATACCTCTCACTCAAACTTTAGAAACTCAAAGTATGTCATATCCATTCCCACTATTGCATGACACACTCAAAACTTGAAATTAGTCTTTCTATTTAACCAGACCAACATCCTTAATGCCATGAATTGTATTCCACTGGGGAACATGGAGGGAAATCTTTGCCAACAAGTGTGCCCAGTTACGATAAATAAAGGCAGCAAATTTGAAGGGTACCTTGGCAGGGGCCACAGCAGCAGCTGTACATAGCAGTAGTATCTGTCAGTTCAAAGTTTGCAATTTACTTCGCTTAGTAACATCTCTCTGCAGAAAATTACAAACATAACACAGAAATACCTACTTAAAATTGATATGACTAAAATAAATATCTAGATCTCAGTACGGTTAGAGGATCAATACCAGTCTTAAAGCTGTTCAGACAAACTGAGACTGTCTCCAATGACATTTTTGGAGCATTCCAACCCAGAAACAGCAAAAGCAACAAGAGCTTTGCTTGCTGGTGGCCGCAGTGGCAAGGACAGCAGGAGCAGTAACACCAAGCAACAGCTTTAAAAAAAAACCACCCTAAGTACAAAAGAACTACCTTGAATTAATGGAAGCTACAGCTATCTTTTGATATATTGCTCTTTTCCATTTCTTTGTCTTTCAAATATTGCCAGAGTACATATTTTCCCAGAAAACAGTGGTGGCATCTGACATTTAGGGATAATAAACTCAAGACCAGCCTAAAAGAAGAACAGCAAGGCATACTTATCCAGCATAAGGTTACTGCAGAGTATGTAAAAGCAGAGGGGGGGAAAAAGACTCATACATAAACAAAGAAAGGAAAGACAAGAAGAAAGAGAGAAAAACAACATAAGCACATAATAACCACACTGAGGTAACTGTTAGTGCCTTATGTAAAAAGGAGCAAAAACAAGCCAGACCAAAATATTGTTGTGCTGAGAGTGTGTTAGCTTTTTTCTGGTATGAAAAATATTGGAATTTGTGATGCCATTCTTTTTATTTCTCTTATCACAGACTTAAATAGGATTAGATCACCTTGCACGACATGTATAACTTAAAACTTCCAGCAGTTAAATTTAGCTTTGCCATCCCTGTTTTTTCTGTAGAACGCTTACAAAGAAAAATGCTACAGAGATACACATAATGCACGCTGAAAATCTACACGACATTGCACAGCACATTCATTTTAATACCTAAAAAGTGAACACATGTAGTAGCTCTACCAAGTCAGTGCCATGTTAATGGCTCTAAAACTATTTCATTAAGAAGCAGAAAACCAGGAAGCAGTAACGTGCTTAATGTAAAATAAAAACACATGGAATACAGAATATTTGCACAATACAACCTTCAAATAAAAAGTAACCATATATATGACTAATTATTTGTTTAAAATACTTATCTGATTGTATCTAAAATGTCCCTGTAATATGCATTCACCCTATCATCGTATTTAATTTATCTGTATTTTTTTCAATTACACAAATACATCCTGTATGTTTTAGATGTTTTCCTATAATCTAATTTTAAAGTGATATTGTATTTTAACAGACACCTTAACATCTGCTGCTCTCTAAAGAATGGGATAATATGACAAAGCTTACTAAAATCGCAGCATTTTATTGCAAAAAATTATCCCTGTGATGTTATTCCACTCACTTTAGCAAAACTCTCAAAATTCCGACTTTGTTTCCCCTTAGAGAATTTTCCCCAATTATACCCACAAACCTTTGTGCATTTCTCAACACCTCTCTGCCTAATTGGAGCCCTCCCATTCTTATTTCCTAAACACTTCTTCACTCTTCTCTACAATGACATCTTTCTTAGAGTCATATCCCAGAGTCAAATTCACAGCATCTGTGTGAATGACTAAAACCAGGGACTCTCAACCCCTGCAGTGGATTTAGCAAGGTGATTACAAAATAAAGCACTTTTTATCACGAGTGCACCCTTGCAGCAATGAAGGTTAACTGTACATTCAGATGCACCAGGAAAAGGACTGTGCAACTGTGAAGGCAGATCTGCTTGGAGTCAGAGGTGGGAATAGGAGGTCCCTTTCAACTTAAATTTTTCTATTAGATTATTTACGGAAGGCCTTTACTCCTTCCTTGCATGTTGTCTCCTACATGCCCCGGAAAAACATTAAAACTCTTCTCAGAACTAATATGGTGCAAAAGGAAGAAGATGGCAGCTGAGACCTTTGGAGAACTGTGGGAGAATCTCTGCTCCATTGCATTTCTGCCAACACCAATGGTCAAGAATAACTCTTTCTCAGCACTGCTTAGTTTCACACAAAGGGAACAGTCAGCCACATTTTTAGCTCCTTCAAGCTGATGCTAAGTGAAAGTTGACAGCAGCTTTTAAGACTCAACATACCAGCTTGTGATCCGAAAATTGTGGTGATTTCTGTAATACCATAGAGACAAAACACAATCCTTTTACAGCCTAAAATGTGCTCAATATATGTACTAAGTAAATAACACTGCCTTGCCATTTCCATAATATTAGAAAAACTCAAGATTTTTAAGGAGATTGTTGACATTGCAGCTATTTTAGAAGTTTTAATGCACTTTGAAGAGCTTAAGTAAGCACTGAATTACCTTCATAAATATTAGACAATAGACTACAATAATAATCTTGTTATGAATCTCCAGCTTTATTTGTCCTGTTGGAATGGTTCATTCTCCAATACATTGCTGGCACTTTGCTCTAACAGCCAGAGACTCTTAGAATTCCTGATTACATTACTACACTCAAAAGCCTCATTATTTCAAAACATTTTATCATCAACTGATCGCTTTTATATTACTTTGGGGACAATTCCATAAGCCTGTTCTTACAAGATTAGCATTACACTCCTTAACTATATTTTGTTTACCTAACTCCGCAGGCTCCAAAAATCTAGAAAATTGGGAGAGGTAGATAAAAGCTTCCTCATCTGAAAGAAACAGGTAAATTGCTCATTTTCATTCATCTAGAAAAGTATCTTCCCAAATATAAAGGTTTATTTTCTTTTTCATTCTTAATGTGCTACTTACCTGAGGTTTAAACAATGTACAAACAAAGAACAGAGTACACTAGAGCTGTATCAGTCCATGCTGTGCTCTAATTAGACTTCAGCAGGTAAATAGAAAAGGACTGAGTCAATATTTGACTGAAGGATTTCCAATGAGCAAGAGCATCTGCAGTGACAGTTCTGCCATGTTTTACATGCAAATCTGCCTTCGGAGCCACTGTCAACAATCTGACCTCGCGTTAACAGCACAGGAATACTTCTGTACTCTTTAGTTATTGGTAATTCAGTAGCCTTATCTTCTTAGTCAACAGCTAGGAGACAGAGCACTGGGCTGAATTTATAAGCCCTTCTTCCTCCACTGCAGCTTTTTGCAGCAGCAGAATTGCATATAGATCCTATGCAGTAAAACGCAGCCGTGGCCTGGGATTCAGCAGAGAAAACAGTTTGACCTTGACCCATGCAGCACAGCTCGTGAGCTGAGCCTGAGAGCTAGAGCCTCCTTCAGCTGCACTGATAATTCCCTGTCTCCTTCTCATCCCTGTCTTCTCACAGCTTGAGGAACACAACAGTTGCCTGACACAGACCCCCAAGATCCGACAGCCCCATTTCTCTTCAGGTAAATTCACAATAAACCCCTGCCTTCCCTAGAGTCCACATCCAGCCTGTCCTCGACCCACTTGTTCTGCACCATCAGCTCTTTCAAACCAGCCACCAACATCTTCTCTATGCAGCCAAGTCTCTCTGTATCAGCCTCCAGAGCCCAGCACAGGAAGGTCATGACTTCCTATAGTATCCTCAACTCAAGGAACTTCCAAAGTCATTTATCTGGGTTGAGTTCATGCGACTTTTACTGAGCAGACTCCTACAGTTATGACAAAAAAGCCACTTTTCCTGTTAGAAGCAGCAGGACGTGGAACCTGTCCACATGTTCACAGAGAAAACATGTAACATTCTTTCAAGGTGCACTAAACACTGTTCACATATTTCTCTCTCTATTTTCAATCCACTGCTGGGAAAAATGTCAAAGCAACCTTATTCTATCATTTATTGAATGATGAAAGAACAAAATAGTTTCTGCTATTTTTACAGCCTCAGAAAAAAAAAAAAAAAGCTCTATTACTTTTCTTTTACAACTGCCCCACGACAGGTGAAATTACAGACCCACCTTGATGCTTACTTAAGAACACAGAAATGTTTCAGAGACCTTTCTAATAGGAAAAGAAATCGCTGAAATGCCACAAACAAGGGCCTTCTTTCTAAGACTTAGCACAATTATATAACTTGTTCTAACCCAAGACTGTGAATGGATAATTCATTGTCAGATAGAGAATATTTGCTGTTTGGGGTTTCTTTCAGAAAGTATGCAAGATATTCCAGCACTCTGAGCATCCACTGTACTCTGAACCAAAGTGAAGAAACTAGGGATGATTAGCAGGTTCACCTCAAAATTTTGTGCTTTTGAAGTACTTCCACACTGCAGCGCAACAGTGAGTGTTGAGGATATTCGGTAGATGTAACACTACTGGAAATGGGAGCAGATCATCATTATCTATCAAAAGGTAATGTTGAGACTACTTAAATATACCAGACTTAAAATGCAATATTTATGGACTTCCTGCTCTTGGAGAACAGGTCCATAACCTGAGATTCATTTTCATTACAGTATTTTTATACTGAAAGATGAATATAACTAATAATTCAAAAACAAATAAAACTTTTTGAAAGTAAACATAATTCTTACATATATTCTCTGTTTGCACATGATTTTGACTAATTTTCCTTCTTTTCCATTTTCCCTTCTCCTAATTTATATTCTTCAGTTTCACATTTTAGTACTTCATGGACAAATTATTTCAATATATTATAAAGACAAATTGTTCCATAAGCAACAAAACTAATGATACTCTGATTCCTATCGCTTCATGTTTCATGGTTGACTTATTTGATGTCTCATAAACACTCGAACAGAAGTTATTTCTGTACCTAGGAATTCATAAAACCTCTCTGCTTTGTTGATTTTTCCTCCAGAAAGAAGGGAATTTGCACTGTATCCTGTACTACAGTGGGGGATAAGGAGCCTTTGTCTACCTGGCTGCCAATATTCATGCTCACAGTAGCAATGTATTTTGAGAATAACATTTTCTCTTGTGTTGAAGTTGAAAAAAACATATGAAGGAAATAGAGGGAGTACATTGATACAGAACACACACAAACTTAACCAAAGCCCTTAAGCTATGCTAAAAGAAGAAATATTTCATCAGAAAAGTGTTATTATTTCTAGCCATTTTAGTACAGCATTGTAGTGTAAGTGCAAGTTACAGATGCAAAATGTTTCTGTTAATACCCCTAGTCTCTCTTCTTTTGCAATCGACAGCACAGATTTTTCCAGAGTTTCATTTCACGACAAAAATGTCACAATCTGAATGATCAAATAATGCAATCTCTCTGGCTTCTTTTTGTATGTTTCATTCTCCCTTAATAAATTTTGCACTGAAAACTGCTTTTTAAAGAGTAATTTTTTTTTTTAATATTTGAATACTGCTTTGTCTTACTTTGGTTTCTCTCTCTTAGCATGGACCCTACAAAAATATCAAATGAACAGCCATTTCAAGTGGGTTTGTAGTTATAGGGAACATAACAGTTGCTCTATACGGAAATATCCTAAGGATGTAAGGGATATTCTGTATCATAGATCATCAAGGTCAACCTATAAAGAGGGAGGAAGAAGAAAGAAGGGGCACATTCAGAGAAACAGCATTTGTCTTCCCAAGTAACTGTCACACATGATGGAGCCCTGCTTTCCTGGGGATGGGTGAACACCTACCTGCCTGCCCATGAAAAGTGGGCAATTAATTCCTTGCTTTGTTTACTTGTGCATGTGGCTTTTGCTTTATCTATCAAACTGTCTATATTTCAACCCATGACTTTATCCACTTTTACCCTTTCCAATTTTTTCCCCCACCCCACTGCAGGGGACTGAGAGAGCAGCTGTGTGGTACTTAGTCGCTGGCTGGGGTTAAAACCATCCCTATTAATTACGCTTTTTTTTTTCTTTCCAGTACTGTAAATACAAAATACGAGAAAAAGGAAACCAGATGATTTAAAATAAGAATACGCTTCAGTACAAAAGGAATTTTCACTAACAAAAGGCCAATTCTAATTAGCTCACTGAAAATCCTAGTAAAAACTTCTGGATGCACACAATGTAATAATTGAAGAACTGAACTGTTTTAAAAACTTTTCAATGTTTCTGGGTGAACACTATTGCAATCCAACCAGCAACAAGAAAAAATAATTAGTTTTCACAGAATACTGACTTTTATATCAAAGCTGCTGCTTGTAGTCATTGAAAAAAAAGTGGACAAAACTACCTCTGTGTGATATGTTCAATTAATTTTAAAGATAAATTCTGTTACCCAAAGTAATTTATTCTAGGACTCTCTCAAACATATTTTGCTGAAAATTCAATCTTTTTTTCTCTGTAACAAAGAGAGTCTTTGGTGTGTGCAGTACTTCTTTTTGTCTGTTCCACTCTGTATCTGCAATATATTCAGTGCTGTACAAGACATGTACAGAACAAAAGATAAAATACTTCTCATAATAGATTACTAATGCAATGATTTTCAAATCATTCATATAAAATCATTTACAAGGCCACGATGGAAAATTCACTAGACTTACTTGATACCACTTTTCATTATGAAATCTGCTAAGCGCACAGTCCCATTTTCCTAAACAATTACTGGAACAAGCATAGGAAGGAAGATCTTCCCAGAGAAGCAGACAAATATAAAATGCTCATTATCCTGGACTAAACTAAACTTGGCCTAACTAATGAACTGACAGAAGAGGAGCTGCCATTAAAGTATAAGAGCAGTTTCAAGTTCTTCTTTTGTAATATCAGGAAAGATGAGATCAAAACTAACACTCTAGATCAATCTTTGGTTCTTACCATCTATTTCCAGGCTGTAAGCCTTATAAAACAAATCAACATTTGGTTCATTCAAGCTTGTCAAAACATTTTTCAAGTATTAACTGGCAAAATGGGAGGAAAAGCATGGAGGACCATTTCCAAGGACGACCCTAGAGAGCCACTGACTTCCATTTAAGGCAGGGTCTCAGGCAAGTGATGTGACTAAATAATGGAGAAAAGCCAGAGGATTTTATGGGCAGCTCTCTGGTCTCGTTTTATTTTAGGAGTGTGGTGAAGCAGACTCCAGCACTAAGAGATGAGGCAATTTGGTATGTTTCTCCCTTGAGGCAGAGTTCAAAGTAATTAATTACAGGCAAAAGGAAATTCCTCGGAACAGGACAGAATTGTGCATCTTCAACCATGGTGAAGGACAAGCCCATGACAGAAGATATATTTTGCAGTGGCCTAGAAGACAATAAGGTTTGACAGATGAGACAAAGAGCCACAAACCTGACCAGTAAATGTGTCTCTTTTCCCCTTATGCCTAATAAAGTGCCTAACCTGGGACCCAGAATGAGACAACATAGTAAGATCAGCACATATACATTAGTAATAGACAGAGTTCATGCCTTGATATACACTGCTGAACTAAAGAAAGCAGGAAAACAAGCTTGATCATTCTGACATGCTCCCACCTGGTGTCAGAATAACCTTGCAAGGCTGGGAGGCAGCAAGAGCTTCCTACTATGCATGCAGTGTCTATTAAAAGCAATGCCAGATTTTAGTGCTCTTCCTGGCAAGATTTTAAGGGGTGACACGTTGATTCTTCATGCTAATCATCCAGCAAGAATGCTTCCTGAAGCACACCTGGGTAGAGGGGCAGGAAGATGCACACACACACAGAGCCTCCATTTGTAAAGAGGAATCTTCAAAGGATGTCTGGGCAAGTCACAGAGGCCCAATGCTTTTTCTCCTGGCACAGCCAGCACAGGGCATGCTGTGAAAGACTGGCACAAGGATCACCCTTAATTTTCTAAGTCTGCTGTTTTAAAAAGCTGTCAAACTTGCATACAATTAGGAAGTAAATATACTTTCTTTACTGATTCCATAGCATTTAGCCAGAGTTAGTTTCACTCTTGTTTGGGAGTTGTATTTATTTTGCAAGATCAACCTGCCCTCCTTTAATTTGTATTGACTCTTACCCTACACAAAGGCATAATTCCATGCTCGTGACATCACAGCTTCCACGGTAACCACTGCTATGATCTTGAAGAAAACAATTTTGCTCAACTAAAAAGGGAATAAAAAACCACATTAAATAAGTTTAATCTGGACTCTGCAGCTGCACAACCTCTTTACAGCTTCAAGGAAGAAAACTTATCCATCTTTTTCCATCCTGCAGGTCACAGGAGCTATTACACAGTTATCAGCCTAATGCACTCTAACAAAGGAAACCATGTATTTTTACTAAATCTGTAGAAATAAGTTAGAAATTTACTCTGTGTGTACAATAATTCTCTGTCTATATATCTCCTTTCTGAGAGCAGATGTTCTCTGAAATGACATAATCCTTCTCTGACTAGATGACAGTTGTCTCACAGTTCAGATATTTCAGCATCTGAGCGCTTAATGACAGAGATCAATCAGGGAAATAATAAAAGAATGCAAAACCTAAAGGGCACACCAATTGCACAACTCCTCTACAAACCTGCAAGGCAAAAGGAATTTCCATCAGTATTTTCACATGAATCGTGCTACGTTCATATCAGTAAATGGGTCCCAGTGAGGCTCTTGCCAAATGATCTTTGCACACCTGCGCACTGCCAGGCTTCCTCTTTCACATTAAGAAAATATATAGAGCTTTCACATCTATGAATACATTGATCATTGAAGACTGAAAACTGGCTGAACTGCCAGGCCGTGATCAGCAGCCCAAAGACTGACTGGAGGACAGCCACCAGTGCGGTTCTGCAGGATAAATACAGGGCCAACCACGTTTAACATCTTTCATTAACAACACAGAGGATGGAACAGACTGCACCTCTGTAAGTCTGCACAAAACACAAAATCGGGAGAGGGCCTGACAGCCATGCTGCCACTCAGAAGGACCTGGACTGGCTGGGGAAAAGTTCTGACAGGAGCCAGCTGAAGTTCAACAAGAGGAAATGCAAAGTCCTGCCCATGGGACCAGAGCAGAGCGGGGGCTGACTGGCACCTGTCATCTGAGCACAGGCTGAGAGCTGGGGTTGCTCAGCCTAGAGAGTGAAAGACTCTAGGGGAACTTCTCACAATATAGAAATATCTGGCATGGGGGAGTGAAGAAATAGTGCCAGACCCTTTTCAGTAGTATAAAGTGACAGAAAGGAGGCAATAGACCTATGCTAAAATACAGGAAATTTCATTTAAATATAAGAAATTGGGGGGGGGCAGGAAGGTGCGGTTGGTTGTTCAGGGGTCTTTTTGCTCGGTTGTTTAGCTTTCAAATTTGGGTTGGTTTTTGTCCTTAGTGTGAGGATGGTCAAACACAAACTGCCGAAAGTAGTTGAGAAGTCTCCAACTTTGGACATATTTAACACACAACTATAGATGCCCCGATGTGGTTGACCCAAGTTTAAACAGAGGAGGGTTGGACTAGGTGATCTCCAGAGGTGCCTGCCTTCCCCAGTGCTTCTGCAAAACAGCAGCTGCATGAAGCAGTCTTCCATGAGGACAGCAGCAGTATTCACATTTTACACTGAACAATTCCTTGAACATTATCCATGGTGGAGGCTGCCTACATCACAGGTGTAAAGAAAGTTGCTCTTTCCTCCACATTGCTCCCTGATCATATTTATTTCTACCTTTTCACTAGTGCTAGCAATCGTGAGGCCATGGGGAGTCTGACAGATGGGAAGTTCAACAGGTAGAAACAAAAACATGAAACAAAGCGTATTTTCAGATGATGTGGCCAATTACATAATACACAATCACCAGTCAAAAGTAAAAGATCATTATCACCTTAAACCCTCTCCATATCACCCTAGATAAATTTATAGACTACACTCTCAAAAGCAGGACAGAGTGCCAAAAAAATTCAAAAAGACTACTAGAGGAAAATCAAGTGTTGATAGAACACAAGACATAAGGAGAAGTTTCAGCTAAAAAGAAGACTGCAGCAAAAATAAATATTCTCCATTGCTGATTAAAAAAATATATGGGAAGGGAAGCCTCTAAAGAAACCAAAGAATACTCAGAAGTAAAATATATAACTAATAATATATTATAAAAGTTAATGATTTTAACACCCAGATTTATACAGCTTGTCCTGCTTTAAGCAAAATATAATGGGTTTGCCAGCTTTTACAAAGTCCGTATATACATATGTGTGTTTTAAGCTGCAACTATCACTTGCTTCTAGAGAGGTAAATGTCATTTCCTAGACCAGTTCCAAGATCAGAATTTTAGGGAAAAGGTAATTTCCTGCCTGGTCTGACACACTTTCACCCAGAATCTTAGCAGGTCACATTTAGATTTCCTCTTAATGGCACTCCTAATTCCCGTGTGCTGACTGCTCCACACAATTTCACTCTCCACAAAGAAGGGCCTCTTTTCCTGCAAGGAAATACAAAATGCACCCAGCAGTGGAGGACAGCAAACAGATTCCCAGTTGGATGCCACATAATATAACCCAGGCCTTCAACCCAGAGCACAGATGCTTAGCAACGCAACAGGCACAGAATCTCTGGTTTAGGAAATACTGTTTCCCTGCAAATGAGCATCTGCTGCAGCAGGCTGGCAAAAATAAGGAAATTGTTTTTTCTATACTAAATATTCTGTAAATGGATAAATGAAATATTTTCACCATCTCCTTTAAAATTCCATGAAAAATGTTAGTCTCTGTGTGTGAGAATTTGACATTTCTTAGTTCAGAATACACCAACCAACAACGTAACGCAAAACAAAAAACTCATTAATTGCTGCACACCAGCATGATATTTCACCATTATTACCCCAGATGAAATTTTG
>VZRL01001391.1:283401-366612 GCA_013397895.1 Origma solitaria | reverse complement strand
ATGTTTGGTTGAGATGCCCCCTAATTTGGGGGGTTTTGTTACCATTTACATTTATAAGTTCAATACAGAGGTTTTAAAAATATTAATCAATACCACATTTTTAAAAAAAATTTTAGAGGCCACTAGTAAATTATGTATATTCCACATATCGCAAAAACAAGTTCACTTTTCATGAAGAGTAATTTTTATGTTTTGCAATTTGGGCACAGCAACTGACAGAGCACATTATATTTGAAAGTTATCCAGACAGTGTGCATTTTTAAGAATGTAATCAGTTTTGCTTCTGGAAATTCCTGGGCTTTCAGTTTATGACAGATCTAATCAAACCTTCTCCACGAGTTTTTCCTTAAATATTATCATCATAGTGAAATAGGATAGGTAAGAGAATGAAGCACAGCTTTGGGCATTTCAAAAAATAATTTTTTCTGTGGTTTTTATTTCCCAGAGGGCTTTTTTATTTGTTTCCTTGTTTGTTTGCTGGAGGTTTTTTTAGTTAGTTTGCTCATTTTCAGACACTGGTTTGAGAAGCCTCTTTCCTAAATTTCACAAAGTTGTAAATCAGATGAAATGCAGAAAAAAGAGTGAACTACATAGCATCATCTCTTTCAACCTTCTCAACTTCTCCCCTCATTTACTATATAAATAATTCTTTATATATCCAACTTGTTTCCAGGCAGATGAGATCTCGAGTTACAATCTCATCTGCGTTCAATGAAAATACCTGTTATACAAACAAAGCAAAGAAATTGCCATTATGTTACTGGCATATTGGAAAGGCAATGGCTTTAAATCCTCAGTCATTTGCATCGTTCATGTTTCACTAAGTGAAAAGTCACATATATGGAAGAAAATCACTCTGAACAAGCTCAAACCACATGTCTGTCAGGATGATGTCACACTGGGTGTACAACAGCCTAATCACAAGGCTGCTAGACTTGTGTTTGGTTTTTCACCTCTCCAGGGAACAAGAATCTGAAAAAATGTTCTGTTGGATATCAGACACTTAATAAATTATATCCTTTCTTCTAAGTTTCTTTTTCTTCACCTGTCAGTTGAAAATTGTCTTTAAACCAATTAGAAATAGTGTGCAGGACCAGACTGAATGAAATAGTTATTAAAATACAGCTAGTAGTGGAATTAAAGCTTTATTCACCACCTGATTTGCAAAGTCATAAGTATTAAAAAATCTTCACTTTTCTGACTTCCATTTAGAGTTAGAGGCTCTATCACACATGTAGTATTTCATTTGCTTTAGAGGAAAAAAAGGAAAACAAAAAAAAAGCTTGCTTTTAACTTGTAATTTTTTCATTTTGGATAAGCATAATGTTTTCTTTCTCTACTACAAGCAAGGATTCTAATATTTGAAAGAACCTGTTTTTCATCTGTGATTTTTTTTTTTTTCTGCTTAGGAATTTTTCTCATAGTGGGTATGAAGTTTTTCAAGGCTAGAAACAGGCAGAAATAACAAAAGAAAAGCTTGGAAACTCTCTTATCTTGAAGTTGTATTTTTTTCCCCATTGTTATTCCAAGTTGTATATTGTTTGGAGGAAATAAAGTGAGGAAAAATACAAGAGCAGAAACTGCCTGATCAATGCTTCTTTCTTAAACTTAGATAAAAATGAGTCAAAAACAACCACTTGATTGAAAGACCTTCTCAACTGCAACTGACTTACCACAATATTTTCTTCACTAGCTCTATCCAGCTTACAGGAGAGATGAACTGACAATTCCTTCTCTGAGGAGAAGTGGAACAAAAGGTCTTCGTTAAACCACGTATTCCATCTAACCAGCCAACAGTCTTATCTCATGGAGATACTCAAACACATCTACAAAGCAGAATACAGAAATGCCTGCTATATGCACCATGTAACAATTTGTTAATTCTTTTAAGTCTTTGGAATTCCATTTATGTGCTAATTACAGAGGTGCAACAAAAGGCACATAACAGAAAGAGCAAACAGGCCAGTCTTTTTTACTTCAAGTCAAAGTGCTTTTGCCCACTCCAGCTAATGGCATGTAATGCTTTGTATTTGAAGATCTACTGAGCTTTGGTAGAACTGATTTTTATCTCTTCAAGCAAGTATAAATGCTTTTGTCCCAGAAAAACCTCTAAAGTTATCCGATAAAAGAATATCTGTGAATGTGCCATCTGGATGTTCTGCTAATATAAAAGCTCCTGACTTCGAATGAACAGAGCTAGAAGCACTCAGAACTGCTCTTCCTGTGTGAGGCTGCCGATGTAATTGTAGTTACTTTGAGTTTATACTACCTACGCTCTCTCTCTACAGAGGCTGTGGAGGAAAATGATGGCCTGAAAAAATCCTGAGAAGCGAAAGAAAGGCAGCTGGTGCAAACTGGGGATCTATTCTTCAGTAGAATTTCAGACATTCATCCAGGTTGCCTTCCAAGGGGAAAAGAGAAAATTTTTAAAAATTTTAAAAGCATCTCCCGATATAATGACAAGTACCTAATAATCCACAGAAAACATTTAGAAAACACATTTTCAACTAATTTCACCAATTTCAGAATTGCGGTTGGGGTTTTCCCATCACGTACAAATCATTCTTGGACCCAAATATAGTATTCAGGCAGGCATTCCTGTGCTCCAAAAGAAGCAACCAAGCAATTCCTTCTCTCCTGAGTTCGTATACAGCAAGTTTGGATGAGTCAGTACCAGAGCAATGCTTCTAAGAAGGTGTTTTATCCTACTTGATGTGTTCTAGTTTGTCTTTAAAAAGTTTTAAAAAACCCAAGGAAATAGAGAAATAAACTCATACAACCCTCACTGTCTGCCTCCTTTCCTTTTTACTCAGCATTCTGTGTTTAGGACATTACTGGTTGGCAGAGAAGAACTTGATGTTGTATTTCCCTGCGAGTCACAAGCTATAAATTATTCTAGTAAGGAGCTGATCTCAACTTGCCTCTCTTAACACTGTTCTACAGTGTTCAAAGTACAGATTTTAGTGACCATTCAGATACAAGGCACAGTTGATTTAGTTTTTATGCAAAACACCTTCTCCCTACCTACATGAGTCCCAGGTGATCTGCTGGCTGAGCAGCCCTCAGGCATTAGAGACTTTTTAAGGCAAGGTCTATAAGCTTCAGCTTGGACAAATTCCAGGCTTGGTCCCAGATGCTGCCCTTTCACAGTTTTGGGAAGGAATGCTGAACTTCTGTTGGGACTTTCTGGGTCACAGACTTGTGCTTTTCATAACTACACAGTCAGCCTCGGGTCTCTCACACTCATTCCTCCCAACCCATGCAGAGGAGCTGCAAAGTTTACATCTCAGTTCAATTAATGGATGCAGATTAAGCCTGGCAGTCCCAGCACCAGCTTTGGAGACTGGGACACAGACTCCAATCTCCACTCCAACGAATAGACTTATTCACTTGCCATTAAAAAGTAAGCAAAGCAATGTCTTGGGAAAAGAGCCAACGGTGGTAAATTTTTGAAATGGCATGCAGAATCTGACATTGAGACCAATATAAATAACATTGACACCATAAATAAAAAAATAGGTGATAAATAAATACAAGTGAAACCTGACCTCATACAAAGCAGTTAATTTGCTTCACTGTAGTGGAACTGGGACTAAGATTACATAAACTAAGACAGCTTTAATGGTTTTACACAGGAAAGCTTCAGAGATGGGCATTTTAAATTACTATATATGGCCAAACCATGCTTTGTAAAATGATGCTAAATGTTGCCGATCTGTATTTCAAGTCCTGAGACTTGAACTCAGAAACACATTATCCTCAGAGTCTGCCATTTTTGCAGCCTGCAAAGTCCTTAAACAAAGGTCATACACTAACACAACACTTCCCATTTCTCTGGAGCTTGAAAAGCAAGGTGACTAAAAGTTTTTGGCAATGGAAATGGAATGCTTCCCACTGAGGACTCTGTAGAGACCATAGAGACGACATGATGAGCTTCTGAGGGACTACATTGCAATAAAAAATGAGGCATCCTCACTCCCTGTGCTCTGCCTTTTTGTGTACTGGTTCTGAACCACCTGTAAACACACCACATGCCAGGAGGGCCAAGACAGAAAAGCATCAAAGCACATAAGTTAAATGGCTATTTTATCTCAGTCCCATAGGTTTCTACATTTCATTCTCATTTTTTGCTTCATACACAGCAGAACTGGAAGCTGACAAATCCAATAGATGCTACCATCTTTACTCATCTCAACACCAAACACCTCACATTTCATTATCTGTATAACAAAAAAAGAGATTTTTTGTTCATGTCATAGGTGGCTGATGGTTCCTAGTTACCTTTCATATTTTGATTTTGTTGTCCATTTCCACTGGCCAACAGACAGAATAGGCTGACTGGAATATTCATGATGTGCAGTAATTATTAAGGGACAGAAATTCTTCAGTCAAAGACCCTTTAGAAATATAATTATACTCCCATGCAGTTTTCAAATCAATTTCAAATATCTAAGTGCATAAGGACTGTCATGTAATTGTAATTCAATTTGATTCGGAATATAATGCAATTTTACTAATGTCTATATAAGACATAAAAAGATGAGGTACCTTATACAGGAGTACATCATTCATTAATATTATTGAGGAACTGTCTTACTAAAAAGTTACTTCTGAATTTTACCATGTCTTTTGGGGGATGAACCTAAATTGTCTTTTGCATTATTTATTGCATAATTTTTGAATGTCTCTATCATACTCATTGTGAATCTATACCTTCATACATCAAAAAGAAAGGGGAAAAATCCTGGGTATAATATTTAGGACACGTAAGTAAAAAGTACAAATATTGTTAATTCTATCAACCATTCAGAGTCCATCAAAGAATGGCTACTTAATTTAAAAATCTATAAAAGTAATATTTTAATATTTCAAAGGTGCAAGAAAATGTTATATCTCAGTGGCTCAATTCCTACGTAAATTATAGAACCATAACATAGTTTAATAGAACTCTGAATGTCATTATACAGATTAAAGTACTTGGTACACATGGGTAGGCAGCTGATATATGCACTTTTAAAAAATGTGAAAGTTCTCAGTACAGTTTGGGTTCTTTAATAAATAGCACATGCTGGTCTTTGAACAACTCTTTATGTAAACCATATATCATCAAAATACACATCCAGCCTTATTCTTCTTAGAGGCATCCTGCTAAAAAATCCTCAAATATCATATCACAGACATCCATTTATACTTTGTCTTAATGTACTCTATCTATTACTTTATAATGCTTAAGAACATTTCTAAAAGGAAAGAAATATTTTCTTTAGCTTGACAAAATATTATTTGCTGTTATTTATTTCATCCAGGCCATTACATACTGGGCATCTCTATCTTCAGAAGGGATCAGCACCAATATCTGGGAATGGGGCTGAGAACAGACCAATGTGCTGCAATTATCACAGAGTCTTTGAAAATTTTACTGCTCAAAAAGCATTGAATTGAAACAAAGAAATAAAAGTTTCATTAATTATATTTTCCTGGTGTAAGAAATGCAAGCTACGAAAAGTAATCGTGAAAATTAGATTCAAAAAGAAGCTACTTTAGACCATTTTGAGTCATAACTGTGTAAACACAAAGGCCAAAAGTAAACATATTAGAAGGACTTGATCATTTTCATGGAAGAAAATAACAAAAAAATTATTTGCTTTTACATGGTCCTATAAAAACAATTCTCTGGTGTTTTTACAGCTCAGTATGCACTTTTATTCAAACATTATGACTTCATTGAAAAACTGACATTTCTGATTCAAATATATAACCTCGTTTCAAAGATAACTGTCCCAAAAAATCAATTTTTTTACCAACTTTATCTTTTTTATCTTAGTTAACTAAGTGCAAAGGTTTTCTTTGTATTTTTCTTGTATTGATAATACATAGTGTTAACTCTTAAGTTATTCCTTACTCTTGCAGCAAACCAAATTATGAAACTAAAACAATTTCTCACTTGCACTGCGAATTATTAAAGTGAAGAGTATATCATAGTAATTCACCCTTTTTCCTCCTGTTTCTTAGACAAGACGTGTTACAAAGTGATTTAATAAGCAGTCAAAAATCAGGATTTAGATGCAGGTTCAGGTAAAGAGAAATCTAACTGGTTTATAGGTATATGATGATATATAAATGTACAGATATTAGCATATTTGAGATACATAAAATTCTTGGTTTCTAATTTCAGTTTCCAAGAAAAATCATTAATTTCTGTAAAAATGTAAAAGTAAAATTTCTGTAAAAATGTAAAAAAAATTTTTAGGTCAAAGTAATTATTATTAATAGTAACTCTATTAATTATTTAATAATAGTGAATAATTACTGAAAAGTAATAATTATGAATACAGTAACAACTATACTATGATGTCAACCACAAATCTTTTACTAATAGATAATGAACATAGAGTAATTATTTAAGGAATCATAGCAAATAATTTTTTAAAAGAACTTATGAAAGTTTCCTATTCAACACCAAGTAAATGTCTTAAAAAACCCTCACACAAATCTGATTCAAATCAATGCAATGACTTCCATTGATTTCAACAGGTTTTGAAACATAATTTTAAGCCATGCAGGATCAGAACTATTCAAAATTCAGATTTCTGACATTCAAAAAATGCTAACGCATACAGCCAGCAGCAACCAGTTAGCAGGCTTTTTTGATACTACAGAAAGATTCAGAAGAAAGTGAGAATACAATATTTTAAGGTCTGATTATTTGATGAGATACTGGTCATTTTAAGTTGAGAGACAACAGAATGAAGCTCTCTGCAGGTAAGCACTGCTTTCAGTGATAACTTCATGTGGATGGCTCATGTTGGCCAGCTGCACTTACACACCCTTCCTCAACAGGACAGGGAGAGAAAATAACAGGGGAGAAAAAAAACCATGAAAAAAACCCCACAGGTTGAGATAAAGTCAGGGAGAGATCATTTGCCAACTACTATCACAAGCAAAGTAGACTTGACATGTGGGAAATTGATTTAATTTATTGCTAATTAAAATAGACCTTGGTGGTGAGAAACAGAGACCAAATTACAACAATTATTTCCCTCGACTCCCGTTTTTTCCCCAGGCTCAACTTCACACCTTCACTGCCACGTCCTCCACAGTGTCCCCACCTCAAGCAGTGAAGGGTGATGGGGACTGAGGGGCTGCAGTGAATCCTTAGCAACTTGCCTCTGAAATTGTGTCATATAAACATCTACTGAAGAGTAAATCTGCATCTGAAATGTTTCAAAGATATAAATATGATGAAATGAACATACTTGGCTCAGAAAGAAATGAAAAGTTCTCAGAAAGGTTGATGGGTTTGTCAAAAAAAAGTAAATAAAATCCTTATTACCTACTGAAGTCAGTAGGAGTTTCACCATTACCCTCATACAAAAGACAATTTATAATTACAACTGACAATAGAATTTGTTGTCAGCATCATCATATTTGCCTTTTTGTTTTGTTCAGCTTTTACTTGGAAACCATTACATCACAGCAGTTGTTTACCACATGGTCACTGTTCACTGAAAACACCGCCTTTCCACCCTAATGCTATCAAACCTTACTTGAACTAGAAACTACATTTGATTTCAACAATGGACATGTAAACTCTTATTAAGAGAAAAAAAAAACAATCAAGCAAACAAAAAACAAAAAAAGCCCAAAAAACCCAAACAAACAAAAAAAAAACCACCAGCAACATTATATTTGAAATAAAACCATCTGCATAACCTGAAAACAGCAAAGACACCTATGGTACGCTGCATTTATTTTCAAATGGCTTGTAAAAAATCTTCGTTATCCCCCAATCCTTTTTCTTATACTCTGCAATTCTTGGAGCAAGGCAAAAGGCTGGTTTATTTTGTTCACAAGTTCAAATAACTTTTTTCTGTAAAACCATGATTCAGTTTCATAAAAATATTTTACAGTTTATAGCTTTTTCCCTAGTCCAATATATTTTCACATTCATTTCAAAAGAATTAATCAATACAGTATTTTTCAAATATGCAACAACAGGCACACATGAACAGGAAATTTCATAAGGAAGTATTAATCATTTTCTCCAGTCTCTAAGGAGCAAAGAAATTAAAAGCAATTTTTTCCACAAACAAAGCTTCTATTTTGATTGGATACTAGAGGAAAATCATATAGAAGTAGCAGCCATTAATGGACTGTTATTGTACTAGATGCATTTGCACATCCTGCACAGTAGCACCCACTGACAGGAATTTATTTCACTGAATTTACAATTTAAAAACTTTTATATATACATATCTCTATATATACACACACATATATATACACACACATATATATATGTATAGCTATATCTCTCTCTCGATATATATATATCTTCTATAAAGCAGCATCAGCCCCCCAAAATCCATGTTTTATGCCAGTAAACTAGAATTAATGAGCTGATTTTTAAAAAAAAGTTAAGCGCCAAGTCTTCCCCACAATCTTTCCCACAGCCCTTCATGCTTGCAAAAAATAATGATAACTACACCACAGATGAGAAAGTCACAGAGCTGTGCTGGGACAGAGGAGAAGGGAAAGGAAGTGGAGACAGATATAATGTGGAGAAGTAAAGTAAATGTGGTTAATTAATGTTACTTCATGTAAAAAAAACCTCTAGCTGGACTGATTTTACAGCAGAATATTCTGTAATGACCCATTGGTTGTAAGAGATTAACACGAAACATCTGTTCCAGTTCAGTCCCATAAACTCAGCAAAACTACTAGACCAGTAACACAGATGCCTGCAGGACTTGAGACCATTTTGGAGACCTGCTTGAAAGTGCAGGACAGTACTTTTGAAAAATCAGAGTCTCAGTGCAGGAATCCAGAGGACCAGGAAAGCTTTGAGACCTGGTGGAAAATATGACCAAATGACTGCTGAGCAGGAGACATGAACTGAAATGTAAAATACATAAATCAAGAAATTGGACTTCCTGTGCTTAAGAAATAAACAGTTCTGAATTATTTTTTAAATTATTTTTTAAATTGTCTATATTGCTGTTGGAAAGCAGCAAGTCTATGTTCCTTCCAGACATCTCTGGTCAAATTTGAGGCACAGAAGTTTCATGTTAGCTTAAAACTACCATTATTTGCCAGAGTAGGAACATCTAATTTAAAAATATATTATCTATGTATTTTATACACAGATACTTTAAATATTCAATTAAATCACCTTCCGCTACAGCCAATACTTTTTTATTCCCCAGACTTACAAAGAGTGAGAAAGTGAGAGCACTATATTGACACTGTGCCTTGGGTCAAGAAGAACTGAAGTCTCTCCCAGTGGCCCAAGATTATACTGAGACTTCAAAAGAAACCACAAACATTACCTCTAAAATAGTTTCCAAAAAATGCAGTCCCCTTTCTTTATGCTTTGTTCTATTATATTCTGCAAGCTAACTGGAAACCACAAAGTGTAAAAATAATTAAGTTTTAGAAAGTCCACAGTGGCTGAACCTCTATTGAACTCCCTTGAAACTGCATAGATCCTCAAGCACTGCAATAAACACGTAGTTTGATGCTTGATCTTAAATGCAAAGACCAAAAAAAAATAAGAGAAAAAATACGTTTAAGTGATTGATATTTGGATAAGAATGTTTTCTAAGCCTAAAATATTGCTTTTTCTTATATCTATGGAAACCAATAGACAACAACATTGACACAGGCATCTGTTATGCTCAGCAAGTAGAATTTCAGAAAGTTCCATTCAAATCAATAAATTTTCACAGTAGGCTGCAAATCAAATCATTACTTCCTGCTCAGAATGCCTCAGAGTAGCTCCACACTGACGATCATAATGAATAGGGAATAAAACCACAAAATTGCTATTTAGCCACTCTTAGTTCCTAGGCACAGCGACAATGAACTGAAACACAGGGGCACCTTCCAGAGGAGGAGGAATTGTATGCAATTGTGCCTCAGATGAGGAATGTAGAACTGCTAATGTCGTTTATTAGATGCTATTTTAATCTCTCACACCATGAAACACAAGAAGATGGTAAAAGAATCCAATAGGAACTGCCACAACATCATGCTGATTTTCATTAAATTTGTTGAAAGGGGACTCAGCATGGAATTATTAAACTGCTTTCAAAGGCAAATGACTAAAATGGCTCATCTATTTATAGCCATCCTTCTCAATCACTATTTTGTTATAATGACACCTGCTAGCTCCTGCTATAGTTAAGGTTCTGTCAGGCTTTCCTCAAAACAACAATTTTTTCGGTCTTCTACCATGGTGATAAAACAATCTGCCTTCAACATTGGCAATTGAGCTCCTTAAGAATGGTTTTAAAAAAAACCTAAAGAAACCTAGTGAGACTCATCTTCTGATTATATCTAAAACCATCATCATGAACTTATAAGTTACAAAATAATGATTCAGATATAAATTTTTTTAATAGTAAATTTCTAGAACAATAGCTTATATATAAACTAAATACATCCTTAATAGATACACACATATATAACAATAGCAATAGTTACTTTTATATAGCCTTTAATCTACAAAGTCAGATAAATTACCAGCATTTTAGTCCCTTTTCTTTGATCACCCACACATTCGAAATATCGCCTTGCCTCATTAAAAAATTCCTACTTGAGATGCTTAAAATTTGTTCTGTTCTTACGAAGAAAAGCTGACTTGTCAGCTGGCCCTACACATCCATCTGAGCTACTTCAGATCTTCAGATACATCACATTACAAAGAAAAATAGCCCTTGCAAAGGGAAGAAAAAAGATTCAGGAGAGACCCTGCTTTTACGAGAAGGGTGTTGAAGGTCCAAGAGCCCCAAGATTATTTAAAAAACTGGCAGAGGATGGCAGAGGCCAGAAGCGTCTAAAGAAGAGACAATTGTAAATAGTTTTCAGAGCATGAAAGCATCCAAAGAATGATTCTAAAACAAACCACTTCTTTCTTAATTTCATGGCAGAAACATACCTGAATACTCAGCATTGTTCATCTAATCTGCTGAAATGTGTTTTAGTAATTTAAAAAAAGCACTACAGGTTTGTGTGGTGAACCTTCCATGGGATTTGAATTGTGATTGGGGAGAAGCAGCCATTGTGACCTTCTAGTCCTAAAAATCTGCTCAGGCAATTGAGCCCAGCCTAAGCAAAGCTGTATTTAGTTTGATTAGGACATGCAATATCAAGCAAATACCTTTTGCCACTGATAATCATCCCTCCTTCTTGCTTAATTCAACTTCTTAAAGCCATTTTGAACATGAATGTGACTTCATTTAACAAATTGTTGTCTTTTGATGCTTAGACATCAAAATTGGATGGGATTTCTGAGGCTTCAAGTTACAAACAAATTACAGAAATTTAATTTTAAAGACGTAACAGCAGCCATTAAAAAAAAAAAAAAAAGTTGAAGACTTTGGAAGCCCTTACTGCAAAGCAATTGATAAATAGAAATTCTCCAAATCAACAATACACTTTACAGTATGTTTTAGGAGACATTGTTTAGAAGCTTTTCGAAAAAAAATCAAGAGTAGGCCTACTGGTATAATTCATTGCAGCATGTAGAAACAAGGGAGGATTAGTAAGCAACAGATTTCCCTCAAAATGCAACTTGCAAAGAGCAAAAATTTACAGGAGGCTTGTGAATATACTAATTCTATTTGCATGTACAGAAGATAATAGAAATACATCAATTTACCCTCAATATGGGCCTTGCTTATCTAACAATAAATAACTAACAAGAGTAAATTGATTAAATTGGAAAGTTATATGCAACCACCTGGAACACAAGTTGCATCTGAGTTTTTGGATTCTTTTGAATCAACAGGATTTCCCCATCCAGGGGCAGCACCTTGCATTTGGCTTTGTGGAACCTCAGGAGATTCACACAGACTCATTTGTTAAGCTTCAGCCCAGCACTGAACTGAACACTCGCCCAGGTTCACATGCTCTTACACAGGCTGAGGAGAAAAGCAGCAGACTTTGAAATTATATGAACAAGAGGCAGAAATCCACAGGGATTTAGATCTTTGACAGTAATAAATTGTTTGCCAGGGATTTGCCTTTGAAAATTTTCCCTGATTTTTCCTTCAAACCTAAATTTAAACACTAAAAACAAAACTGTGGAAGTAACATTACCGTGGTTGAGGGATATGATGCAAAATTTTTAAAAAGAGGTAACATCTCATCTGTTCCTAGACCACCTGATACAATCAAGAGAAAAGACAGTCAAGAGACAAAAGGGAAAAAAAAAATTGGTTAGGTCACAGTAAAAACAGCATGAAAAATTCCACTTATTGAAAGTGAGATGACCAAAATAAAATCCTAATTGATACCATGAATTTGTTCTGAATGCTAGCTCTATAGTGATCTGCTGTTGAGTGGCAGTAAATGTCAATATATAAATTCCAGACAGATTACAAAGTCCGTGTGCTAGAATTTTGCTTCTTTGATCAAATTGATGTCCCTGAGTTCACCTGCGATTGCACTTTTCACTATAATTGGTCCAAAGATAAGGCAACAACTTCTCTCCAACTGTCTTGTCTATCTTACCTTACATTACAATGCTTTTACCTTGGCAACATTCCTGTTTGTTAACTATATGGGATCGTACATATAAATATATATTCATATAGGCAAAATCTTCCCTTGATAACAAGCAATTAAAGAGTTGGGGCTTTCCATTTATCATGTTTTCTGAAATTCTTTCTTTGTGCTAACAAAATGCACAAACATTCCACAAGCCAATTCCAGAATAGGTGCTAACTACAGAGGTATATGAGTATGTCTCAGTGACGTCTCCAGAAATGAGATTATGCAGGTAGGAACTGGATGGACCTTCTGCGGATAATGGTAGCACAAAGCAAGAACTCAAAAAGCTACAAAATCAATCATTATTATTATTATCAGCTAATGTTATCAAAGGATAAACACAATTGAAAACACATTAAAGATCATGTCTCGGTTAAATTACGTCATTTTATTACAAGTTATTGCTCTATATCTTGTATTAAATATACACACTATCTGCAAATGCAGAAATATCTTCTCAGTCAGATTTCAAAGACACAATAATGAGCCTGTGTTGAGGGGAAATCTTTAAAGGACTGTAAGACTCCTACCTGAGCAGGAATGCAAATTCTTGTTGCCACATACAGAGTTCAAAACTTTTCTCCATATTAAAAATATCTTTAACATTTTATGAATCGGCGCTATCATGAGCTTTGCATTTAAATGTGTGTAAATGGCAATTAATAGCAGGCAACTGCTGAGTTTAAATTGATTACTATGTCTTATTTCATGATAGTCTCAAATTTATCTGTATAACATGAGTTCTGTAAAAAATAAATTGACTTCCTAAACAGCAAGATGTGAGGAACTTAAGCAGCTGGATGCTAGAGGCACATGCCAAAATCTCTATGCTATAATGTTGAGGCAGATTTTTTTCAGAAAGATTAGCATGTGTTTAAGTACAGAAATAGATCATTATTTTTCACTTCCTCTTCATCTACTGATACACAGAACAAAAGGTTCTTTATAAAAACATAGAAAGTAAAATCAGAGCAAGCATTGTCCAAAAATAAAAATATGATGCCTGAACATTTTAAAAACACTGAATAAAGGGTTATATTGTTATTAATTTTTTATCACAGTCCATTTGCAAAGAATTATCTCAGTTTTCACAGCTACCATTTTTAGAGTCACATGTTCCTTCTCACCCTACTTAACCTCATTAACGATGAAAGTTGAAAATAACAGCTAAGATATAAAAAAACCTAAGATAAGCAGTACCTTTCACTGCAGCTTTCATTTGTTTCTCTCACGATGAATTACTGTGTCTCAAAATGATCAGCGTTTGCCAGAAAAACCATTATTAGACCAGCAACAGAGAAAAGTTTCATAACAAAAGAAAAGTTTATTTCTTGTTCCATGATAAGAAGTCAGTGCAGAGGTCTTGCAGCTACTGGGAATGAGGAACATGAAGTTTTGATCAAGGTCCAGCACACAAGAGCAGAGCCAGTAAGGAACATTTCTTCCTTACAGCCCTCAATGAGTCCATACTGCCAGGACCTGACTCCTCAGCTTGATATGGAAAAAAGATGGTTTAAACCTAACAGTTGACACACTCATGCTCGCTGATACGAGCGTAAAGCACGTGGTGGGGTTTTTTGGAGGTATTATTGAGATAATGAAGATCGCTTTTTTAATTTTCTCATACACCTAATTAGATTGCAGCCACCTAAGTAAATTCTAATTTTATCAAAAAATCCATCCATTTTTTTTGCACATACAAGAATAATTGGCCAGTAGAAAGCTGATGCATCACATTATTTCTCAAAAATTGGTTGTCAAGCAAAACAGAAGGTGTGGAATTTCTGACTTCAGAGTAGTGACTTCATCAGTTGCTATCTTTCAATTAATCACCATGACACAAAACATTTTATGCTACTGAACTTAACCTTTAAACAGCAGGTATATATGAGAATCATAAAGCTGGTATTCATGGCTGGCGATCGAGACAGTAGGTTAATTTTCTGGGGGCTGCACTGTAAAGACAGCAAGGGGCTTTTGGGACACTGTTGATGGAATGTGTCAGTTACAATAAAGTATATTTGTTACTAAAATAATATAGAAGGTGAAAGAAAAACCCCACATTTCAATAAGAATTATCCTTTCAAGTAAAAAAAATTTTTAAAAAAAATCATATTCCAAATCTGACAAGTTAACTTCTATACCTCATAAGTCAACTTTGTAAAACAAAATTCATCTTAAATACAAATTTAAACTAAAAAGGATCTTGGACATGAATTAACTTCAAAGAAATACTCTGATCCAGAGTTTGCCATTTTTAATCCTCAAAGGGTATAAAAACTGCAATTTTGCAGAAGACCATCACCAAAGACGCTACTGGTAAGATGGAAAATAAAAAATAAAAAGCAACTTTCTATCTTTACCATCATAAAGTTAGCATATACAAAATCTAAGCCACCAATAGCCCTGACTGAGGACATTCCTTGTTCATGAAACGCTGGCTGCCGGGGAGAACCAACACCATTTTTGCACAGCAGGGTTAACAAACGCAACTTCCCAAACACAATCTGAGCATGGATTTTTCAAAAACCAAGTTTGGAAAGAAATGACAGCATCTAAATACCATCATAGTAGCTACATAAAAAGCACTCCTTTCCAGAAATACGATTTACTACAAAATGACAAAAATCAGTGTAGAGCATTTAGAGGCTCACAGATCTCCACTGCCATATGGTATCACAGCATTAGATGAGCATAAAATAATAGCTACCTATTGTAAAGTTAATGGAGTAATTTATCTCATAAAATGAATTTTAAAATCCCACATGAAATCATGCAAAAATTTCCAGGAGCTAAATACCTTAGTAAGCAGAAAGCCTCCACTGCACTTGGCTTAAGTATTGTTTCAGTTTTTATACACCATGTGTTTTCAAAGCACCATAGTCCCAAGAAACTACCGGTATCATAAATGCCAGACAATGGAAGTTTTTATTAACCTTACCTAACAAAACTTTAAACCTCAAACAGCCAGATTAAATGTCATTTTAATGAGATTGCTTCTCTTGAAGGGGGCAGGAATGTAGCTCTGATACAAAACAACAGAGCTAGAGAAGATAATGAAGTTGAACTGTGCTCTCCTGTAACTGCAAACCACGAGGCTGTGAACCCAGAACATCCCCAAGGCACAGCACACCAGCCTGGTGGAGAATTGCTCTCTGAAAAGCAATAGTTAAGAGCAGAAGAAATAAAAAATTAACCTACATGCATAATTCAGCCTGAAATTTAGATGTTTCTTCCCTGGAAACTTGTCCTTTTTCCACAGAAACACAGGGAAGGAAAACCAAGGAAAATGCCTGGAAGGAATGGTCTTTCTCTTGACAAAGATACTGCTTTTCAGTCCCTGCTCCATGTTTTGGTGGTAAAGACACCATTTTTAGCACATCCATGACATAATTCAGTTTTAGAATGAATGCACACTGAACACGTGCCCCATTTACAGTCCCAGTGTAATGCTTAATCCAGGGGGGTTCTTTTCCCTTCTACCTGCAGCTGCTACAAATGGAGACATTTGTATTAAAATTTTCTGAGTGAACTGACATTTCCAAGCAGATTTTCTCATCTCTCAGTCCTAAACTCCTGTCCGTCTTTGACTTTGTTTCTTTCAGTAACACATATTAAACTAGGAATCTCTAGTTTCTCTTCACATGTGACCTTCAGAGGAAATCAGGTGCCCGCTTTTTCTTAGCAGGCTCTTCTCTGAGTTCCCTAATTTACTACAACAAATATCCTACAAATTTCTCTGGACCAGAGAGAAAAAGCATTCCTCCTTTGCATATTCCAGAAAAAAGTCCAACAGCAGCATGTCATGCCATATATAGGGTATGACATCTCAGCTATTCATTATGCTATATCCATTTCAGCTAACAAAAAGCTAGCTGCTTGAAAATAATTTTTTTTAGCCACTCTGCCACCTTTTCTCTTAATAATCACCTTTGAAATTTCAATCCTTATTACTAAACTGGTAGAAAGTCTACACATATTAAATAAAACAGTTAGCAAAAAATGAGCAGATATTTACTCTGTATATTGATTTTGAAACATGCATTATAATTGCCGCTTTTTAAATCAATAATAATTATAAATTCATTGGGTTCATTTTCTTGCCCATTAGGCCAAAGTATTGTGTCTTTTTCAATTAAAAAATGTTCTGTAAGAAGAGGAAACAGACTGCAGATTCAGTATACACTAAGAAAATTCTTGAACAGAAGTAGAAGATGGGAAACTTGTTACTGCTAACTATAACAAATATTTTACTTGTCATAGCATAACAGGCCACTTAGAGCAATGAAAACATCCATAACCTATTTCAAGGCAGAGATGTCACAAAAAAAAAGGAGTGAGCTGGGTCTCTGTGTTGTAGATCCACAATCTAAATTAACAATTTTGGTCAGCAACCCAGAATTACACACAGTAACTCACCAAGTCATGGCTCTTCCATTAACTGGGACATGAGGTGTGCACTAGTTTTAGTATGGCTCCAAAGTGGTTCTATTAGTGATTCAGTATGAAGGCTGTAATTCTGACAATATATTAAAAATGCTTTGGCTTTTAAATGGAAGCCAGTTAACTGCTTATGCAATATGTGTTTAAAGAGAGAACAGAGCTAGAAGCAATGCAGTTACTAAATCACTCAAAATGCTGTATATTTTCTGTTCTCTCTGGATACAGTACCTCAGCTTTCCACATGCATTCGCAACTTGATAACAAAATAAAGTTCAAGTTACAAAACTGTTATTTTTAATCAAATGAGGATTTTATTAATTTGGAAAAAAAATAGTAGCAACGCTAAAAAGACTTAGCCTTTTTAGAACTGTACTTAAACCCATTTTGCACATTTCACATTCAGAATGGTTAAAGTCTTCCCATATAGGCACAAAAAAACCCCAAACTAGAGTTTGCTATTCTATTTCTCTATTAGTAACAAAGCTGAAATTCCAAAAGGCAAAAAAAAATGAACAATCCTTCAGATTTCACCTAACGATAGAGAATATCCTACATTCCTATACTTGTCATCTTTCACATTCATGATTAAATAGAAAACTGCTGCTTAAATCACGTAACTTTTTGTTTGGTTTTTTTATCCCTTGTTTTCTTCCTGTTTTTCAATAAATCAAGTTCTTTTTTTTTTTTTCTGGCTTCTTTTTGTGTCTTTTTCTCCAATCTCATTTCATCACTATCACCCTATCTTTGTTTTCTCCCCTCTGTCCCTCTAAGACTGACACTCCTTTCAAGCTAGTCTTACATGTCCAGAATATTTTTTCACTGGAGAAACTTCTCTCCTCCTCCTTTAAAACCCTTAGTCAGCCTTGGTTTCCTTTCTGATAATTTCTTTTGACATTTTTTCAGTCCCTTATTTATTTGCAGAAGAGTTTAGAGTGCCTGATTAAATCACAAAGCATGCAAAAATCAGAGTTCTCAAAACTATGTCTTACATTTTCATGGACTTTAACTATGCTAGTAATTGAGAGAGTATTCTCTAGAGCACTTCTGTTTCTACTGCTTTCTATCTAATTAAATAGCTTTGCTGGCTTCATAAAGTGGTATCTAGAAAGTTATTTTTCCATTGCATTACAAGAAATGTGTTGACAGTTCTTTTAAATACTAATTAAATTTTTGGTTACAACATTCACTTTTCATAACTAAAGTTATCTTGCTGGGGTTTCTAACTACAGTAATTCTAAGATAAAGTTACCAGAAATCTTACAAGAGAATTTCTCAAAAAGAGAAAACAAAACTTCAAGACATTTCTGAGCAGCTGTGATCCCAGCTTCAATTACTTGGATTTATAGTTGGCTGTCTCTGGAAAAGATCTTAGCATTAAAAAAAGCTAGTTTAGGACTGATGTACACATTTGATTGTGATCAGTCTAACCATACTCCTTACAGTTACATAATTCGGATCTTTATTTCACAGTTCCCTGAGGGTGGATGTCGAGCACTGAGAGATGTAACACTTGAATACAATAAGGTAAAGTTTTCAGTGTTGATGAAAATATAAAATTGTGTGCTATTAAAGTATTAATATCACTCAAGGTATTTATTTTTAAGGGATGATACACAGAGCAGATTTTATTGTTCAGTTCAGGCCTTCTAAAAATAAAGAAATACAAAAACATTTTTTAACTCGGTATAACAGCTTGTAAATTATTTTCATGTTTATAAATGTTACTATCTAAAACATATACAAAAAGTCATTATTAACTCGTCTACTTTTTTTTTTTTTTCCATTTCCTGCAAGTTCTAGACTATCAGGATAGAGAAGTTGAATTTGAGTTTGAATTTTTTAGGTTGTTTTCAAAGAAAAGGAATCATGGAGAGCACCATAAAAGGAAAGTGAGAGGCATGTTTCCTACCTCCTAGAAATATGAGTGCCTCCTAAAGCATCAGCTACTTATAAAACACAAAAAATGAAAATATATCTTCAGACTACTAATGCATATCCATACTGGTCATGTAGACTTGACTGACAGATAGATAAACAATAAGATGTGTCTTATTAATAACTTTCTGGAAATACATCTTTGAAGACTTTCTAAAGAATTTGTCTTACTTCTTTTCTAATTCAAGAAAATTATATTAACCAATCTCAGTACACTTCAGGTGTATGGAAATTGAAAGATCAGGTAAAGGACAGAATCAGCAGTACCTGTACTGGTGTAGTAGTGGCCATGAAAGACTGTATTTAATTAAGTACTCTCTGGGAGTACTGCAGCTAGGAACAGCTTAATGGCAGCCTAGCAGCAGTTTGCAAGATTACAGCTTCATAGGGGATGAAACCTGCCAACTTCTTTTTATCGTTCTTACTCTACAGTGACTTTCTTCTCATGCATGGTAGATTTCCATAACTGGATTAATTTCCAGGTTGCTGAAAGCATTGTGGAGAGAGCTGTCCTCTCCTAACAACCCCAAAATGGACACAGAGAGAATAGGCACGCATGCTGCCATGGCCACAGGTGTTATGCTCTGAACAGTCCCAAACCCATTCCCTTCCTGCAGGCTCTCTCCAGCTCCAAGCCAGGCTGGAACCACCTAACCCGTCCTGTTTGCTGGTGGATGCGAGCGTGCCCCTGACAGAACCAGGATGTGATTCAGCTCCACAAGGCAACACCATTCACAAAAACAATTGCACCTGATACGAGTTAGAAGTAGAGAGCTGAAAAGCACTAACCACCAGATTCTGCAGTCCTAGCCCAAGGAAGCCTTCGTTGTGCTTTGCTTTATGACCAATTCTATCCATTTCAATGGCCCATGGGCTCAATTGGCTCAGCATCCTATTGGGTCACAACATTCACACAAAGTACCCCTTTTTATTGGAGAAATGAGGTGAGTTTACAGGAACAGAAGTCCTTCCTACTGTGGCCATCCTGGAAAAATATTTCTTCAATCACCTGAAGATGCACTCAAGCTCCCAGAAGCGCTTGTCCCCTCTCCCACATCTCTTCACACATGTACCTACTTTATATCCTTTGTTCTAACAAAAATAACCTTCCTCTTCCAACAAACATGGTCTCATCCAGATGAGCATAACTACTGCAATGCAGATGCTATTTACTGAGCCAGGCCCTGCAACACAAATCCTGAAATTTAAACACTCATCCATGCAATTTAAAATATTTGGCTGAAAATGAGAAATAACACAACCATGTGTCATCCTCAAAGGTTATCAGAATATAGAGGATTAAACATTTTCATAATATATAAGAATATGTAATATAGGAGATAGCCTGATTTTACGAGTTCTTTTAACAAAACACAAGTATCATGACTGAAGTAGATATGCTGAATTAAAAAGGAGATTTAAGGAATATTTTGATATATCATAAAGCAATTTTGCACATTATTTCAAGCATATTTGGCAGTATTTGCTCCATTAAAAAATCAAAAGAACAAAAATAATCTTTTATTAATTCCATCTTGCATAGGCATATTAATAATGACAGAGTGAACTAACATTCTGAAAAATCATTGCTCATTCCTTGTGTATCCATCCCTCTGCAAAATAATGTAATAAAGAATTACTTGTCAGTGAGAAGTGCTAACACATACTTGTTTTAAATGGTTGTTATTATCATATTGGCTTATTTCTTCATTGACATTGGATTTTAGATGTTATTTTATTTTTAAAATGTTATTGTTGCAACACTGAACTCCATTATATAGAGTCATAAAATCAGAAAATGTTTTGGGTTGAAAAGGACCTTAAAGATCATCTACTTCCAATGCCCTATATAATATATAGATCAGATATACTATGAGGTAGCGTCAATACCAATAAAATTGTCCACTGCACATGGCAGATGTGGTAGGTTTGATCTTGTCTGGATTCCAGGTGCCCAACCTCTTCTAAAAACAATCAGTGTGCAAGAGTAGGGGAAAAAAAAAAAAAAGTATTTTGAAGTCTCATGCATTTTGCAAGATATTCTCACATATGTGTAGATTACATAGAAAATATATGCTGCACTTTCTGCAAGAATAATTGTTTTGTTCGGACGAGTTAAGATGAACAAGAGTTTGGCTACACCAACCCTTTCTCATTCAGTAATTTAAAAACAAGAGGGTAATGTGAAAATTTTTCATACCATGGCAACTGATTTCTTTCTGTTATTGACAACACAGATAGTGATTTTTCTAGCTTTTTGGTATTTTCTTTGACACGAAAACTCTAGAGCACAGGTAAATGTTAGTCCTTTTTAAAATAATTCACTTAAAATTGTCTTCTACAGTTTGTATTCATATGAACCCTCTTAACATGAAAACTAATGATCTGAAGTGAATTCATACTGCTGGTTTCACTCTCTACATATCAGGCAAGTTTTATATTATTCCAAAAGAAAGAGCACAATTTATATTAATGAAACATTAAATAATAGAATTCTTGAAAACTGAAGAGACATGGTTATTACAAAAACAGAAGTTTTGCACTATTTCTCAACTTATTTTCTATATTTATAATTATATTATTATCTAATTAATATTATGTAATTGTATTCACTAATGTATTTACAGTCAGTATTACATAATAAGAACAATATAATGTTCCTACTTTTATATTTATATAATAGTTGCAAAAGTAAACACTTACTACAGGAATTTTTAAAAAAATCAAAAACATTGAAGACAAAAAACCCTCCAAATTTCACTTTGACATTTGTAGATTCACTTTTAAAATTATTTAATGCTCTACTAGCAATAAAAGAACAATTTATTTGAGTTCCTGTGAAAGAATACAGAATACACTTCTTGCAGGTTATGACATGCATCCCTCATACCTTGTAGCAACACACAATAGAAGCATTTTAAGTCATGCACCCAGTCACTTCCACTGAGTCTAACATCAAATTATTTGAGTCCAGTTTCCTGCATTCAATTCAAGGAAACACAAAATAACATGTATAATCTCGGGGACTTAAACTCTATCTGTATATTCTAACATGAGGCTCAGGTTCTAAAAGGAAAAGGGCCAAGATCCATGCCCTGAAGCGCCAGCCTATCACCATTATTCAGAAAAAGGAGGCAGACACTCAGCTGTTGAACTCTGAGTGTGACTGGATGAATCCCTGAATGAGGCACTTTTAAACTGTCTGCCTTTAGATCTACGTGACAACAGTAATTCTGCAGGGCTTCCACTCACCAGTGCCACACACAGAGGATTTGTCACAAGAATTGGGTATGGCTTAAAGGGTTTCTTCCAAAAAAAAAATAATAAACCAAGCAAAAAAATAACAAAGGAAAAGCAAAATTACAAAAAGAAGCCCTAGGATCAGGAGAAACAAGTCTAAACTATTGTTTAGAAACATGAGTCTATAAACTAAGAAGTTCTTTCCAAAAAAATTAGAATCTATGATGTTAGCAGAGAAAAGAGGAAGTACTACTGTGGGTGATGAACCTGCCGCAGATACATAACAGCTGGAGGGAAGTGTGGAACTTTAGAAACATCTTTCCTTATTTATATTCTTCTGCTACTCACGATTTTTACACTTTTTTCTTTTTTACAAGAAGTTAGTATACAAAAATCTAAAAGCAAAAAAATACAGCAATCCTGAGATTACTCTATTTTCTTATAAAAAACACTTTAAAATTTTGAAATATTTTTATAATATTGGATAATATTTCTCAATATTGACATTTCAAAATGAAGACATGTTACCCTTTTTAATTCGTTAGGCATATTTTCAGCTTGAAGTTATTTTAACACTAAGACTCAGGCTTCCTTAGCAGTCTACTTCAATCAATCAGTAGAATATAACATCTATGTGTATCCACGGGTGTGAATGCCTTGTTATCCTGAAAGGCTAAGTAAAACCATTTCAAAATAAAGACAGGTATTCCCAATCTTTGCTAGCAACTGAGTTTATTATACTGGCTTACAGACATGAGTTATCTTCAGTGTACTGTCTGCTCCTGATTAAACAAGTGTCATGTCTAAATATAGCTGCAATTTTTTGCCACAACAATACAAAGAATAACTCATTTAAGAAATGTCTGTGCTGTGGGGTTCATGTGTTTCTACACTGTGGGGTCAAAGCACATTGCTCACCTCCACAGTGATTCCTCATCCTGATGAGGATGGGCACAAACCATCATCCCAATTTCTGTGGAAGGGAAAACTAGGCATGAAAAGGAATGATGGTCCTATTTTTAACAACCAGAACATGAGAACCCCCTCAGACATCAGCAACATAGCACAAATTTAGCCTCTAAACCATAAAACATTTACTGATTAAGTGTGGCAAATGTGAAGGGACAAAATAAACTCTGACTCCAGATCTATTCTTACATTGATTTGATCTTTATAAGAAATAGATACTTATGCTTGATATTTGCAAAAAGTTTATGCTAACTTTAAGGCTCTTGTTGCTGCTAAAGAACATACAGGGAGTTAATGAAAATATATATGATACTCTGTCTTGTTTTAAATGTTTAATTATCCAATTACTGTAATCTTCATCTTACTTTCCTAACTCATCTACTTTCTAATCACATTTACCACATTTTGGCTTGTTAAACTACATCTTTGTATTCTATATTTAAATCAAATTAGATGTAAATATTAAAATAGAAACCAGGGTGAATAAGCACAATTCTCTTAGGGCAGCAGCAGAACTACCAATTTGAGTTTATATATCTCAAAAACAATAGGCTATTCATCTGTGAATATAGACAGAAGATAATTTGCTTTCAGCAACATAAACATGGCAACGGAACGTTACAATGTTTAGAATTAATCATGTTCTTAAATGCTTCCCTTCAGTAGATGCTGATTTATACAGTACCAGGTTGCAATATGTTATAAAATTCCATGGCACATTATGCAAGTAGGGAAGAATATATTTAAAAAGTGTTATCATTTTGAAGTAGAAGAGAAGTTGTAGCAAAGAACAGAACGAATATGCAACAAAAGCATAAAAGCAGGAAAGCTGAAGAGCCCAAGAACATATTTCAAAAAGAGGAAGTAACACATCTGATTCATCACCATACTTTTGTTATTTCTTCTCTAAGAGTACATAACTTCATAATTATAAGGTGCCCTTTAATCTTCACAGAAAAGCCTAGATTTCACACCATTGTGAGTAAAATACGTTTTGCTTTAAATGGCAGGAATGTAAAAGCTGATTGGTTTTGCCTTTAAACTCTTAACTTTTACTAAACAGCAAAAATATACACACCTGAACAGAAGCGTAGACATGTTTTGTTGAGCACAGTCAGTGTCTGTCTTGCACACTGGCAAAGTATTGGCACATGCAGAGGTTCCTAAATCATGGCTGCTATCACTATTTTTTGAGTTTACTGAGAGAGACCATAAGCACATTTCCTTCTCAGAGGTGTTTCCTCTCATAAGAAAAGTACAACTAATTTTCTTTAAGTACATATTTAGGGAAATGTTGGTAGTTTAAATTATTTCTGTACGAATCTCATACCAACTCAACACTTTCCTAAATTACTAGAGTATTATATGTTTAATAATAGAAAATATTTGTTAGAATGCAACACTCTAATGGGTTTTTGTGACCTGTAACTGGTGATTGATTGTCTAATTCATATTACATTCTTTTCAACTCATACAACTACAGGGATTTTCCATCTGCAGAACTTCTTCATGCAATTGCAACATAAATTACATTAACCTGCATTACCATGGAATTTGTTTCTCAGACAAAAAAAATCTGTCTTACATGGTCAAAACACAGCCTACTTTTTAAATCTACCAGCTTTAGATCAAGCAAGTCAAGTATAAAGAGATCATGAGGCCAAAGAAGACAGAAAAACAACTGTGGAACTGACCTGAGATAGTGAAATGAAAGATGCCGTCCTTAAAATTAGGTACCTGGAATAAGAGTTAAAAAAAAACAACAGAGCAAAACTACTAAATCACAACTGTTCCATAAATTGCAAAACTACATGGCAAAATTCTTTTACATCTAGGAAAAGATAACCTTCAACCAAATGTTGTTAATTTGACCAGCAACAAAGGAAGTTTTTACCAAGTTTTCACTCTATCTAGTAAGATCTGTTTACATTACAATAGGGTTTTTCACAAAAAATACAGAAAACTGCTGTATACATGTTAATCACTACAGTACGCAAGAATTAATTTTCTTCTGAGCAACTCTGCTATAAAAAAAAATTAGAACTAATTTTCATTATTAAAATCAGTCAGACATTCTCATGTTTACCCTTTCATTAAACTGCTATCACTCCAATACAAGCGGTCCTACTGAATCATTTATGATGAAATAGAATTTATACTAGTATCAGATTATTTTGGAGTCTAGAAGGAGTGGGAATATATATCAGGCAAACAAATTTAAGACTATTTAAGCACACAATTAGGCTTGCTATCAGCTACAGACATTGTGAGAGTTCAGAAACTTATTTTATTCTATGCTATAAGACAAGCAAAACATGAAAAACTGCAAATGTTACTTGTGATTCACACATAACCTATGGACAAAATTACATTCAGTGGTGCAAGCACAAATCAGAATCATATTAGTGCTTTTACTTCAAGGATTTTTTTTTTCCCCTCGTGAAAAGGGTTACTATATTTTGGAAGTATAAGAACACTGAACTACTCCAACCATGAATTAAGATATGTTTATTTTTTATAACAGAAAAATCCATTGTATATTTACACTATCTTGAATATAACAATATGGAATGGTGCACATGGATTATTAAAATATATTCTTAATAACTTCACTTATATTTGAAAATGTTTTCATTCCTGTTTTACTTTGGAAACAGGAACCCTAATAGATTTTAATCCTAAATTTAAGAAAAACAGCTCACAAGACCTTCAACAAAGCACCAATCCAGTACACTAAAGACAGCTGTAATACACAAATGCTCACAGCCTGTATGACATAAACAGTGCCTGTGACTGACCTAGAGCTTCCAGGACCCCAGGTCTGGTGGGGCCAGAGGAAGCCTTGTTGCACATCTCTCCAGGAAGAGCCCACCAGGCAGGGATGGCCTGAGATAATTTACTTTCTGTCGTGTAAGGAATACCCAGCACAGCCTCACCTTGCCTGGGAGGCTGAGGAAGAGATGAGAGCTCTGCTGACAGCTTGCAGGTCTGAGCCCACAGCTCAGGGGGAAGCTATGAACGCCTCTGGCAGGCAACAGAGGCACCGACAGCTGTGCAGGGTCAGGAATGACTGACAAGGGACACGGATTATACAGCAATGTCCTAAGCAAGGCAATAGAGTGGCCATTTGTAGCTTCTCTTACCTACAACATCCTGAACTTCAGTCTATTTGTCAGTAGCCACTGCCTGTGTTCCCTGTACAAGTCCCACTGCGGATCTGCGTGGAGGAAAGACCCTTGGGCAGGAAACAGCACAGAATTAAATGGAAGATCACCGTTTTCTCCCTCAACTCAATTTTCTGGTTCAGAATTCTCTATAGAGATAATTTTAAACGAAACCTGGGAAACTGTTAATCTGCATATGCTGAGCCTTTATTTCTGTTTAATGGGACAGGAGGAGGAAATAGAAAAAGCTCGTAGGTAAAGATAAAAACAGGGAGATTACTTAGCAATTACCACTATGGACAAAGCAGGCTCAGTTCAGGAAAATAAGTTCACTTTCAAGAAACAAAAAGACAAACGCTAGAACAAGGCCTTTCCTCACCACCTTTCCCAGGCTCAACTTCACTCTTTCATTCCGGACTCCTCTACCCACCCAAAGACCGCATGAGGGGCTGGGAGCTGCAGACAGCACACATCGGTTTCTCTCCTCCACTCCTTCCTTCTCTCCAGCATGGGTTCCTGATCTTGGACTCAGCAATGCTTACAAAGGCATGCTGCAGCCCAAGAAGGATGCTGATGGATGCCTCAGATACAAATAGCTACAGTGGGGATAATTAAACATGCACAATTTGGAGGGTCCCCGGAGTTCCTCACTGAAAAGTTGAGTAAATCAGATGTAACCCTGTGTCTCATCTCCTGTGCTCCCTTATTCATTTTAGACAGCTTCTGGTTAACAAAAATTCAGCAGCAATTGGAATATTTGAATAGAGCTACCCAAGCAACAAGTGGAGTTACATCCATTTAACCAGCCCATTTTAAAGTGCTAAGATTGATATATTTTTAAAGCTAGGACTGTGTCAAAAAGTATCTTATCATTTATTTTAAATGATGTCACCAAGGTACTTCACTTAGACACACACACACAAAAAAAACCCTAAAAAAACCAACCAAACAAAACAAATGAACAGAAACAAAAAAATCCACAAAAAACCAAAGCCACACAAAGAACCATGACAGCTTTTTTCAAATTTCTAAAAAATATTCTTTCAGCCATGGGCAGAAACTAAAAATGCAAAACTTCAGCCAAGCAATGAGTTTTTTAAAATTACAAATTATATAAAAACTGCAGCCATACAATTCCCAATTTACTAATAGTCAGAATACACTTGTTTTAAAAATTAAGCTGAAAAATATGGAAATGGAAACAATGAAGTCACTGTCAGGCTAATGGATCACTTCAGATATAACTGACTATTTTCAGGATAATAATTCACTTATCAATATAAACAGAATCACTGTTTATAGGTCAAGCAGTCTGTAGAGTCTTACAGCAGGAAGTTGTGTAGTCAACTAGAGAGCATTTCCTGAAATGGTTGTTACAAGGAATATGGAACAACAGTTTTGTAAAAACGAGATGAAAAAAAAAAAGTGTTGAAGGTAAAAATCAAGGTCCACGCTATAATTATGTAAATTTCAGTTGTGGGGGTTTTTGGGGTTTTTTTGTTCTTGGTTGGTTTGTTTGGTTTTGTTTTTTACATCAGTAGCATTTTTTTGTCCTATAACTTTTTCAAGTTTTCTCTCCAAAGTCATAGTTTCCCAAAATACATTACATAGACAGAACTAGAATTTGAAATTTTGCTGTAAGACCTGTCAGATGTCGGTTTTGGAATTAATGGATAATACAGTGCTCTCTGAGCCTTTAATATTTTATATTCTAAGAAACATAAATCAGCTCAAGACAATGTCACTGCCACATACAGCTGAAGCATTGCTGAAAAGGGTATAAATGCAAATGTAGACAATGGCAAACTATCTTCAGCTCAGTTCAAAAAGTCTGTTGGAGCTCTGCTGACTGGAAAAGTGTTTTTAAAGGTCTAAAGTACTATTCAATGAATTGTCCTTAAATATTAGGAAATATACTAAAACAATATCCTGGTCCAAAAACCGCTTTAGCTGTGTGAGCTGCTACAGATACACACCCCAGCCATTGGTAGCGGCTAAAAGGAGATTCACTGTGCACAGGATAAAGAGAACCTGCACAGCAGCTGAGAGCATAAAACTTACACATAGATTGAGCAGCCTCTATCACAGTCTATTCTTTTTTTGTTTTTCATTACTGCCTGATAAAACAAAGCACAGAACCTGAAAGTTGACAGCATTTTTGCATTTAAAAGGCCCGGAACTTTCTGACTCCTGGATTCTTCACTGCGTACAACACACATAAACAATAAGCTTTTTGCGAATCCTTATCCCCTTACATTTATTTTATGCACTGAATAGAAAAAAGCTCAAGTTTAAAGTGTCTTTTTTCAATGCATTTTCCAAAACTGAAGAGCTTTCTCCCATTCAATCTATATTTCTCTTTGAACAAGACAGATTATTTCTATTTTTTTTTCCCAGGTAGTATACTAATTTCTATAAACCATGTGCTTAAAAATGCACTTTGCAAGCCTTATGCTATTAGAATATTCAAATCATTTGTTCTGTTTGTGGTTAAGACACACATTATTACTAAATAAAGATGAATTAGTCTAAATTCCATTAAGCAATGAAATTTTTCCTACTGAGTCAATAAGGATTGGATAAAGTATTTGGATTGCCTGTATGAGTTGCAAGTTCTAAACATCTGAGCAGTTTCAAAGGACCTTAAAAAATGCAAGTTAAACTGTCAAACTTTACTCTCTTGAGAGCTTCCCATGCTTTTGCCCTATTAATGTAAGTGCAACCATTGCAACACTAAAATACTCCAGAGCTAAAAGTGTAATACCTCTCCGCTATCCGCCCTGTCCAAGAACAACAAAAGTTGTGCCTCTATTCGTTGCAGGGTCACTACAGCAGCTGGTAAGTAGTAAAAGACATAATGCTTAAAAACAAATCGGTCACAACCTCCCTGCCTCTCAAATAAGACTAAAAGTTTAGAATGGACAAAAATTTTCTATGGTAGCATTACATACCACAAATTTTTCTTGGCGTCTGATATTTCATTTTTTGAGAAGCTTTGACACAAATTACAACATAGCTGTAGATATCAAAAGCCACTTCTATTAAGATTTCTCCATACCAAAAAACCAAATCTTTTCTTGAGAAATAACATCAAATAATATTATATGAGCATTACCTTGTATCAATACTGTCTCCATTAAATTAATTTAATCTCCAAAAAGCTCAACTAACTTGCATATTCTAATTAATATCATGCTGAAAATAGTTAATGACGCTAAATTACAGCAATCTTTTTAAAAGGGTCAAATTTGTCGATCTGCATTTAAGCTATAAACATCAGGCATGAAAATGAATTGGTTTTGAAGTAACACTAATTCCGAAAGGTCCCACTTAAGAAAATTATTTCCTTCCACAATTTTTTTAATGTTTAATCAAGCCACCCAGCAGAGGATTATAACTGAATTGCAGGGTTGCACCTCTCTCCCTACTGCTCTGAGCAGAACCTCCCATTTTCTTCCCTGGAGTTCCAGAGAAGTTCCTGAGTCTCCGCCAGGATCTCTGCAGGCACACACCAGAGCGCAGATTTAACACTGTGCTAACGCCAGGTTGCTTCCTCACATCTTAGAGATATTTTTATTGATGTGTAATTTTATTCCACCATATCTATGTTCCCATAATATAACAATTTCACACTGCACAGATCAGAACCAGTAATTGCCAAGGACTAATTCTCATAATGAACAAACACGCTCTAGAACTTATGAGGGCTAGTTCATATGCCTCCACTACCAATAAATACCAATAAAAAGTCACTCCTCTACCTGTTGAAATTCAGAAAGATAACCCAGTGAAAAAAAAAGATGAAGCAGCTATAATGAATAATCTGCAAAGCAGCATTGTTTAAAATTAGTGTTATGTTTGTCAAATGCAGATAGCTATACAAAATATGTAATTCTTCAATTTCTTAAACACTGCAAGGTAACTCTGCTTTTGTACATGCAACTATGAAGCCACTGAAAAGTATTTATCATTGCAGTATTCCTTAACTATGAATTACCATGCTAAATGTAAAAGTGTTCATGATGTCAACACAGCAGCAAAACACTGCCATTCTTTCTAGGAATATTAACACATCATAACAGAGTCAGTGGTTTTGATCAAGATAAAATTTCAAGAGACTATATCCCTTTTCACATATTCAAAATTAAAGAGCAGAATGAAAATTATTCATGTAATTGTCATCTTTGTCAGGAAAGCTGGCTGTTAGAGGAGTAAAAAAGAGTAGTTTTTAATGACAGAACAGAGAATCAGAGATGCATAAAGGATGGGTATAAGAATGAAAGATCTGATGTTAGTTACCAAAAAAAGAACACAGGGCAGCAGCAAGGAAAATTAACATGACTAGGAGTCATTGAAAGATGGCACATTTTATGCTTGTAAAGGAGGTTAAAAAACCTCTACAACAAGCAGCAGAGGAATACTGGAAAGGAAATTAATCACCTGCATTTCAGAACACAGTAAAGAGGATGTGCCATATATAGCATGGAGCTCACACAGATCAAGGAAGATAAAACAGAAATAAAGAAAAAGCACTTCACTCAATGAACACTATCTATTCTGTATACCCTAAGGCAAGATCCTCTGGAAAACATAGTGTCATCATGTAATTAAAGATTGTATCACAAACTGCACACACAACACAGCTGTATTGAGGTTACCTGCACCATCTTAAATCAGAGCCTCTCAGATCATTTTAATGGCTTTTGCAAACAGTGTAAATACATGCAAATATTCCAGATGGATGCTGAATGTCATCTTTACTGCTGGGTAATCAGAGATCATAAATATACAGAACATGCTAGCACAGGATGCTATTTCTCAAAACCTGAAAGGATGAATAAATGTTAGTATTTTCCTTAAGTTACAGCAACAAGCTTCTGCCACCTTTTTATCATGCAAAACATACACATGAAAAAATTTTGTAGAACACAGGTACAGCAACGAGATATTGCACTTCTCACAAGAAACTATTAATGCTCCCTTCCACGCACCAAGAAGGATTAATCATATCTTCTGCAAGTAGAAAGCATGTCTTTCTTTGGTGTCCAATTCATCTGTTACACATAAAACTTCAAATATTACAGTTTTTTCATTCAAGTGTATTACTTATGACAAGCTCACTAATGGTATTTTTCCCTAAATATATAGCATCTATTTTATTTTAAAATCTATTCAACAAAAAATTGTTTCTAGTTTTTCACCAAAGAAGATGACCACTATTTTTCTTTATCTTTTTTTTAATATTAAAAAAATAGTAAATTCTTATTATTACCTCAACTTTAACTGTAGGACAATGTCATATCTTCCTAAAGAAAAGGGTCTCTGTTACAACAGGCACAAGCTCCAAAAACACTTTTGCCTTTAAATTCTACTTTGAGTGCCACAAAAAGAAAGCAGATATTCACACACACCAACAGGGCATGAATATTTTCTTGCAGAAACAATTTTTCACAGAAATTTAGTAAGAGATATATTGTTTTTAAAAGAATATTCTTTTAACACTAGAAAAAGAACTGGATGAAATTAGAATCTATCCTAAACTATATACTTACTATTTAAATACAGCAAACAACAGCCCACTAGATAACAACTTATCACAAAAAGTTAAAAAAACAGATAGTTTCTTTATCTATGACATTATATGAATCGTATGATAACAATTAAAGTCCCCTTATAGTAAATATGATTGAGCAAAAGTTATGGTTTGTCCAGTAAAGGAGAGAAGGACACCTTGGCTATTTTTTTAATACAGCAACACTTTCTTAAAGTGGGAAGGGGAGCCTTTCTTCAGTGGTAAAGGTAGTTCTTGTTTCATTTGGGAGATAATTCCAGGAGAAAAGCTAGTGGCATGATCAGGTTTTCTAGCTGTAATCAGTTTGCCTCACATTTAAGAGTGCTTTACTTAAAACACAGTGACACAAGGAATTTTCTCCAAAAGACACTGAAGCTGAATGTCAATTACAAAGCTGCTAACACTGAAAATACATGTTTAGCTGCTCCAAAATTTTGAAAGAAGGCAACCCAAAGTAAATAACTGACACAAACAGCAGGGTTTTTTCTTCAAAAATGTCTTTAACCATGGTATGAGAACAGGATTTAAGCTCATGCAGTGTAAACAGCATGAAGCAATAAGGAAACAAGGCTTTTACTTTCCTCTCCTGGCAACAGGATTATGAATGCATTTTATCTTCAGCCTTAGCTCATAGAATTATTTCCAAAAAAACCAAAAAAATCTTAATTTAATCTGTACAGAAAATATTCCAAGTTCTAGAAAAAGAAAATAAGATGCTGAAATCACACCTGAAGTTCAAATGAAAATACCGATTAACAGTTCAGCATCACTATATGTTATACTCCACAATATTTTTTAAGAAATGATCATGAATAATTCAAGCCTCTGTTTTAGCCTTTTCATGTTCTCAAAGCTGGTATCAGACAGAATAAATAATAATACAAATAAATCCACTAAGTATAAGCCAGCTTGTCTAAAGTAAAAGCCTAATATTATTAGACTTATCATAAATATCTTGCCCCATTTCTATGAAGAAAATAGGCATCTGTGTCCTGTACTGGACGACTTTGTCTGTCCTCCAGGTATGCCCAGAGGGCAATGTAGGCTATAATGACCCATCTGTTCACTACTGGCAAGTGGCAAACTTCTAATGAAGACAGATGTGGGTCACCCTGCACAAGAAGGCTGCAGGGTGCTAATGAATCCACCTAATGGTCACTACCTGCCTCTGCTGACTGACTGATGAGCCAAAGGGTTAAGCTTCAAAAGCCCAGACAAGTATTTCAGGTAATCATTAGTCTTACTAGGATATCTCTGTCACACTCCCTAATACACATACACATTTACTTTAATGTTGTCTTCTCCCATTTAAAAAAAAAAAAAAAAAAAATCTTCTTTTATTTTACTTTAGACAGCGTGAAATAACCTGAAAAGCTCAAAAAGTGAGTTCATGAAAGATTCACTGCTGTTATTACCCAGAGAAATAAAAGTTTCCAGTATTCCTAGGAATTTATAAACACATGACCTTTGGCTCTAACAGTAAAACCAAAAATCTTAAAAGGAAATAGCTGCTAGTTGCAAAACCCTACAGCTATTAATCTTTTCTAAGTACTACAATCTGACAGTAGTATATGACAACTTTTTACAGTGAACTCCATTCACACAGACCTCAAGTTGCTGTATTTTTTTTTTTTTAATAACAGTTACAACAGAAGCAAGCGAGGATTTGACTCATTCTGTCAAATTCTACACGCAGGTGATGGCACCACAAAAGCCAGAGACTTGTGACAAAATATTGCTGCAGATCCAACCATTCATCAATTCCAGCAGTGAGTAAGTGTCAGGAAGAGTTACAATGGAGAAACTCCAGAGAGGGAAGTTCTCTAGAGAAAATGGAAAGTGGGGGTGGGAAGGAAAAAAACCCCACAACCAAAACAAACAAAAAACACACACCACACCAAAACCAGCCTAGAGTGAAAAATGTTGTGACTTTGAGCTAGTGTGGGGTGAAACCTGGAGAGAACATTGCCATCTGCCAGGATTCATCAGGATTTTGTTAATAATCAGCTGCAACAAAGCAAAGTCACAGCACTACCCAAAAGCACAGAGAAGTAATAAAATGATTCATAAAGCTAAAACCAGAAGGAAGTATTTTAATGCAAGAGCTTCTGAGGAGAAGTGGCCCTCTTGCTGTCAGAATCGATTAATTTCTTTTCAAAACAGCACAAAAGAATGTATCCATTTAATTTCTGATGTAACTCTACCGACAGTAGACAGGAAACACAAATTTTCCAAATGCTTCAAGTCCTCCACTGGGAAAGATTTCTTACCAGCTACATCAGGTAATGGTATATTAAAAAACAATCCTGTATTTACATTAAACCAATAATACATTGCACCAATAGCTGGTCTTATAAAAAGGCAGAAGACATTCTTACTAGAAAACAACCTTTTACTCCTTGCCATGCTCATCTGTTGAATAATCTTTAACACACCCTGTAACCTCATTAGACACCCATATTCTTAACTGTAAATTGAACATCAAGATCCCAGCACATTCATTTTACAAGGTAGGGGAGACACTGGCATTTTAGGAAAGAAATTCATTTGAAAAGTAAAGAGTATTGTTATATCCTTATCCTAGGCTAAAGATAAAAGTGAAGTTTTGGCTTAGTAGAAGTCATGTAATGTTTATCTAGGTCATAACCTAGTAGAAATTCTCAAAGTTTTGACAAAGAAAAGCTAACAGTGAACAACCTTTAGTTCCCAGTATCAAGACAAAAACCAGCTTTTTGAATTTTTTTAACAGAATTGGACATAAATCTGGTCTATGTGTTGAACTTGCTTTTCATCCATATAAAACTAATGAGTTGGTGACACTCAAAAACTTAACTTGCATGTAAGCAATGATTTCTAGTAAATATAAGGAAATTTATGCCTACTCTGTGAGGGTATAAATTACAGTTTTGCCTAATATATGCCAAGAGAGACTCCAGTGTAAGTTACCTTTTCAAACAGATTTAAATTCACAGATGATTTACTGTTGCTCCCAGAAGAGAAATGATTAAGCAGCCTCAGAATTTTGCCTGAGGCAACAGAAGCTCTTCAAGATCCAGTAACTCCAATATACACGAACCTGAGAATTCTATTTTGCAAGAAGCTACTGATGTTACATACAAGATGAAACTAACTATATATAGTCAATTCATTTATGACAGGTGATTCCACTGATTTATCCTATGAAAGGAAACTAAAAGTAGTCAGATATGAGAGGAAAAAAACCACTGGGAGTAAGGGGCATCAAACACAGGTGAAGTGTTGCAAAAACATAGCAATTGTGTATTCATGGGCTTATTCACGATTTCAGTGGCAAATAAAAAGCTACCACAGTCTAGAAAAATGCCCCTTAACATTTAAAAAGAAACCCAAGTGTTAATGTCATCATAATAGCACGTGTGCAGAATATTCCGAAGAGGACTGCTATATTTTTCACTTAGCTCACTTGCCATATGAGGACCTGCAATTTATTAATGGGGAAAACTTAAAATTCCAGTAAAATGTGGTTGTTAGGCACACATTAACCTGTGCTCTATTTTACTCCATTATATCCACTTTCCTTTAAATGTACAATTACAACTGACAAAGTATAGAATAGCTTTAAAAACTTACAGTCCATACATAGAAGACATTCCTACAGGGTTGAAATTAAATATGAGAGCACACAGAAACCTAATAGTGTCTACCAATAAGGTCCTCCCTCCATCACCACACTTTTTGTAAAGTCCTCTGGCCAGAATCCCATTCCTCTACATACACATCCCTCATTCACGTATCATTCTGTTTGCAGAAAAGACAGACTCCCAAGTATAAAAAGAGAAAACAAAAAAAAGAAAGCTGTTGTGCACTTTAAAAGCTAGCTACACATATGATGGGGGAGGAGAAAATGCTCTTTCCAAGTCTGACTCCCTTTCCTTGTATTCCATCTTCAACTCACATGGAAGAAGTTGTTACACCTTTGCTACCCTCCTTTCTAAAGGGGCCCTTCTTCACAGATCCATAGGAATCCAGCAGATCAATAACTCATGTCACAAAGAGTAACAGAGTAGTACATCCACAAGGTACTACTATTTTCCCAACCATTTTAATTTTAAAAAATGAATCAGACATTTACCAGACTGACAAAAGATACATCTCCAACCAAGAGTCAGTTGTGTTGGAAGGCAAGTTGAGTTGGAAAAGTCTTGTTTTACTTAGCATGGCAAGCAAATACATTTCATAGGACTGTACCTGCTGAAAGTTCAATCCAGACATATGCATAAACACAGTAATGAAATGGGAACTAAACTGACAAGTTTCAAGCTTTTATTATATCCCTGCTCACCAGAAGTGTTCTTTCTCTCAAAAAATAAAGGAACCTCTTCTAAAACCTTTCAGAAATCTGAAAAAATCCAGCCAAAATCTGCATGGAGAAAGGAATCAAATCAAATTTGACTGATCAAATAGACATGTCTTTGGTAAGAACTCTTTCAAAACATGCACAAAACTCTGCTAGGGTAAAGCTTTTCTCTTCTAATCTTGACTATAGATGGATTTAAAAGTCACATTATTTTCTGCCTCTTATCTGAACATTTTTATACAGTTGAAGACTACTCCTAGTAAGATTATTACTAGTAAGTCCCCCTTTATTCTTTAGAATAACTGATAGAAAAAATGAATGGCCTCTATCTGGGAACATTCTCTAAGCATCTCATTATTCTCATAATTTTCCTCTAAGCTGGCACTGATTGACCTCCGCATGTTACACTTGAAATACACTGAATATGACACCATCCTGCAGATAAAGTTTGCTGTGTGTAGCTCAGCTCACAAGAATTATTCCACTTTTATGGCAGGCCAAACTCCTGTGCGCACATCCTAATACAACACCTGACTGTATTCCTTTTTTCACAGCAATGCCACAACTTTGACAACATACAGCCCAAAGATTGTCATTCCTGGACATTCTTCAAGGTATTTAAAATGAAGCTAACTATAAAGTCATCTGTATTAAAGAAGAAATGAGAAACTGGCAGCACTTCTCCAAGGTGTACGCATTTTTCTGAAACTGAAATCTGCTCCTTTCTCTGAAGTTATTCAAGAAAATATTTTGCATTTGCTCGGTGAAAGTTATTACAAGAAGTATCTTTAAAAGCCTTCTTTTCTTAAGACAAAGTAATATGATACTATTATAAATGAAAAAAAAAATAGCTCTATAAACTTTTCACTGCAAAATGGGAAGGTAGCAAATTTTTTTAAGTATCCAGGCAAGCACTTCACATTTTCAAGTCCAACTCCTTGTCTTTTTTCTGAGATGGTATAAGCCCTTTGCTTTCTTTCCTACTTCCCAGTAGGAAAACAGCCTACACATGCTTTTTAATTTATAAGCCATTTCATGAATTCCAAGGTGATAGTAATTTATATTAAGCACATATTTAACAATACAAAAAATTGCTATAAATACATTAGGATCAACAAACTATTTACAGACTGACTTAAGTCCTCACAATAAACATGTATATAACTTTCTCGTTGCATAATGATTACTTTCTTTTAAGGCAAATGAATCAATTTTACCTCATAAAATTCCAACATGAGTTATCCATTGAAGTTTGATTTACATTCTATCTCTATTAACATTTATTTTGCCATATTCTATATGGAAATTCTCGGCCATGGCCGGTTTGGGTGCCTCTGCTCTCTCAACCCTTCACATGGTTTTAGTGTATATATTCTTAGAACTGCAAAATATATTCAAGTACATTCATAAACCATTCTTAAAAAATGCATAATCCTTTTTACTTTTTTTAAAAGTTGTGGGGTGGGGTTTTTGTTGGGTTTTTTGTTTTGGTTTTTTTGGTTGGTTGGATTTTTTTTATTGTATTTGTATTACAGAAAATATCTCATCTCATCTGCTCTTTTTAAAGACATCTGCTTTTCTTTTCAGGATGTTATTGTGAGTCCAGAGAGCTAGACAAAGTAAGAAAATGAATGGACAGAAGTCAATGTAAAGTGTTCCTTAGTTTGCATTTGCCTGATTTTATTATCCTTTCACTTTAAATATAAACAAAATGAAATTTGCAAGTCCATCCATACTCTGAGAGATTTTTTTCCAGCACTTTCAGCAAACTGTTGTACCTCCCCTCCCAGCTGTATTATTCTCTTTTTCATCTGCCTTAGCTAAAAGATACAGTTTCTATATTTATTTTTTTCCCTTCAGGAGGAGGGGAGCAGGGGGAAAGAAGCAGTTCATAATGAAACAAGGTTATAATACAAAGTTATAGCTAGCAGAAATCACATTCTAAAATCAGGGCAATCCTGTAAACTTCACTGCCTCCTTTTATTCTTTACTCATTAAGATACTTTTATAAAGTCATTCATTAAAAAATTGTACAGACATTGTACAGACATTACAGTAAAATCAAACATTGTAACCTCTGGAAATCCTAATTAAAGCACCACTTACGAAATAAAAAAAAAACAGATCCAAATATTTTAAGACATCAAAAACCCCAATAAGGCAATTTGGGAAATCCTTGTCTTTCCCAGAAGGGACACTAGGACAAATAGACAGTTACAGCTGCACATTTTAACATTTGTGAAGCTAAATTAGAACAAACTGATGATTAAAAACACTACAATTTGCAGCCTGGTCGTGAGAGAAAAAAGTGGATCTGCTTTCAGGTTGAGGAGTCAATTCATCCTTTCTTGGTAATTTTTATCAGTCAGTCTTAACCAACTTTGACTGAGAACTTGGAGACCTGTTGGCATCAAATTATAGTTTTGAGAGAAAGAGGACTGTGGAAAGATATTACCCTGATTAATGTGCTGCACTGTAAGCTCAAGCCTTAGCATAAATCTGTGGATCTGCAGCAAAGTGCTATGAATGCCTTTAGAATACAGAAAGCATACATTAGCATGTAGTCTTTCCTGGGCACCAGCAAATCCAGTCCCAAAGCTCAGGGTTAAGTTTGGTTCCAAGAATGAGGTTTCCAGTTCCTGCATTCAATCCCAAAGCACATGGCTGAGTTCAGCTAGGTGCTCCCATGACTATTTCCCACACACTCACGGGAGCTGCGGGAATCATTCCAGCTAAGAAAAAAAGCTGGTTTTTACCTGGTCAGTTGTGCTTTCCATACCATGAAGAACTGAGATGTCTTCAAGGTAATTACAACACACTGCTCATCAACTTCAATTACTGGGATGTATTCTCGGCTTGAATTCTCATTTAATATATCTTTTCTCTCATAAAATTTTTAGAATAGGTTTGTATGCGTTAGCACGTAACAGAAACATGAAAAGAATATTGTAATCAGACATTTTGTGTCATTTGTAAAAATGAGGGAACATTTATTCATCCATTCTTCATTGAACTTTAAAGCCAGAGAGGGGGAAAAAAACCCACATTTTCTGCCTCTTCTAATATGCAGCAAAAGACATCTCCTTTTCGATCACTTCCTGCCTACAAAGACCAGTCTTCCCTCCTGCCTGAATTTATCTAGTTTTCTGCACTGCTTCTTCCTGGGTAAACGGAGTGCTCAGCTACCTCATCTCCTTGCGTATCCCTTTACATCATTACTCCTTTCCCTCTCATGCCACAGGCAGATTTACACACCCAAGGAAGACTGAACCACTTCACCAGGAGTTACAGAAAGCTGCAGAAAAGAGCCCAGAAGGCAAAACCTTACACTGAAACCCCTTAGCACGGCACACATCTGACCACACACCAAGGAGCAGCTGCCTCCCCCTAGTGCAGCTCCCCCCATTTATGTCACTGCTCAGCCCTTCAGCCTTTTTTTTTCCCCAGTGAGACAAGGTAGTAACTTCCTCATTAATTGTCACCTGGGGATATTCCAAACAAGGAACTGTGGCTCACAGTGTACGTTTGAAAGACATCCTTGTCATTTCAAGACATCTCATGAGACAGCTTTTGCAAGTTTATGCCATATTAATACAAGTGTTTCCAGGATTCTCTGCATAGCGATACAACAATCTCAGTTATAATAGCCTTTGGTTGCAAGGTTTGTGCGCCAAAAATAGTGATTTTTTTTTCCCTCAGTTTTGCATCCACACACAAAGGTTTTCAAAATTCGCAAGTCCCACAGCTATACTTAAGTTACTTGAAGGTTAAGAAAATTAATTTTATGCATGTGGAAAGTTATTTGCAGATTTTTCTCGAAACTATAAGCATTTCTGTCCTTTGCAGCAGTAATATCAGTTACTTCTTTAATGAAGCCCCATTAGTTACTTCTAGTGCTCAACTTTCAGAAACAATGCTTGGAGTTCCATCACTTGTCACCTTAAGCTGGTAGCATCTGCCCAATTTACCTTACAATTCTTTATGGTCACATTGAGTGAAAGTAGCAAAACTAAGAATGTACAATGACAAGTTTTACACCTCAAACAGACTTTGCTGGAGACATGGAAAACTCAGTCAAAAGAGAAAATACTGGTGGATGTAGTGAACAATTTATTTTTTAATTTTTTCTAACTACAGTCTCTGAAATGTACGTATATAAAGAAAAATTTTAAATGAAGTATTTTTACATAAGAAAAGGAATATAGAGGAGTTAAGCAGTTGCCTGTAGTTTAAGTCTTCTCCCTGCATGAATGCCTAAAGGCTCCAAAATTCTGCCATGTGAGATAAACCCTCTGAAATATTTCATTTGTTCAATTTAAAACCAAGCAAAACAACAGCACAGGTAATTTATTCTGAATATATTTTTACATATATTTATCAAATCCTGATGAATTCTGCAAGGAGTCACGAGTCATTTCATTACAATTTTGACATATTCCAAAAGTGTGTGAAAATACAGAATCACACAATGTGTAAGGATGGAAGCAACAACAGTGGGTGGGAGACATTGGGTCACCTGGTCCAGCCTCCCAGAGCACATGGCACAGGATTGCATCCAGACAGTTCTGGAATATCTTGGCGACTTCACAACCTCTCTGGACAATCTGATTTCACCTTCACGATTTCTAAGTATAAAAAGCTTAAATTATTTCACTGGATTTACACTGAAGTAGAAGAGGAGGGGAAAAAAACCCTCATGAATTTTCAGTCTTAAATAGTTGGGGTTTTTTTTCATTTTCAATATAAATTGCAGGATTTTTTTCATCCTCTTATAAAAGCCTTACACCTGGAATCTGGGTATAAATTAGTTTTCAAATAGTAGGAAAAAGCTGAAGTGCCATTACCTCCTTTTCTTCCTGTAATTCTGTTACCGTGGGATGAAGAGGTCATATTTTTTCTTACCTCATTTTTTCTTGCTGTTGACTTTTTCATAATGCAGAGTAGCTTCCCTTTAGAAAGTTAAAGGAAAGATTTATGGGTCTTCATTTTGAAATGCTTATCTAAATACATTTAGTGGAAGCCTATTCTATTCCAAACAGCTGCTGTTTGCAATAACTAATGAAAGCCAAGATCGCTCGCTGAGGGGAGGGGCCCCAAATATTGTACAATTATGCAGTAAACCCAAAGAAACAACACAAGGCTTGTTTCAAAAATGGCAAAATCACATAGTCATTATCACTGGGTGATTCTAACAACCACTCAATGGAGAACAATAAAAACCTAAAAGAAAAGAAAGCATACAATTTTTCAGATGTTACCCTAACACATGTCAAACAAAGCTTTCAGTGAGTTATGATTCTCTAATTATGAGACTTAACACTGTAATTAGCTAAAAGAGGTCTAGCTACATCACAAATTTTTTAAATCCTCTTGGTAGAAGCAATGCTCTAGAGAGCCCTTCTATTACTAATTTTAGGATAAAAATCTTCAAAGGAAATCACTTTAAATACTCAAGTAGTTTTTATGACCACTTCAAATGATGTTCAAATAAATCTGGCCAAGACACTGGAAAGGATTTAAACCGTGACAGATGCATGCACAGCAAATTAAGACTAACCAGCCTACAGATAATGCAAACTGAAGTTTATTTTAAAAATTTCTCTTTCCAACTTCTAATGAATTTACAGTGGCAGTCTGAAAACCTAGGGCAAATCAGTTGCTTGGTTAAGTATACAGCTGTAAGTAATCTTTACTTTTAATTTTGTTCGAAAGTTCCATAGACCCAGGCCTCTGAAATAGGTGTAGAAACTGCTCAGGCATTAACATCAACACTTAATTAACATTACATATTTAAAAAGCACCAACAAGGCGTAAGATCCTATGAGAGGAACAAACAGTTTAGGCACTGAAGGTCAGAATCACAAAGATGAAATCTGGCAGTGGATTTATGCCAAAGTGCCATTTATAGCAAACACAGGAGCATTGCTTCCTACAAACACAACCAACATCATGCAGCACATTGATCATTTTGCGGCTTAAACCAACCAGCAGAGTTACTGAATGAGATTGTAAAATCTTGTTTGTCCTGAACTTTTCACACTAACTTCCTTTTTCACTTTTAGTTTGAGTCTGAAACTGGAAGCCTTTTTTGTCATTGTTGCTTGTAAAAGAAATTAGAGCAGGTCACTTACATTTGTAAGACACGCAGAGGAGGAAACAATGGTCACACACACATTTTCTGGTTTCTTAATGACCACTTAAACAGCAGCAGAAATGTACAGTCTGGAGTATCTTAATGAGCACCTCTACAGGAAGCTGTAGCCATAAATGAGATGCCTTCCTCTTAACACAAGGCTCAACTAGGAAAAAAACTTCCTTATATCCTTTTTAACAATGAACCATTTGGCAGTCAAGAGAAGGGGCTAAACCAAGGATTAGTCAAATGAGGATTAATTTTACTATTTGCCTTGCACGCTTCTCTCAGGATCTTAAATTCCACCATCACTCTGACCTTCGCATCCCTGAAGAATTTGTCCTTTTTCATCAGTAACAAGCCCAGCAGGGCACCCCTCCCAGCTTTGACTCGCTCAGGGATCTGTTTGGCTCTATCCCATAGGGCTGCATGGACAAGGGGCTCAGGAGAGCTGAGCTGATTGATATTCAGGAACACTCTCCTCAAAGCACACTCTAATGTGCAAAAAGGCTATCAAGTGTGGCAGAAGACCAACCTAGATGAGTCAAAACTCAACTAAGTTACTGAAAGCAGATCATATTTTTTACAAGCCATCAAGTATAAAGTAAATTGGCTTTCAGTAAAGGAAACCTTTAAAAATGTGTTCACCGCTCTGAAACCACAGCAAAATTAATAACTGTAAGGATTAGATTTCCAGTGAAACAAGGAGAAATGTCTGCACATATGAAAAGAAAGTCTTCATGAAGTGTAAGAGCTCAGGAACAGCAAATGAGCCTGACTTCTGCTAAAAGGCAGAAGATAATCAACATATATTAGCACAATACAAATAAAACCAGAAAAATATCAAATTAATTTTAAAGAATAAATACCAAAATTTTTGAATAAACAGATAAAAAAATTAAATATCCTGGCTTATTGTTATTTACTAAGTTATGTCATACTGCCCAGACCTGGCCCATGTTGTGGTTTAAACTCACACCTTTTTCCAGTTAAATGATTGATTTCAGGGCAGAATAAGTAACAGACAGAAACAGGAAGGAAAAAGGAGATTTGTCAAAGAATTTTGCACTTTCTTGGCCATGTTTGCACCCTATCTACAAAACACAGCTAAAATATATAATAGCTGCAAGCCAAAATTATTGTATAAACACCACTTAGATGCTTGTAGCAAGTCTTATTCTATAGGATGTTAGTTTGGGGAGGTTTTTGTTAGTTCTACCCTAAATACAATATAAACCACACAGCAGTTTAATGTTATTACCTTCCAAAGGTCTTCAAGCAGGTTTTCCCCCAGTTTTCTCACATCTCCACCCTCAACCCCCTCAGTCTCACTGTTCTTTGCAAACCAATTGCAGTTGTGAAGCCAATAACTCTCTAATAATATCAGTTTGTTTCACTAAGAGCAATGTGATGGGTAATGCTGAAACCACAGGGAACAGTAACTCCAGTTATTAGCTAAGAGGGCTTTGAGAGTTTACAACTACCGAGGCTGTCCAGCAGGGAAGCAGCTTGTGATTCCAGAGAGCACATTTCATTTCAGAAACAAAACTTCTTTTAAAAAATGTTTTCTTATTTAAGTTAGATTTCTCATTTTATTTCTTATTCAGAGCTTCTTTCCAAGTCATACACAACACATCAAGCAGAGCACAGATATCTCTCTCAGAGATGCAGTAATGATTGTCATAGAAAACACAGTACTGATGAAGAATTTAACTTCAAACTATATACACCAGAATTTATAAAAACAGCAAGAGTAACAAAATTCAGGTTATCACTGTCCACATCAAGCAGTCAGACCTCAGCACTGCAAACCTGCTCAATGGAGCACTCATCTGCCCAATTACACTTTCTGCACATATCTGCATTGTGGTCTTTCCAGCTGTCACACACACATCCAACTGTGGTCCATTCAACAGATCCTATGGAAAAGCTGGAGCAGCAGAAACAGTTCCTTTTAGTGTGAGGCATATAAAAAATTTACAGATTTTGTGTTCATATAGTGTCATTTTGTTTCCTATGTGCTTGGGTCATACCTTCCCCTCCCCAAGTTGAAGCCCCAGTTTCTGGTTTCCGACATGAATACATTTAACAGTAGTCATGGGTTGGAAATGGCTGAATAAAATGCACTGAGCTGGATAGAACACTGACTCACAGAGATCTGTGTGAATATTTCCCTCCCCTTCATTACCAGCTTATCAGTTCCGTGTTCAACCCCACATATATAATATAGATAATATATGTATACATATATGTATCTATATTATATATCTAGAGGTTCATTAATTCTAAATCCATCAAAATGATTCAAAATGATTCACAGCAAGTTTTACATGATTTGTAACAAACCTGATACATTGACCAAAGAGAGAACATTCTCAGATCCATGCTGGGAATAAGACTGAATATCAGAGTATCAGCTTTCTAGTGTTTTGAGGGGAAAAAAAACAAAACCACTTTGCCACAGTAACAGAATGTGCACCCAGGATCAGCATGCGCATTTCTATAATTCAATAATTTTAGCATTGAAGTCAGTCCGATTTCAGAAAAACAACTCAGTCATATCTTTCCTTCATTATGCACAAATGAGTTCAGGATCCTAAAAATATCAGTTAGCATCTTCTCAGATTAAATTTATTTTTATAGATCTGTAGCATCTCCATTTACAGTGTATGCATTCACACAACCTCCCCAAAAAAAACCAAACCCTAAAAAACAAAAAAACCAAACCCACAGGCCTACATATTTTTTTCTTAACATGTTACCTTTTCCTTGTAAGAAAGAAAGAAAGAGAAAAAGAAAGAAAACTAAAAATAATTTCCTTATACAATTCCTCCTTCCTCATGATTAAAAGAAATTTAAGATGATCATTCTTATAAAGGAAGCATGAGACCTAAACTGAATTTTTAGAGTAAAAGGGTGACAGCACCATCAAGTGGTTCAGTAAGGCACTATTTACTACTGGTTTCATGCATGATAGAATAAAAAATACTGTTGTTCAGATAGTCACATAATGTTCTTTTTAAAACTAATTTTAACTGTGACAGATGAAACCCTGTAGAAATCTAATTTATTTTGATGTCTATAATAAGGATAAGCATATTAAATTTTTTATATGGTTAATTCTGTGGAATTACTTACATTTGATTACAATACTAATAAAGGAATAGCACAGTCTTATTATTGATGGAACAGAACTTTTGCCACGGCAGGACAAGTCTTGTACATTTAACCACACTGCCAGAGGTCTCCAAGGGTTGGATGGTCCTGATCTCCAGCACATCCTCACAACCAAGGAAAATGTAGCCTCACATCAGTGAGACCTCATTTCTCCAGCAGCTAAAAATGCGAAATGAACACCAACCTGAATCCCACTCAGAGGGGCATCAGCTCTGACAAAAGAGAAGTCATTTCTGTGTCTAAATGAATGACAAAAAATTATTAACAATAAACTGTAAAAATATAAAGCCCTGCTATGAAGATTAAAATGTGCAAATTGCCATCTTACTGTGAGGTTATAAGTCTATAAACCCACTATGTCTGTACTTTCTGCTTCTCTTTTCTGGGGGCAGCATGTGGTAAGTAAACAAGCTTCACATAGAACAAGACCAGTACATTTAGAAACATATCTTAAATACATTAAACATTTCTAATACCACACTACTAGCTTCCATAATAATGAGAAGTATATATTTCCACAAGGGATAAAGCCTTCTATGTTTTACAAATCAAAACCAAAAAAACAAAAGAAAAAAAAGTAGTCATTCTCTCATTTTATGCAGATGCTGCTTTTTGTATATGTACCCTAATACAGAGCAGTAAGCCTTACGTGACTGAAAAAAACTTTAAATTATGAGCAATTGCAAATATCACAGCTGACCGCATTGAAGAACAAGGATTCTCTGATTAAAAACTGAAATTCTAAACTAAAAATTAAAAGTCATCTCTGCTTTTAAAACACTAGTCACCCTATGTATTCTCAAGAGAATTTATTTATTTGAAACCCTTGCTAATTCAAATGAGCATATATTTCCAAACAAAAATAATGTGAAAGAAAACCTTGCTATATAAATGCCATCCAGTCAGGCGATGGGCATTTCTAGCCATATTCTAACATCTACAGAAGAATGCTCAGTGCATTGTTACTCTATGTTTACTCTACTTACTGCATAATTTAAAATTATATTTTAAAAGGCATTTTGAACAGAAAGAGATAATAATCATTTGTATACTTATGTTTATGCATGTAATTGAGTAACTTAGACTGAAATCTGTGTTTGTTACTCCCTAGAAAGCAATGTATATATATACACATGCATATATACACACATATATACATATACATATACTATTATTTAACATTTAAATATTCAAAAGATCCTAGATGTATCTAGATTGAACAGTCCAAAGCCTCTATGATACTTTATTTGGCAGGATGCAGAAACTGAGAACAGAGATTTAGAGGTAAGAAAGAAACAGGCTACAGCAATTAGATCATATGATTTCTCAGTTACAGTTTTGCACATAATGATGACTCCATTAAAGTAAAATTTTATGGCATAGTAACTCAATTCTTGAAGGCAAAAAAAAAAAAGGAGCATATTCTTAAAAGATCTGCTTGAGGAAAGATGGAAATTTGATCACTTTTTAAAATGGTACACAGTAAATCATATTTTTGTATATGAAATAATGTTCTTAACAAGTAAAATGTAATACACTTTAAATGCATCAAATCAGAACATGAAATTTATAATGGAGTATTTTTTAAAGTAATGACATCAACTTCTTTCTAAAGTCATTAGGTTTCTTCCTGCCCCCTTGAAGACAGGCATGATATAATATGAAAACGTGAAGAACAAGAACTGATGATGGTTCCCAGCAAATAACACGCATGAATTAGTAGTGTGATTATGTATACATCTGGATCAAGAGAACATGCAATATCAGCTTCCAAAAGGACAAACATGACAAAAAAACCAGGAAATTGGTACGTTTAGTGACAAAACAAAATCTATTTACTGCATTAATTTTTGCAAAATCCTGTGTTTGATCTAAAATGTTCAAACTATTCCACTGTAATTTACATCTAAAGGTGCACATTACTTAACTGTGACTAGGAGGTTCTAAGCATTTCTAAACTACATTAACGCAATTTTACTGTTCACCTTCATTTTAAATTGCCAAGAATCATTCATAAAGAGTTGATTATCTTGTTCTGTCCAATGACACTAGTATTGAAATATTAGTGATGATACGACAGTGATACAGTACTAGTGACGCTCCTACCAATACAATGATACCACAGTGAAATAAACTGAACCACAATAAAGTGTAACTTCTGAAACACTGAACTTCAGTGTGTAAACACTTATAAATTTAATTATATAAGCGACTTACGGCCAATAGAAACGTGAAGCTAGAAATTGAATTTCTACTTATTGAAGCCACTCAATTTTAAAGACTGTTCAGTTCAGTACACTTTTGCAAACTCAAAAACAACGGAAGTGTTGTTTTATATATACACATCTTTTAAATCTTCAGTAAAAACAATATAAATTGACTATTACTTAACTTACTAACCTGTACATTATTCAGGTAAAGTATCCTATCTGTAATGGAATTAAAAATCTTTTTAAAAATAGTGACAAAGACTAAAGAATATATTGATGCACTCTTAATAACTCTAAATCATCCAGCTCTTTATGCCAAGAAGTGTTGACAATACCAAGTTCAAGGTCATTGTCAACTTGGTAAGTCATTAGCAAATAAAATATGGTTTAATTGGAGCAAACTCAGCAAGGAGCTGCATTATTTTAAGTGAACACTGCAATATAACTTGAAGAAGAATTACTAATCGCCACTCCTGTTGACAATGAAATGGATGAAGAAGGTGCTTTGTAACTTTTTTCTCTGACTTTCCCGTAATTAAATATGGAAATAGATTCTGTGCAGAATTAAAAGTCCCTGAGTGCATTAATTCAGGCACTAATGGACTGCCTTCCAGTGTTAGAGCACACAGGTAGTTCCCAGCGTGTTGCCAGCATTAGCCAATGTATCAGTGTCAGACTCCTGCAGAACCTTTTCCTTTCAATACCCAACCTTGTAAAGCAGATTTAGGCTGATTACACACGCTGTTTTAAAAGGATGTATTTTTCATGTTCTCAAATGCTACCTGAAACTTTATGTTTATTGATGAAACAGCTGGAGTAAGACCTGAGATGCCATTGCCTGAAGATGTATGCAGATGTTTTACCTACATACAGACATTATGTAGCGTTTACAGCCACATCAATAACCTCTACCAGAACAATTGTCACTGCTTTGGGTTTTAATACTTTTTTTAATAAAACACCATTCAAAAATAACCTCATTTGCACGTTCTTCATCTTTCCCACCTTACTACAGCACAAACTCCCTAACACAATCATGCCATCAAGGGTTATACCATTCACAGACTTTTTAATGCTGCTTTGTTCACACACTCTATTTTCTCACATTCTGCCACAGAATTACTCTCTCCAGCTCTCCTTCCAAACCATATTTTACAGGCAAGCAGCCCTAAATCTGCAGAGCTCCCTGGTCCCAGCCTGATGCTCCAGTCCTTACACATTTTCAAGGCAACTGCCAATCTTATCAAAGCACAGTAATATCCCCATAAGAGCAAGTGAAAATGAACAGCTGTTTTGTTGGACTTTTTTAAACTAATTCTGTGATATTTATAGAATGCACATGTTATAATGCAAATATTAGAGCTATTTAAAAATAGGATTTTTTTTTTTTATTAGGAGAAGGCTTTGCAGATATTTCCCTGCACCAGAGGGCCTAGCTCAGCAATATAACGCAAATTTTTTGGTCTTCCTTGACATTGCATGTGGGCACCAATCCACTAAAGCACTTCTGTATGTCCATAGCTTAAAATATGTAAGCAGTCCTCCTGCAGTCAAATGTAACAGCTAACTATGTATTTAACTATTAACATCTAAGTGCTTTGCTGGACTTAGGTCTATATTTGTTTGACAGTAAAAACATGCTTTGGGAATTCATGGCTTATAAAAAAATATGTACTCACAGGAAGAAAAAAACAGCAACCTGGGGACACTTAGATGAGTAGATTAGGCTTTGAAGGCACAATGAAGGAGCTCTGGCCTAAAAAGAGCAGTTGTGTAAAATAAAAGTAGGGATTCAACCCAGCATCACATACTGTCACTTCTCCAGGGAGAAGATAAGGCCAAAACAACTGTTGCAAGCGCTATAAAAACACTCAAAATACTCTACTATCCACTTATGAGCGTATTTATTGCATCTGCTTCTCATGTTGCTTCTTGCTGTCCTATTATATTTTAATTGTGAAAATTTCTTAAATTATTAAAGTTTATGTACTGCTTTTATTTAAGCAAGCTTATCGTAAACAAAAATATACAATAGACCATGTCTTGCTTACAAGAAAACACTGTCACAACCCCCAGAAAACAGAACTGGTTTCAGAGTATTTGAAAGCTCTTTCTCTCCTGAGGATCATAACACTTTAGTTTTGTGTGTTCTGCTATACCTGATGGCTATTATTGCTCCTAAGTATTTTCACAAAAATTATTAACTGAGCCCTTTGATTCTGTAATACTTTTTAAGAAAAACATGCATCTGCTGAGAAGTATAACCTTGCAAACAAGTCCTTGGAAATAATGAAAAATTGTCTGATTCTAAGAGAAACAGGAAGATGACAAGTCACAGGTGTGTTTATCTCTACTCACAGTAGAATCAGAAACATAATCAAGAAATATTTTTTTTTGTTAAAACCAACAGCTTCAGAAGAAAATGTTCAACATACGAATACACTCCCATGAATCATTTAAATGCTTTCCCTTCTACCCTTAGTTATGCTTCTTTAAAGGAAAATCTTAAACTAGACAAGCATTTCTATCTGAAACCTGACTAAAACAGGGCAATGAATCTGAAATGCCAAAAAAAATTATAAATGACACAAACAGAAACTAAGAGGAACTGAACAAGAAACACAGGCAAATCAAGACTGTGTTGCAACATTTCTATAACCTATTCATAAGCAAGAACAGTAGTTAGAGAAAGGGCAGCTACTGCTGAGGTAATCTACAGTAAGGAGTTGACTTAGAAAAGGAGTGACCCACTTAGACACTTCGGGCTGGTTATGAGTCAGTTCCATAAATAGAAACTAATAATTAGAGTCTTGAAAGATGACCATCTCTTCCCATGAAAGTTTTCATTATTTCCCATGAGAGACAGAAACAGAACTCCTCTTGGCCCTCAAAAGTCCCATTAAAAAATATTTTTAAAAAATCAATAAATATTGTAGGTAAGTTAAAAACCTTTAAAAGCTGTATTTTTTTTTATCCTTTTATGTAGGATGACTACCTCAGAAGTGGCCAAACTTCTTTAAATACCACCATTCTAGAAAATAAATCAACTGAAATCCACCACGGTGAAAGATCAAGATACCTTCCAGTCTCTAGGACCACAGATCCAACAGAAGTTTCCTGCTCTTCTTAGAGCTTTTTTTAAACTCCATTGTACCAGTATCGGGCAACATTTCTTCTATAACAATAATAATATTTACAAATAAATTTCCATTCATACAGAACTCTGCACCAAGGAGTTTTGAAATTATTGTGCACTCACATACACCAGAATACAGAAGAAAACGCTCCAGTTTTCACATTCTTAAGTGAGTAAATGGACAACATCCATATTTTAATTCTCATTAAAGCTCATCTATTAAATGTGGGTTTCAAAAATTGTTTCTGAAAAAATTATGCAAAAGAAACACAAACTTGCAATAAAAAAATTCAGTTGCACATTCTATGAGTTCACTTTACATTTTGTATCTCCTTCGCTAAAAGGTGAAGCATACAGGTAGCTAAAATACTTCCTTGAAATTGTCCTAATCTAGAGACGGAAACTTACTGCCGATTGAAATTCTCACATTCCCAACTACATTTTCAGTGTTCCATTGTTTTAACCCCAGGGGTCGACTAAGTACCGCAGAGCCACTCCCTGACTCCCCCAGCAGCAGGATCAGGGAAGAGAATCGGAAAAGTGAGAAGGGTTGAGATGGGTTCATCTCATGGTTTCGTGAGAAAAGCTCATGGGTTGAGATGAAGACAGTTCAGCAGGGAAAGCAAAAGTCACACACACGAGCAAAGCAAGACATGAAATTCATTCACGGCTTCCCTTGGGCCGGCAGGCGTTCAGCCATCCCTGGGAGAGCACGGCCCCATCCCGTGGAGCAAGGACTTGGGAAGACAAGCCCCGTCAGTCCCAATGTCCCCAGGGTGCATACACTGAGCTCGATGCCATACAGAATGGGATATCCTCCGGTCAGTCGGGGTCAGCTGTCCCAGCAGTGTCCCTTCCCAGCTCCTTGTGCCCCCCAGCCTCCTCCCTAGCAGGGCCATAGGAGCAACAGGAAAGGCCTTCACACTGTGCAAGCTCCACTCAGCAGCAATGAGAATATCCCTGATTACACATTTGGGTACTCAAAGACTATTCATTTTGCTTATTCAGCGTTGAGAAAACATGATGCCTTGTATTTGGGCAACAGCGTTAACAAAAAACACAATTCCCAACAAAAAATGCAGAGTACTGAATGCTGGCATGAGATCCCTAGGAACAGTTGAGACGTGGGTCTCCATGTGGCTCTGCTGCCCCCTAATGCACTTCTTGGAAAAATAATTACAGGGGGAAAGAATAACCAAAAAGAGAGAATTCATGACTCTCTTCTTTATTTTGTCTAATTATGAGCTATAATTCACTGTATGCAATTATTACTACTGAAGCATCCCCTCAGCATTTATGACAATCCACAGCTGATGCTGCTGCTTCAGAATCATCTGTAATAAGGAACAGTGAGCAGCGGCTCTTGAGGCCCTTCAAAGGGAAGGCACCCTTGGATCTGCAATTTGTTTGAGAAGATGTGACAGAAACACTGAAGAACATCGATTTTTACAATATTGTAAAAATCTACCTTGCAACAGAACCCAAGAATAATAACCCAGAGTTTACAGAATTTGAATGTGTCATATCTCAGAATGGTTTTAAAGTAGAACTGCTAATCTGTAAAAGTTATTTTAATATGAGAACGTCTTTTTTTCTGGTGTAGATTTAACAGCAGATTTACAGCATACCAGCTCTAGAAGGGATTTAACAATCTAAAAATTTTAAAACATAATAAATTCTTTGAGCAAGCAGTAAGTCGAGCTAGAACTAAGAAAATACAGACAGTACAAACAGACTTCAGAGTAAAAATAACATGACAGTACAGACTTTGAAAACTAGCCTTTTTCACCACAGACTGATATAGACCTGCCAACTGCTCTGTTAGCAGAAGTCACACAATTAAACCCCAATACCTTTTGAAAAAGACATTAATATATGACTATCCTGACCTAGAGTGATACACCTTAATTAAAGATGAAAATGTCAAGATAAAGAGGTTTTAAACAGGAAAGAAATCACTGATAGGTTTTTGGTTGTGGTTTGGTTGACTACTCTGCAGGCAGAGTTCTTTGCAAGATGCTTTAGATTTGGAACTTGTCTTTTTAATATTAAAGGTTCTGTGTATTACTGTAATGTCTGACACTTTTGAGAATAATTACAAATACTACAATATATTAAGATTCCAGAAACACAACAGAATTATAAAAGCTCATTACAAGTAATTACTTTCCTAAAATTACAAAATTATGAAAAAAAATTATTTAAATAATTCAAGAATTCCTATTATTCATCAGGTCTCACATACTGAAATCTTACATGAAATGCTAGAACTTCAAGACTTTTCTGCAAGAGCCCTGTTGTAGCTTAGAAGCAGTACCAAAAGTCTAAGTACTGCATGACTTTATTACAGACATGAAACACGAAATCTCTTTCACATACATATTTTTTAATCTATTACTCCCTTTCTTATGAAAGGATTAAAGCGGGGGAAACATCAATTAATGAGCTACTTATTCTTTTTCCATTGTAACTTAAGGCTGAGGACGATTCAGGAAAAAAGATAAAATATCTTCATTGCTCATCATTGTTTATGATACATTATGACTGATTTTATCATTCTAGCACAGAATTCAATGCAAAGGGTTTTATTGCCTTTTCCCATTTGAGAATATGTATAGCAATTGGATTGTCTTAAATGACTGTACAGTAAGAAAATACATGACAAACACAACTATAACATGGATTTTTTTCATTGCCACTTAGCTCCCTGCTTTAGACAGTCTGATTCTTTCTGTAGTTGCATTGTTTTATGTATTTTGTAGCTGTGGGCACTGATATTACTTCGGAGTCATGCTATGCTCTCATTCTAAAGCATTTACCCTACCTATTAAAGTTCCAAAAGCTGAATTTACAATTTTCTTCTTGTCAGAATGACTTAATTATACATCTAAAATTATTTCCAATTCAAGTTATAAGCGCCACTCTTTTTTTAGAGCAATAAGAAGTAGTGCCTGAGGCAAACAGCACCCCTGTTCAGCTTCCAAGTAGTAAGAGACACTGCTCCCATACATTTTTCTTTGTTAGTAGCTGGGGGGCAGGGGGGGGAGAGTCAAAAAATCTCCATACAATGCTTAGATGTACTCAAGAAAGCATGAAAAAGATCAGACTTCTACACTATCGTTGGAGGTACTTAAAAAACATGTAGATGTGGCACTTAGGGACATGGTTTAGTGGCGGACTTGGCAGAGTTGGCTTAGGGGTTGGACTCAGTGGCCTTAAAGGTCTTTTCCAACCTAAATTATTCCATTTTACCAAGAGCAGTACTGCAATTGCAGCACTTTGTGATGATAGAATGAAGGAGTGAGAGCTTAAAAAGTTTAAAATGCATCTCTTTCCACAGATGACACACGAGTCACGTCCAGTTCTGATTTTTTCACCCGATCCCCACTCCACGCTCCCCAGCCAAAACACCCACAGTCCATGTGGCACCAGCCTGGAACCACAGACACCCCTCAGCCTTGGAGCCTTGGGACCTCCCAGAACTGCCCTGGGCACGTCAGGCTCCGAGGCAGCAGAGGGGAAAGCACTGTGCAGCGTCAGAATTTCTGCTTTCACCCATTTGTCTGATCTTTGATCCCATAACAGTGCGGCTAGCCTTTTGTTTTGAACATTTCACTGGATTATTTCACATGATATTCCTCTTTTTTTTTGCATCGGGAAGAAAAAATAAATCATGAACAGTGACTTCGATTCATCTGTTCTATGGAACTCAACACCGCACAGACTTCCACCTTGTTTGTAACATTTCAAAGATGAGTAACCCTAATCTATCTAATGACTCCTTTAAAAAATGTCCTTTCAGACCTGTGATCATCCTTGTCCTTCTCTGTACATATTTAAATCCTAAAATACACTTTCAGAATACAGGTAACCAGAACTTCGGGTAACAATGAATCTGCAGGAAAAATATGGCATTTATACAAGTGCATAAGGGTTTTATGGTTTGTTTTCCCTCCCTTTTCTAATACTTCCTAATAGTCCAGTTACCTTTTTTGTTTGTTTTTTGACTGCTATTGTGCTTTGAGCTAGCATTTGCTAGCATTTGCTTAGAACAAAGAGTTGCAATTTTAAGTTCTCTCTTGAGCAAAATTTAATACAGTGTTTTAATGTGGAAAATTAAGATTAGATCCCCAGTGCATTTATGTCACTGACTCTCATTTATCTGCACTGAATCTCACATGCCATTTTATCACTCCATCATACACTATCATGAAGTCTTTCTACAGCTCTCTGCAACAACATTTCAGTTTTTCTACTTTGAGCAAAACAGTGCAGAGCTCAAACTTTACCATCTTGCTCATCCTCTTTTTCCAGATCACTTGAGGTAATACTAGATATCAGTGAACCTAGAATAAACTCCTTGAGACTCTCTTGCAAGGGAAAGTCAGGAATTGTTTCTCATATTATTTCCTATTTTGTTGACAATTACTAAACCTTGACATATGGAAGTTCAATTTCTTTAATCTCATTTGGTGACACCAAAGTCTTTCTGTAAATGCTTATGGAATAGATGAATCAAATCAAAATTACTTCTTGTTTCTGTTTAAAAAATTTTTAAAATGTGCGTCATGCACATCATCTCCTGGTACTAACCAAATTATAATAGTTTGCATACCATAGTTACTCAAGTCAGTGGTTTCATAAGTGAGTTTCACAAAAACAATTAAGTTATAAGTTCTTTGTTATATAAAGTTTTTTTTTTAATGAGTAAAATAAAGCAGTGAAAATCTGTGAGCATTGGGAAAGTCTCTCAACATCACCTGAATTCACTCATCTCTTTCAGAGATAAGTATTTAAAAAAACTAATTTCTAATTCTTTAGGAATTGCTCTCTTGTTAGTTCATTAGGTTACAAGGATATTTTTAGCTACAGCACAATCTATAACTTCACATAAGTAGCAAAAAACACATTTAGGAAATAAAACAGCCATCAAAAAACACAAATTCAAAACTGATTTTTAAACATCAGATATTCACCTTCAGGGGCTACATTATAAGAAACTTTTGAGAGAAAAATAAAAGAAGAAACTAGGAGAAACACATAAGATACATGAGATCAAACAATGATTTTAATGAATGGTTTCTTCCTAGCTTTTTTTCCATTGTTGGCCAACTTACTTGAAAAAAGAGGAATCAAATCTGTTATAAGAATATTGCTGACTGTGCTCATCCTAAGTACAAGGTTTCAAACTTTAGGTCTCCAACTCCACCCTGCTCTTTACCCCTGAAGCTGCAATGAACTCAAACACGTTAAACTGGGATCACTCTGATCACGTACATGGTACAGAAAGTAGAAAGGGTTGGATCAATAAAACAACATTGAAGAGAACTTTAAATGGAATCTGTTTCTCTGTGAATAAAGCAATGCTTAACTGCAAATTTATTTTCAGCTGAGATTTTGTTGTGCTCATGTTACTATCTGCAGTAACAGCGAAAACTACTACCATAGTTTAAATTTACTTGTCACTTTATTTATAAACAGCAGTAAAGATGAAAGAGATCAAGAAACAAAAATATTATAATTATTATTAAATTATTATAATAATTATTTTTATCTAACTAAGCTCAAAAAAGGCTAAACTATCCCCTGGAGTGATTATTGCTAATGTTTATAAATTAGCATTACATGTTCTGCTGCTTCCATTTTTGATTCCCAAAAAACCTGAAGTGACAAATGCTGACCACACAACATCTTTTGCTCCCACCCCACAGTGGCTGAGCTACATGGACAGTTCTAGCCCAGCACAGCATTGGTTTCCAGGCTGCTAACAACTGGCCTCAGTGTTTGCTCTCAAAATGCTCTCAAAATTCATTCTGCTTCAAGCCCAGGAGCAGCCAAATGAGTTCTTTCTTTGCACAAGGTCTATCATTAAAGAGTACAGATTACTTCCTTAAGACACTTCCTGGTAGATCTTTTCAAACCATGGAGAAATATGGGAAGATAAACAAAGGAGCACATTTTCTCCTTTAGCATTAAACTCAGAGGGATTTAATTCTCAATAGAATTATTTTTTCCTTATCATAGGCTGGCATTTTTTTGTAAAAAAAAAAAAAATTAAAGACAACATACAAAAGTGAAAAATATTCGGTCCCCTTCATTGGTACTAAGAGGTAGAATTTCTTGCAAATGTTTTCAACAACAGATTTGAAAAAAGGACTGAAAAAGCAGCACACAACCCCAGGAACAGAAGTACTACAGCAGTGGCTATAGATGGCGTATTTCCCCAATTTTTTCTCAGGCTGTGTGGGTAAACTGAACTCTGCCCACTTCATCGTTGCAAACATGATGCAGCAGAAAGCTTTAGCCTTTCCAGTGCTTTCAGGAAATAAAATAAAAAAGGATTTATAGATAGTATCTTCAGGCTACTGCAGCTCCAAGAACAAACATATCAATACCATACTATGCACTCACATGAAGAAATTCTGCTCCATCAACATCTGTTCCGGAATTACACACAGTAAGGGTCACTTTTAAAAGCTGCTACAAGTGGAAATCAATATGGAAACTCTTCTATCATAACTGATATTCTTCCCATTTAGGTGAAGTATTCATGATTTTTATTCGAGTTAGTTATGTGAAATGTTAATGGAGATCTCAGACGAAAAATACCTGAAATATGGATCAGAGTTCACCTAGTCTGGGCCTCCGATCCAGGACTGCCAGTGGCCCCTGTGCCACTAAACTGCATTCAGGGTATGAAAGCCTCTGCTCCTCTCATCATTTCTGGAGAAGCTTTATGCAACAGAAACTGCAGACTTCTGCTCCTCTCTTTTTCTGGTATCATCCTTATCTGAATTTGATGTAGCCATATGTGTACACACACACGCACACATATATATGTATGTATGTATGTGAAGCTGGAAAAAACTGCTGTGATATAGAAATCTCATAACGAGAGTAAGCCAATAAAAATAGATGCATTTTTTGTCTCCAGTGAAAGTTTACAAGATTCACACAGACATCCCCATAGAAAACTGATTTCACAGCATGAAACTAACAGAAATAAAGTTTGCCAAAATACCAGAATAAAGAAATAAAAAATAGTTGTATTTTGGCTGGTTTACATGAGAAGCTGCAGGCTTCAAATCTAGTATCAGAGACAGAGGCATTAGGCATGAAGGAAACTTTCTTAGTGAAGACTGTTTTATGAAACTTGTAGAACTAAAATCACGTAAATAGATATTTTTAAAATAAAAATTTAAAATATAAATTATAAAATTATAAATATGATAAATAGAAAACACACATGAAAAATTAGAAGGCAGTATTGGAACTAGGGAAAACAATTGGAGCAAGTATATCTTTATACCAGACCTGTCCTCCACCAGACCAGCATCTCCTTTTCTCCACAACACAAACATTATACATGCTATTTATCCATTCAGTGATCCAGCTGGTAACATTAGTTTCAGCCATAATGGGAAAAGAAAATTAATCAAAAAATCTCACATCAGATTGGAAAAGCACTGTACATACAGTATACAATATATATGTATATAAAAGCACTAAGCATATTTAAAAGAAGTGCCCTAGCAACATAAAAAGGTGCTTTAATTATACTGTATTACTATTTCTGATGCACCTAAGATCATTTGGACTCTGAATTTAATCTACTCTGAATTGCACTATACAAAGATACTAGTTAAAGACAACATAGTGACGGGTGAGTACATTTAAAATTTTTTTTAAAAAAGCAGGGAAGGATGGAGACAGGAAAAATGGCTTATTACAGAAGAAACCGTGATCGGGGAAGCTCAAGATCATCAAATCACCAAGACAATAAATTATAAATGTTTTAAGATAATGCAGATGAAATCATTCAGATTTCTAATCCTGGGCCAGATGTTTTTTGTTGGGAATATTCCCAAGAGATGATTCTCCTTACCCTAGCATTTCTTTCTACATCCTGCTGCAAATTCGGCATCTGTTTCATTTTTCAAGCCTGTCATGTGAAAATATCCAGCCACAGGTTTACACCAGAATTCTTTCTGCAGCTCAGACCTAACTCTGCTCACATCTCACTCTGCTCACATCATCTTCTTCCAATCGGCTGTGAGATTTTTCAATTAATTTTCTTTTCCCATTGTGGCTGAAACTAATGTTACCAACTGGATTATTGAATGGACAAATTGCATGTATAATGTTTGTGTGGAGAAAAGGAGATGCTGATCTGGTTGAGGACAGGTCTGGTATAAAGATATACTTGCTCCAATTGTTTTCCCTAGTTCCAATACTGTTTCCTAATTTTTCATGCATGTTTTCTATTTATCATTATTTACATACATTTCAATTGCATCCAAAACATCTAACTCAGGATTAAATTCTCCACACAGTCAAGTACAGCTCATACACATGAAAATACAAAGACTTCTGCATATGGAGAAATTCCAATGCAATCACCAGAATAATTTTTAAAATAAGCAAGTTCCTTTGATAAGTGGGGTCCTAGAATTGCACTTTATGCCGCCACAGTATGTTAATAACAATCGCACAACAACTAAGACATGCAGCAGAGGTTGAGAAAGGTAGCATGCTGTGTTATTTGCTGAAGCTGAATATTGAATTTCTAGAGTGGGGAAAAAAGCTAAACAAGTGGGGTTTGGGTTTTCATTGTTCACTTGTTTTAAAGGTTGTTTTCCCAATCATAATGATTCTATGAAAGAAAAAGATGCTACAAACAAAAGCATTATATTACAGCTGTGGTTCAGGAGATGTTCTCAGCTTTCACATCATGTAAGATAAACACATTATATATTGCAATTCTCTCCAAAGGGGTGACAATTACATACAAAATTCTTTGGAGGTTGCCTTTGACCACTTAGCATTTTCCATTCACACATGAAGTGTGTGCATCTATATACCTTTGCCGTCAGCTGAAACGTCCCTTGAGAGGAGCTCAAGGTGGTTAAAAGGTGGCTTTGTGAAAAACAGTCATCTTCTGCTACAGAACATCATCATAGCAGGCCTGGTCCTTTGGAAACAAACTCCAACAGCTATCTCAAGAAGCTGAGCAGCAAACACTATCAGCCATGGATACATTTTTATTAGTATAAAAATGTATTCAACCATGCATGTCAAAAAGAATTGCAGGGGGTTTTGCTATTCTCTTGTCACATGAGCATTACTAAAAATAACAACCAGTGTCTATAAACCATGGAGTCTCTCATAAGGAGTACTGAAAATGGATTCATATTTAGTAATAAAAAAAAAAAAATATGCTTCTTGGCATCCAAGACTGACACAAGCCCACCCTTCTCAAATGAAGCTGCTTAAACAGCATGATCTACACAGCTAGCCGAGTTTAGTATGTTCTATTGGTTGTTTTCATTAGGGACCAGAAAAGCAAACACATACTGACTAAAAATGTGTCACCAGACTAGTCTCATCTCACCTGTAACACACTTTCCTTCATTAATAAATTGGTGGCATTTTTTTCATCTTGTAGCTGAGAAACTTCTTTCAAGTTAAGTTTCATGGCCTTGCAAAACAAATAAAATATATTAAAATTGTGAGTTTTAATAATCACTGTATTCAGATGTTTGAATTTTTCTTTATTATGTTAAAACCATTGTAATTCCAAAAGAAAAATAAAACTATTCTGGAAAATACAACTATTGAGTTTTATTAGGTTAAGAGCCTCTGAAGTAAATCATGGAGGCTACACAAACATAGTATTGAAGACTTTAGTAAGGTTGAATAGGATAGGGAGGAGGGGAAAGTGAGTTTTGTCTCATTCATAATGCCATTAGGTGAAAAGCAAGTGTGATGAAATCAGTGCACAATTCCATATTCGTCACAATGAACAATATCAGGATCTAAGGCCAGCAGTTACAAAGAACAGGTAATGGGATCCAAAGCCATTCCTGATTCAAATGCAGTCAGAAGCCTTAATAGAAGTCACCTTCCCCTTGACTACTGCTCAGCAGCTTGTGGGAACTGAGAGCACAGTGTTCTCACTCCAGCTGCCAATGAACAGCTGCCTGGCTTGGAAAAAAAGCAGCACCACACCCTGTCAGTGAGACAAATCAGCAGACTCAGCAGTTCTATCCGTATTTTGCAGTGGCCAAAGCCATGTGGCTGCAGCAAGCCTCACAAGGGCCCTGAACTTACAAGCCCTCCTGAAGTTTTAGCATCAGCCTTGGCTGAGGACCACAGTGGTACAGTCACATAATTTCTGGCTGGCTTTAAGAGCCAGTCATGCCCCTGTCTGCCATGACCACACCTTGTGGGTGTTCATGGTGCATGGGCCATTCTTGCCCTTTATCTTCTTCCCTCAAGAAATCAGTGAACTGAGCAGAGCATTTTGTTCATTAAACCTTCTGCTAAATGAGCATCCACAAAACCTTGGCCTAAAGAAGTAAAATAACTAAAAAACTAAAACCATCTGCTGCTAAATCTTGAAGTTACCGAACCAAGCCTTTAGTAAATCCGAAGTGGGCCTTTTCCTAGTAACTTCTTACCACTGGGAGAAGCATGAACCCGAGAGCAAGACAGAAGGAAAATGACTCAAGCTTGCAGCTCTTCAGCGTTCTGGGCACGCAGAGGTATCGCTTCAGTGCCACCCAAGATGCCACCCACGTTCAGAAGCAGCACAGATTGCTGAGCCCGAGCTTGGATGGCTGAGTTGGTGTTACATTCACCAGCTGCAGGTTTGCCAGGCTGCAGCTCTCCTCAGCCTCTATCTTCAACTCACGCGTTATGTGATCATTCACACCACCTCTATGAATTGCCACCAGCGCAGAATACCTGCGCTCAGCATTCCCATCACCTGCTGAAAACAATCACCAGACCCGAAAGCTGAAGAGTACTCAGGATCATGTGCTTTCAAAGGAAAAACTGGATTTTGTCTGAGAACAGAAGGAAGCTGAATTCAATCTCGTTCACCAAGCCAAAAGAAACCCTCGCACAAGCCTGCACAAACGAAAACGACACCAAGATCTCCCCTTTTGAAAATACCATCAAACTCCGCCTTACAGCACCACCAGAATTCATACTTGGCTCTGCGTGTGTCCTGGACAATTAGAGTGAGGTTTGTTCTCAGTCCTACACTTATTACTCTATTTTAGGAAGCAAAAGGCTTATCCCTTCTCTCTCTTGTCTCATCAGTGGCTTTCTGCAGCCCGTGGCCAGTTTCCATGGTAACCATGAAGGCAGGTGGGATGTACAGATGCCATGTGGAACTGCACTGCCAGCAGCAGGCAGCGAGGGGTCAAGGTGAAAGGACTCCATGGATATGTGTTTCTCAAAGCTTTTACAAGTTAGATGGCCATGTCAGGGGTGAAGTGAAAAGGGAGAGTCCAAAGCTAAGCAAAAAGTGATTACAGGAGAAAAAAAATTAAAAAGACAAAAAAAAAAATATTGAAAACTAAGACCGCAAAAGTGAAAAACTAATTGGAGTGTAAGGTGGAAAGTTGTGACCCATCTCTAGAAACAACACTTGCATCAGCAAAACCCAATATTTGTTCTTTGCTCTGCAAAGACACGTACATACTGAAACAGGACTTGCACAATTGGGGTTTTGTTAGGCTTTTCCCCTCTAGTGTTGGACACATTTTTATTTTTAAAAAAGCACGAGTTATTATACAGAGAGGCTTTTACTAAAATCCCACTGCTAATCCCCTTTGGGACATTTGATAGCATGCCAGCTGTATTGTGAGCTCAGAGGCAAGCAATGCAGGCATTTCACACAGCAGGCACTACAGGCTCTACAGCCACATTCCAGAATTTCCCCCTCTCTCCCCCCTAACAGCTTTAGGGGACTCCTTTCCCTGTGCATGAGCCCCCCTCTATCTCATTTGTAAATGAGCTCCGCATTCCCATTTGTGAATGTATAGCACCATTTGGTAATTCAGCCCTTAAGTTCAGGCCAAAGTTACATTAGAAATTACTTTTCTGGAAAAATTACAGCAAAGAAACAGCAAGTCAGCACAATTTGCCTGATCACTGTGGACGAAGGCTTGTGAGGCTCAAAATATTTCAGTGTGTTCCAGCTAGCAGCCATATGCACATCTAATGGCAAAAGAGTCTGTTAGAGATGGCAGGAAAGTGAAAACAGCGTTAGGGTGAATCCCATGGAATGGCAAAAGGCTGACATTGTCCTTCAGAACCCCTAGGTTTTGCCCTGCACACACTTACTTCCAACCCTCTCCATCCTCTGGAAAATAAAGTGTAAATCCTCCTTTTGTCTTTCAGTTTAAGTTGGACCTCTCCCAAGCAACTCTCACTTCAGTATTAATAAATATAGAAATAAAACCGTAATGCACTGTGGATCTAACAGAACACTTGCCAAATAACATACTCTGATATTCCACTAATATATGTACAAAAAATATGTGGAAAGGAGGACACACCATATTAACACCTCTAGAAATGTAAATTTTTCAGGGAATGAAAGACCACAGCTAAGGTCTATATATGCAGCTAAAATACTTGCTTTGTAAACAAAAATAAAGACACAACAGTGGCACAGAATTTAAGATCCACCCCACTTGCCAGAAGGCTACTGATGAAATGGGAAAGGAATATTTTTGTTTTAAACACACTTTTATAAAGAAGTTCAAGTGTAAAATCTGAGTAGTGACTGATAAGTCCAATCAGCACTTTAAAGTAAAGATTGTTCCCAAATTGGTAAGCAACACTGTGCACTTCTACGGTTATGCTTGGAAAAATACATTATGAAAATGTTTCCTCTGACATGAGATCAAACTTTTACAAATGTTTTCTGAACTATTGATGTTTTTTACAAAATACAAATGTTTTGCCAAGTGCCTGACTTTGTATGATAAAAGCTTTTCTGGATACTTCCAGTTTTGATCTAAAAATCAGACTTTCAGCTGCTGGATTCGTTTCAGTTATTTAGTTTTCAGCAATATGTATGGATTTTTCAGACATCTTCAGAAACATATCCAACTTTGTTTTGCTTCTTTATACATTTTTTTTTTTTAAAAAGACTACAAAAACGTTTCAAATTCAAGCATGAAAAGAGAGCAATTTTACACACAGGAAGGAGATTAATGTCCCAGTGATTAAATATGCATTGATGTTCAGTTCTTTTCTACTTTTTGCTTACTTTTTGTGTTCTCTGGCTACCTTCTCTGTCTAACTTACCATGGACAACCATAGCTGCAACAAGCCTGTCCTGGAGTTTGTTTTCTTCTTCTCAAACTAAGTTTCCCTTCCTCCCACACGCACATTCATCACAGAAGATCCCAGGCAAAGACTTTAGAGTTTTTAGTCATCTTATTCAATAATGTAATCTGTCTCTTCCATTTAGCTTTTAGGAAGGATGTCCATGCACTTGAATTCATCTTGAATGAAGTCCACGATTGCTTCCTAGTGCCTGCTGCCACATAATGCAGTTTCATCCCCTGCTTTGCAATTCTGGCTCACAACAAACTCAGTTAGCAAAGTGCATACTGCTGAGATGCACTGGGCCTCTGCAAGACCCCTGGAAATGGCAAGGTTAGCGTATAAACCACACAAATTGTGTCACAGCTCAAACAAAGTTAGTCACTGCTTGCCCTAAAGCCACAGAAGCTGACAGGCATCCCAGCAGCAGTGTGCAATGCCTGTGTTAGCGATCTCAGCACACAACTTGCAGGGGCAGTTTTAGCTGGATTATCTCAAGTACCCAAAGGCTATTTCGGCTTTGCCATCACACACAATGAATCAGGGAGTCCTCATATTCTGCAACACCTTCCAGCTTCCTCCCCCATACGGCTCCTTCCTTCTCCGAATCACTAGAACAGACCAAGCCTCCAGTACTTCCTTGTGCAACCTAACACCACCATCTCATCAGGGAACTGAAAGCAGTCTTCTGCCTGCTCCCAAATGGAAATGAACTCTAGAGAAGGTGTTTTGCTGGGTTGGCATGCATTCAGCAGAACAATTATGGAATGAAATCTCGTACGTCTGGCTCTTTCCAAGCTAATTCCGTGCCATGTGCCGGAGTGGCACGTTCCTTGGGGCTCTGTGCTGTATCAAAGGCTTTACACATCAGATGCAACACAGTGCAAAAGCCTGCAGTCATCTTAGACCCATCACTGCAACCAAGCTAATCAGGTCTTTTTAAAAGATCTGATTAATAGGGAAGTCATATCCATGCACCTGAGTTGCCTGGTGAAAGACCAGAGGAAACCTGGGCAAGATTTCAAACTTTGGGCCTTTGCCAACTCTGCAATATTCTTCAGCCTGGATGTTTCAGCACTCAATACCTGAATTAACCAGGGCTTTTTTATTTGCAAAGTTCCACTATTCCTTTGCTACGCTCAGAAGTTGAGAGCAGACTGTATACAAGATTATAGCCTTGCACACTGTTGACATTTGAGCATGTCATCAATAAAAACAGTAGTTAACAGATTCACATCCCTTTATTTCTCTGCTGACTTGAGGAAAGAGCTAGAATGGCTGATATTTTAATCTCTTTTTTACCTACTCAGAATTAAATATTTGTAAATCAGACTCCCAAGTGCAATGAAGAATTTAAACAACAGAACACCTTAGGTACTGTTACAATATTTTTGACTCCTTATGGCAGAATTTCCAACTGTTTTCTAAAATACTCTACTAGCCCGGGTATTAGAGAACACTGACTTTCAGGCTCTCTCAAGCAAGGCCATATCACATCAGTATTCACACAGACAAAACACTCTTCTTTAGTATTCTCACTAGCAGTTGCTTTGTCTTATGCTGGGGCTTTTCATCTCCAGCCTCAAATTCCAATGAACAAGAAATTGGCATGCTACCAATTTACCCTAGAATGCCTCACAGGGTTTTGGCTAGGTAAGGAACAAATATCATCTCATACCTTGAACAGTTCAAATGAAATTTCTTTTTTCTTTTTTTCTACTTCTTGAGTGTCTCTTGGCCAACTGAGATGGATGAGTAGTTCTAAGGCACATATTACAGACTTGTTTGAGCCCTGGATAATGAGATTTCTTTTCCTGCAGGTAAATTCTGCAGCATCCTCAGAGCTGGGTCACTTAAGCTGTCTACCAAAATTCCTCTTTTTGTCCATTACAGTAAAATAATCATCACAAGTTCTCTCTTGAAAGATACCGTCATTTAAACTGAGGCAATGCAGTTTCTTGGCTCTGCCTTCTGCACACAGGATATTTTCCCAGCCTGCTCTTTTTTTACACCCTTGCTTACCTAAGCCCTTTGGACATTCAGCACACCTTATGCAGAAAGCAGACTAAAACCTTTTTCTTTCTTTGCAAGCTAATTATTTAGCTCCTGCACTACTTACAGCATCTTATCTCAGCATTTTCCAAGCTCACCAGCAGCTTCCATGTCTCCTTCACTTCCTGGAAAACTTTCTAGGTCATGACAGCCAGGTCACTGAGCACCTCATCAATCTGTCTTGCTCTTACAGACAGAGAGCTCTGGGATTCGGCTTCCACATTCACCAAGACACTTTAAATTGCAGGGTCAGTCAACAGAGTTTTTATCTCCCCTGACAAAGCATTGGAGGTCTCCCACAAGAGACAGGGGAAAAATATTTTAATTCATTCTTCAAGATCTCTAGTTCCTGTGTCTCATTTCATAAACTTCTTTTAGCGTTTTTTTTTGGTTGGTTGGTTTTTGTTGGTTTTTTTTTTTTTTTTTGCTTTTCAGCGCTTTCAGCATCTCTGTAACAGTTCTGTTTGGGCTTATTGGGCATATCACCTTAGTTACTTTCTTCCTGGAAACTCTTTCTTTGACACCAGCACACCAAAATTCAGCCTGCATCTAATGGAGAAAATTATACGGCCTCTGTGTAGGTTGAATGCCTCGGGTGGCACTTGTATTGTTTCACATCTTATGGTCCTTAGAGGTTACTGAAGAGCAGGGTTAGCAAGGTCCACTATTGTCCAAGCAGACATCTACCTCTCCTCTGCCTGTCACTAACACAGCACCTGAGCAGCACGCTGGCTGCGGAGGGCATCAGCACACAAACCCAGCAGCCCACAGTTGCTGTGACACATCCCCACCTTCTCCACCTCCCCATTCTACTTCTCTGCTGGCAGCTGGAGAACGTAGAAGTCATTCCATAAGCTCTGCATCATGCCTGGGCTGTGATGCTGCTGCTAAGGCACCTGCAGGGCTGCCTCCTGTCTGGCACAAAGCAGAGGCTGCTCACCTGCAGGGCAGCGTTTCTGTTTGGTGTCAGATAAATCTTAAAACAAACAATAAAACCCCACACACCACAACCACACAACACTGTGCATGCCCTGACAGAAAGAAAAATTGCACTAGTCTAGCTCTTGTCTGGATCAGCGCCACCAGATATTAGACATTGGAAGGAACTAATTGAATTCTAATTGCTTGATTCCTACAACTCTACAAACTCCAAAGCACTCAGAAACTGAGTGCCTCACCTTTCTGATGTTGATAAATTAAGAGATGTGTTGGCCAATTACCATCTATTTGCAACAGAACCGGTTACACTCCATTTTTTATATAGAGCCCCCATTTTCCTGTAAATCAAATTTGAATTTGCCTTTCCTGAACATGGGCAATCACATTTATGTAGAGATCCTAAATAAGATCTAACCACTAAGAGACATCTTACAGTTTGAATTTTCATGCTGGAAGCAGATCAAGACATCAGTGAGATGCTAAAGAGGAGGTATTATTAAGGATCTGTATATTTGACAACCTAAGAGGAGATAAAGCCCTAGATTAATGCACATGTCCTTCTTAACTGAAGTCTCTTAAGCCCCAGGTTATCCATAGCAAAAGAAAAAAGAAGATCCTTGATTAGAGGCAAGACTGAAACTCAGCAAAACTCAGCCCATATCTATTCCCTTGTTTCACTAAAGTAGAAAGACTGAAAAGACTAAAATAGTTGGGTTTTGTCACTTTCTGCTTGTTTAACCCTTTGCTGCTTATGGATCAGGTTAATGCAAATAGGCTCAGGAAGAACACCAAGTTACATTTTGAATTTTTTTTTGTTGATGTCTACTTATACTTATTTTTCATTTCTGGCTTGTCCACATAGATTGTTGTGTTGCTTTAACTAAGGACCAGACACAGCAAGAGAAATACAAAAACACATCTACAGAAGGATTCTATCTATGCCAGGGCAATATTCAGTTCTAATGCCTGTTCATCAAAATTAATGTTGGCAGAAAATTTGCACTGAACTGGTAAATATTAAACTGTACTTAGCACTGACACAACTGAACTGTTATACAACTCTTTAGCTTACAACCATTGTTCCTACCAAGACAAATACTCAATTTCAGCAATTACTGTCCCAGTATTATGAAAATTGTCTTCATTATCATTGGTACCAGAGTACTTGATATCTTTTAGGTCACCTTCCTCCTCAGTCCTAGATGCAGTACTCAAAGCATTTCCTCAGGGCTGTCTGAGGGCCGTAACTGTGCTCTGCCTATGCCTAAAACCTCATGCCCAGTCCATTTAATTTCTCTGACAATCTCTCATGAGGCACAAGTCTGTTTCCCTCTCCAAGCTCATTAGTATCTATTCCCACTCCAGCAGGTAGATCTCAGACTTCCAGGGTCTTTTACTTGAAAGACTATTTTATTGGCAACTGTATACAAAGAAAAGGATTATTATGAATAAAAGATTAAAGGAAATAAGTGGCTATCGACCATTCAATAAAAGTAACAACAGCTATGCCAGCAAAACTTTGTAGTGCAAATCTGACCTAAATGACTACTTGAACTAAATTTGAGAAAGAAAAGTGTGTTTACACACTAATATGCGATTGATATAGTTAAAAAAGTACCTATTTTACTGACACACTGATGCCTGCATAAAGGTAACAGCTACTGCTAGTGATATATGTGCAAAGTATCTGTTCCTTATAAAATTGCTTCCACACTCAGGATTTTATCAGTATGCCAGTTTTATATTTAAAGAAAAAAAAAATCATATCTTTATTTATTAAACTCATAGTACCACACAATATTAGGATCTGCTCTTTAAAGGTTTGGGTAACATGTGACTTAAACAAAGCAAGTAGAAAGGCCAGGACAAACACCCTTTCCCTCAGCTGCAGAACACTAAACGTTTTCCAAGGTTTAGTCATGCTTTGATAGTTATTCTGCCTCTGCCCAGAAAAATAACAGAATTTCTTCCAATAGATATATTTGCATCTCAATATATGTCCTTGGTAACACTTGGTAAGACTTCAGTGAGTTTTTCTAAACGACAAAAATCTCTGTATGTCTCAAAAGTATGGCATACTCTTGCATTTAAGTGTTTGTTAGGTAGTATAATATATACGGCTCTGTCTCTGAATTGTAAATCATTAAAAAAAAAAAACATCTCACAGAGGAATGGTAAATTCAGATGCTGGAAGTGGTACTAATTCATATAGGAAGAGGAATGACTCATCTTTTGTGAAAAATTATCTCAATGTATTCAGCCAACACCAGCCTCGTATCTGTCAGGCTTAGAGAATTTCTGGGAATCTAAAGCGCCTGACATTGCTGTCAGCTCCAACAACGTGTACCCTTAATCAAGATACGCACACGTACGTTGATGAGACATCATTCCTGTCAACTGAGCTGAGGGTTTGCCTGCAAAGAGAGGCTATGCCAGAACTCACAGGGGTGTGAATGCAACCTGTCCACTCCAGGAGCTTGCATTGAGCTGGTATCCTGTGGCAGCTCTTTTATCCTTTTTCCCCTTTAACCAAGGACAAATATGAAAGCAATTGGTAGTTTGCTGGTTTCTATCAACTTTAAGTCATATTTGATGTCTTATTTATGACCAGCTTTAGATTTTAATAGGACACTTTATGTGGTACATTGGGGGGAAAATGCAGCAGTTACATAGAAAAAGAAATTAAGATAATATATTCAGATTAATTAAGATTCAATAGACTTAGAACACTAAGAGAAGAAGAGAGAACATGAGCAGATATGTTTAATTGAAACATATTACCTATGGTGTTAATTTAAAGATGCTTGCAGCAGTACAGAAATCCCTTCTTGAAATCAAAGACTGAGAAGTTTTACTGGTGATTACATGCAAAAAGTTTGCTGAATCTGTTTCTGGATATACAGGAGAGCTCATTGGCTGTAAGTATTTGCAAGGAGGCCATCCTTGGAACAGCTTGACGACTAAAATCCTGTATTTCTCTTGCAACCATTTATTTATTTTAGATCATTCCAAATATAAATCATACACAGAAAAAAAAGCAAAAACACATCAATTCTCGTGCTTGTTTTCTGGAGTATTTCTTATTCATGAAACTCTAAGAACATGAAAGAGAGTAAATTAATAACCTGAACTTATAGGCCTGGATTTTCTTCCTCCAAAGAAAATTAAAAGAAGACAGTGCATTGCATACATCCCTCCCAGTCTGGATACTTCTATCTGTGGTGCACGTTCACCCTAAAATAGAGGCAGACAGTATAAAATGCCTGGAACGCAGTCTGTCTGCTCTTTTTCCTTCATAATTATTTTCTTGCACTATCTGTGATGAGATGCAAGCGACAGTCTCGGTTTCAATCTGGAATTTCACTTTAGAAAGCCCAAGCATGACAAGTTAATTCTGTTACACAGAACGTCTGCTGAACACTTTGCAAACCCCTCAAAAATAACATATTTGATGTGTGCCTTGGCAGGGCAGCAAGGCAGCAACCACACCTTGCAAGGGGAATACAGTCAAGATCACCAAGAGCCCCACAAATGACCAAATACATACAACTTTGATAAGTTTTAGAAAGAGGAAATTAGAATAATAAACATTGGCCATCCCACTTATCTTAATTTAGCTCTATACCACACAGCGAAATAGCGTAAGTTCCCAACATATTTTGGCAGTTACGAATATTTTTTCCTCAGATTTGTTCATCACCATTTTGCTCATTTAACACACCTTACAGAAATTTAAGTCTACATGATGAAAAATTATCACAGTTCTTACCCACCAGAATGAAACTACTATAATTCAGCAACTGCACTGAAGAGCAGGAAGTAAGATTAACTATTATTTTCAACAACAAAACACAACCTCAACAAGATAGCAGGTGTACCATAATGCACATAGCCACCTGTGTCACTATAAGGTTCCTCTCGCTTAGAAATTACTAGTTTCAATCTGCAGTAACTCACTTTAAAGAACTGCTACAAGATCCAACAGCAAATCTATGCATTCTGCCTTCCCTGAGCACATTGGTTAAACCACTTAGGATCATACAGACCAGGCACACCTGAAGATTATTAAAAAATATATATTATATATATATATATATGTATAATCAAGCTTATTTCTGGTACATGGTTTAAGTTAGGAGTGGAGAAAGAGTAGGAGGAAAAAGAAGAGCAGGAGCTAATGATTCTGAAGAGCATGGAAGCCAAGTATATTACCATCTTTTCCTCACGATCTCAAGATAACACCCTCACCCTACATGGCAGAGACAAGTGTCTCTTAAATAGGACTAAAAGGACATATGCAACCTCTGGTTGCAGGGCTTGGCAACTGTGAATGGAGTAAAATGTCACAGGCAAGGATTCTGCGGTGGGGCAAGACAAAAGAGAAGGCAGGAAACCTACAAGTGTTGACAAAGTTGATAGAAGAAACAGTCTACAGTTCAATGTATTTATAATTTCAGTATAAAATGTCAAGTTTAATTTATACGCTTCTAGATTCCTCCAAGCATTCTAAAAATCGACAAGCAATTTTAAGATGTCATGAATGCTGATAAAAATAAGTTAATAAGGCATCTTCTTTTTTAAGATCAGTCATGCAGATTTCATACACTTCAGGTTAGATTCTTGCATTCAGGCTTTTCAAAAAATAAAAAGGTTTCTTTTCTTCTTGTCCAAAAGTGCCCCATAAAATATAGCCTCCATGTAAATAAAAGGTAACATGTTCAAAATTACAATGTAAATCAGCATGAAAGTAAACTTAAAAAGCAAACTCCATTTCATTCTTAGGCACATCATATCTGTTCAGATTATCTCCTTTGATTTAGTTGGAATTGTATCTTTTTCATTGAAATAAGAACACTAGAAAGCATGGCTAATTGTCTTTTGATTTTTCTATATTTTTATGGTGATGTCTTGTAAACCCAAAAATCATGGCTGCAAACATGGAAAAGGTTAGAAGAATTCATTCTCCCTCCAGACAAGATAAATCTGAGTCAGTAAAAATGCATGGAAAGTGTCCGTAGGTTACAAGGACTCCACGAAGGGGTTATTTGAGCTCATTTTCAATGTAGAAAATTATCATTTTTCACATCACTGGCCAATTAAATGAGTTCAAACAAACCTCTCATATCCTGGGGCAATGCAAATTTGCAAGTAAAAAAAAATAGCACTAAATCTTAGAAATCCAAAGTAGGAGATCAAAAGAAAACACATAACAATACCACAATGCAAATGAGTTTTTGCCTGGGAAATAAAAAGCTCTGCAAAAAAGTCCACAACAGCAGAATTCCTAGAGCTCAGAGTTCTACAAAGCCAGTTAGCAGGGTTTGACTCATCTTCTTTGAGAACAAAAGCCTGACCCTGAGGAAAAGAGCTGTGCTGTGGGAGAGGCAGTTTCAGCTCCCCAAAGTTTAAAGCTTTGGAAATGGTTAGCTTCCGCTAAAATATTATGTATGGACTATTTTTTGTTGTTCATTTTGAAGTGATTGTATCCTATCTGCCCTGGCCCTGCACAGCAAAAACATACACACACACACACACCAAAAAAAAAAAAAAAATTTTTTTTTAAATAATAATTTTTTTTAAAAAAGGTAAGCAGTCTAAGGAACAGTAGAATTTTTCAGTCAGAATAAAGACCTAGGGGTCCAAAAGCCTACAAGGAACCACAGTACAGTATTCCCTTATTTTAGACTCTAACCATCTTAATAAATAATGTTTCTAATTTGGTAGAGCAAGATATCAGGGGAAAGTGGATGAAATATTCCATTGAAACTCTGAGGCAGAAGTCACAGTTATTGAAGGATCCAGTTATTTATGTTTGTTCCCTCCCGTAATTTTACCCAAGGACTTTTTACTTGCAAGCCTTCCAATTTATCAGGGTAATAAGCTATCGCTCTGCCACTCACTGGTTATTGTTTGCTCTCACTTCCAGATACTTTATGTAGATCAGCCGTTTGCAAGGCTGAATTTTGATAGCCTTGGATCCCACAGGAGCCTGTGCATGAGCCCTTATGGGCTCTGGGAGGCTCAGCCTAGGTCTGGGTGAGCACTGATGTTGTCAGAACACACAGCCGCTTCGATTCAGACATTGTCAGTCCTAGAGGAGACACAGAGGTCACCTGGAGACAGATGAGCACAAAGAAGAGAGGAGGCTTCCCTGCAAAACACCCAGCCCTACAGAGTCCCTGCAGAGGAGGGGAACTAGGAACATTACAGTGTGTACAAGGCAGCACAAGGGGCCAGACGGGCAGGGGCAGGAGGAGCAAAGGGAATAAAAGGATGAGATTGTCTCTCTACACAGTGAGGTAGATGGCTCTCCAACTACGCAATTTTAAGCGAGCGTTTTGCAACAGAGTTTTCAGTTTCTCAGACCTACATCTCTGTGCAATTTGCAGGTGAGATTTGCAGATTTTATTTGCACATACTTCACAGTACTTGTGAATTACACTTCCAGGTGCACTCTTTTCACAATATTAGCATGAACACGCAGGTGTACCCACAGGCCCAGCTCCAGCTAATCCCTGAACTATTCCGGGCACATCACCAAGCAGCAGCGACTATAATGAACGACAGCAGCAAAGACATGATAGCCTTATCTTTCTGGCAAGAGCTCTGAAAGCTCCAGAAACTCATCATCACTAATGCAAAGCCGAGAAAGGAGGGAAATATGCTTTCACTAAGCAGCAGTCTCACTGGGGCCTCCACTTATGATAACATTCACAGGAGCTTAGAAAACTTCCTCTAATGAAAGTCAGTAAAGACTCATACAGGACAAATGCATCAAAGCAAACAGAGAAGCAAACAGCCATTTTAACTACACTGGTTCATGATTTTATTTTATTTTTTGAGCTAATTTTTCATTTATTAATTAGGTTTGTGAAAAAAAAATAGTTTTGGAGGCTTTTAATTGAGAGATCTTAAGGTGACTTAAAATTAAAGGTTGGGTAGTTGCCAGTTTCATACACAAAGAAGGACATAATCCCAAACAGAACATCAAAAAATTCAAAATTCAGCAATACAAAGCAGCAATGAGATTACTTGAAACTGCTTTTTTCACTTAAACATTCCTGCAGTGCTTGCCATCAAGAAATGCAAGAAGTGCAGCTGTAGTCAGCCCTGCAGCAAGAAGTTTAAGACTTCAAAGCTAATTTTTCAAAGGCCTCTCAGTTTGTTGTTGACAAGAGTGATTTTGTTTCAACTCCAGAGGTCCTTATAACTAAAAATACTAATATATGGGTACATATTGGGTGTCCCTGACTGCAGACTAACATCAAATAAGGGACTTTTTTATACAGTGACTATCAACTGGCAAACCACTGTGCCATTTGAGGTGATGGGGAGCTCAGGGCTGTAACACAGTACTAGGAAAGGCAATAGTAGACAGTACTGGGAAACTGCCATTTATATAAAAACTGTAAGGCTAAAGTATAACACACCTCTTATAAAACTGCCCTTTTAAAATCTCCTTCTTGATAAGCTCTCCCTCCCATTGCCTCCCCTCCAGCATCAGTGTGTCCCCCCTCGCTGCTGATGAGCTCTTTCCTCTCACAGATTGCAGGTCCTGCGCTGCTGCAGCTCTCCTCACCATGCCAAAAACCATTCGGAGTGCACCGAGTCAGCACTGCTGACTCCTACCTCCCCCTTCTTCCCCAGGGGAAATCTCTCCTAACCACAATTTCCATTGCCTGGAGATCAAGATAGGTGGTAATTACCTTTGTTGCGACTTCCACCCCCACATGCAGTGCTTGGGATAAAGTTTTCAGACATGACAAGTACCTGCACGGGCTTGCAGTGCGTCACAATGCCTGACAGGCTAAATTAACAGTGGTGGTGGGGAAAATATGCTATCAGAGATGCACAGCACTAAAATAGGGCAGCTTCGAATCAGCTCCAAGCTTTAAAATTAGAATGCCCGACGAATAAAACCAGTATATTAAAGCTGTTATTAGAAAAAGCATCTATCTAGCAGTTTTTAGAAATAAAGCTGTGGCTGTGGAGACAAGTGTACCTGTACAATACATAGCCTCTATCTACACTCTTAAATGGTCATGTTCAGCATGCCTAGGAGTGGTCCCAAATATTGAGAGCATACCTGTACAGTTCCTGGAAAACAGGGTCCAGGTTCCTTCACATAGAGTCACAGTCTCACATCTGTCCCACAATATTCTTCTCAGTAAGGACAAGAACAATGAAATTTTCTATTCTTGCACATTCTTATGTTATCCCAATTTTAAGTCTTCCATATGAGTAACCCAGACTTTGGCCTACAATACTGATGAAAATAATCTTCAAATGATTAAACAGAATGGATTTGAATTATTTTTAGTTTACTTTTATTTTCCATTTTGGTTTTGTTGCTTGTTCAGGAGATAACGAAGGCATGGAAATATTAAGGGTCTCTGCATTTCTAATTGCACTGGTATTCAATTCTGCCTACGATCTGATCCTCTCTTTATGCTGCTATACACCCTGGATGTCTTCTAGATCAGCAGCCTCCCCTCCATGTGAGGACACTACTGCTGACCACAAATCCTTTTCCATTACACTTTGTAAATGTCAGATTCTTTTAGTCTCTCTATTGCATTCTTTTCTCCTGATGCATCAGATCAGCTTTCTCCCAAAACCTGGAGCACAATAGAAAATAATCTTTTTTCTTGATCTCAAGTGTAATTTTATACTACAATTGTAAACTCTTGTGAAGTCTGTCTTACTCCTTAGTCCCTTCCGAGTCCAACTGCTGCACCAGCTATCAAAGCCACTGTCATATCCTTGGAATCTTCATCCATCAAACCCAATCACCCCACAACCCATTCAAGCACCATCCTAAAGATTCTAAACTAAGCAATGCCTCTTTCACTTTCACCAAGAATCCTGATGCCCCATATTATTCTTTTGCTTGTTGTATTGAAATTTCCATCTTTCCCAAGGCAGACACAAGTCTTATGTACAACCTGAGGACCTCAGAGGCAACAGAACCTGTTCCCATAGGCACGATTTTTAACAACACTATTTTTGTATTTCCAGTCCCACTGGTGAAAGCAAAAATATTTTTTGAGCCTAGAATATCCTTATGTTTAATTCTTAACATGGACCAAACCTTAGAAAGGCAAACAACACGAAGTGACAAACCCGGCTCAGCAAAGTTGTATTAGCACATTTGACAACGTTTGAGATGCCCTGCTACTGTATATAGATTAACGCCTTCTTTGAGGAAAAGCAAAGGGCATTAAGGAAGGAGAAACTGATACCAACATTTTGAGATATAAAGCCCTCTGTGGATGCAAATCCCAAGAAATCTGGAGAAATAAACATCTAGATTTAACTTTTCTAGCAGTGACAGACTGAAATGCTTCAACATCTTGAGAGTAGCTCTTGTGGGCATTTGAATGTCTCAGAATTGCCTTTCTGAAATTCTCAGCCTCAGTGAACAGGCAAACTTGCTAAAATATTCAGAGGAGATAATGGCCTCACTGCTGGTGCCTAGGTGCAGATTTTCCCTAATTCTAGTTTTGGAAGACACTGCCTTACTATAGAATTCCTACAGTTTATTCTTAATGCTATAATGGTTGTGGGCTTTACTGGCAACATCATTGTCGGTACCTAGATTTCAACACTAAAAAAAAAAAAAAATTCAAAATTCACAACCTGAGACTCCCATCCCTTCATGAACACCAGCATCTTCATCGCCTACAGCAGCACTTAGAGTTATTGCTCCATCATGCACATTCTACACACACACAGACACGTGCCCTGCCTTGCTGGCACACATTAATCACTTTCACAGCATAAGATGCTTTTCCACACCAACTCCTTCGGGTGTATGGTCTAAGGAGATTAAAGAAAAAGAAATTTGAGAGTGAGCAGCTCAGACCAGAACTCAACATCTATCTGAAAAATCAGTCTTTTCAGATTTGCCCAACTGCATGATTTCAGCTACAGAAATGACAGATGTTATTGCAGGCTAAGTTTCTTGCAGTATCTCAAATACGTTATGAATTTTGAGAACTGGGAAAAACTTTTGCATGGGAAAAATGACAACTCAAAGTTACTTCAATCACCACGCTGTACCCAGAGTTGCCTGGCTCTAGAGAGGGCTCTACCTCCAAGACCCAGAACAAACAAGATGCAACTAATTATGTACATTCTGGAATTCAGTCAGAGAAATATGACTTGCAGTAGCTCAAGGCTGTAGAAACAAGTTTCAAGTGGAAACAAAAAAAAAAAGAAAAATCCCACAAAAACAGAAAGGAGGAAGGCACGCAGCTGCAGCAAAATGCTGCCTTCAACAGGAATGTGAAGATTGTAACTTATTTGGGAAAATGACTAATTCTGTAGCATAGAAAAATGTAAGCCTAAGGATTTTGTCTAGGATATTCAAAGTTATTATTTCAGGCTCTCACAAATGCATTAAAAAAAACCCTTTTTTCAGTTCATATACAATTCATACTTTTAAAATATCCCAGAAATAGCTATGTATATATGTATATTTGTGTGCATGTATATAACATACATCAAATATATGTGAAGATAGACAGATAGATACATTGAGGGAACGCTATTTTTATGAAATTCAATGAAAGCTATAGCCAGTTTTAAAGTTAAGGAACTATAAAACATACAGGGACCTTCACAGATAAACATATCAAACAATTTTTGCTACCTTAAATTGCCTGAATTTCTATACTAAGGAACCAAAACTTAAATGAACCACAGAGTTCATATTTTATCTGCCTCAACTGAAGACAGGCTTTAAAAGGATACAGTCCAGGCAGTTGGATATTCCTTTCTCCAGACTAACACTAGCACTAGTTGTGGGCAATAATGAGGCAAGTCACTGCCTCCGAGCTGCAAATTCCTCTGAAGAGAGGCATCTGGCAAATACATTATTCATTTCCTAACTTCAATCAGAATTAGTTCAGTCGTCACATGTGGCAAAATTATTTCCCGACAGACACAAAGCAAATGGAGTCAAAGTAAAGAAAGAGCACCAGGGAAGCCCAAGCACACTGAATTGCAGCACTGAAAAATGGCAGAAAGATTTAAATAAGAAAGGCTGGCATATAAATCTCTGTAATGTCTTATTTAAATTCTGAAAGCTTGCTGATGTTATAAAAGCACTGCAGTATTTTGTCTGGCACTAAGGGATAGTAGGATTTTTCTTGGACTTCGGGGTTTTTGGCTATTTGACTCTAGCAGAACACAGACAGTAAACAGATCACTCGTTACCCATCAGTTGTTGAATAACCATGCTCATAACCATACATTCACAGAGAAAAGTAACGTGCCCATATCACCAAGGAAGTATAAAAGTGAGTTTTCAAACCAGATCATTTTGGAATGCTGCCCTAAAATGTGCTTTTCCTTGTATTGTAACCTTGTGGTTTAGGCATCACCAATGGTTGAACACAGTGGCATTGCTTACCTACAGCTTCATTACTTCAATATTTTTGCTCAGGTAGAATTTAAATTATTTCCATTGGTACTATCAAGCCAAAAGTAGTTTTCACAACTTAAAAGTTACTTACAGAACTTACTTTTAATTGCCTTAAATTAGAGAAATTGATGGGAGCAGAGAAATAAATAGGGCATAATTATCCTAATGGAGAAGTAGCATTATTTATGCAGTACTAAATAAGGTTTAAGTATAAAATGCTTCATAATACTAAAATAAAACTCACAATAGCAAACTCTGCTGCAGATGTATCCCCTCCACTAGATTAAGACCAAAAACACGTGATTTACACAAATGAAGAACTACTAAAGGCATACAATTAAAAATAAAGAGGACTGTATAGTTGTTTTGTACAACTAACAAGCCCCAAATAAGCCTTTAAACAAGAACACGATTCTATATTAGCACTTACTCAGCAATGTGAATCAATAAAAGGGGGTTTTTTCCAATTTATCTCGTATACCTCTGATTTAAGGAGGAGAATTATTAAAATTAGGAGATGATAGTCAGTCAATATGGGGAAGAATATACTTACAGAGAACCTGGAGATGCCTGCAGACAAATCCCCTTTTTTGGTGAATATTACAACCCCTTTCATTTCATGGCATTTAAATTTGCTGAGGGAAGTTGAGTTCTCACCCACCTCGAGGGAGAATATAAACCACAAATCTCTTCACCCTTTTCAGCTTTTTTTTTTTTTGTCTCACAGCTGACTTGAATTACTGCCTTAAGCACAACACCAGCACAGGCCATTAGGCCAACAAATTTAACCTGGATGTTTCATGATTAGTCTGACTTTATTCACCTAAACACTATTGGGATTTGGTCAAATTCAGCTGTGTGCCACATTCCACTGAGGAATAGCAACCATCAAGTTCTCCTACCTAAGAGAGCTGCACGACTGGATGCTGGTTAGGTAAGATTTACAGACACGAGTCCAGCTGGCAAACCACCTCCATAGTGAAGGGAAAGGCAAATATAGGCAAGGCCCCTACCAATCTTACCTGGAAGCAAAGTCTTTCCCAAGCCCAGAGCTGTCATCCAAACAGATTTCAAACAGACAAAATAATCTTAGAACAATTTTCCCCTCCAGTTGCTCTCCTGTCTCTTCTTGAGGTTTGTAGAAAAAGTCAGAATAAATACAAAACCCTAGCAAGCAAACAAAAACCAGTACAAATGTCCAGTTACATTTGAGTCAAGGAGGAAGAAATTCCTTCTTCACTATGCAGGAAATTTCTTCCAGCTCCAAAGTGTGAGGCAAGCCTACAGCTACTGTCTTCATGTGTTATGAAAGTACCAAATATCATATGCCATTTTTATTGTCCCCAATACACACAGAGACTGGTCATTGAAAAAGACTCACGTTTTTAGGCCAGAAAGGGTTACTGCAGTCTTGTAGCACAATGCATACAAACTCACACACAGGTTTTTTTTCTTCAGACAGATTAAAGCTTTGTTTTTTGAAAGCTTGGGATTAAAAGACACAAAAAACCAATTAGTTTCTCAGATTTCACTTTCCCAGGTCAGCCATTTTTGTATCTAAATTGCACTCACGGATACCTAAGGGCACCTTAGGTTGACTTTCTAATTTCAGCTTACCAGAAAGGCTTTATCATGAATACTTACACAGCAAATATGGGAACATGAATGAGTTATCATAGAAAAAGACAAGGTTTCACCTCTGAATCGATAACTGCTCCTATCCCACAGCAAATGTGAGGCCGCTTACCTCCAGAGAGAAGGTTGCCAGCCCATTGCCAGTCATCCCCTGGCAACACTCTTCCCTCTGCACATTTTTATTGTCTTCCCATTCACATACCACAGGAAGGCCATAAGAAGTAGCTTGTCCTATTGTCCATGTGGAAGTTCACAGCTATTTCCACCTCTAGTTTTACAAGAACTGAGATTTCTCAAGGTGCCAGGACTCAAAAGATTGTCTGTGCCTCTTACAGGGGTAAAGCTCTGCCCACATTTTTGCTTTCGTTGCCCTTCGTTAGTGACAGAACAAGCTGTGACAGCCCATTCCCATCAGATGATGTGAATTCCACTAAATTACAGTACCATATAGTATTTCCTTACATATTGGAGTATCCCAGCATGCTCCTGTTGTTCATGTAGATTTCTAGTGTCAGTACAGAGGCAATTTAAAGCATATTCCTTGCATGCGCCTTTGTGCCAAATTAAATGATATAATGTATGTGAGAAGATTTTCAAGAGATGTGCTGAGAATTTGAAATTGGTGCAAGATGTGAGAAAGAAAATTCATGAAGTAGTAAGCACTGGAAGGTTACTTGGTCAAAGAAAATTTTCCATTTCCTTAGAGGACATCAGACACAGTCAATATTTGGGAGTGCAGAGAAAGCACTTATTAATAACTTCCTAAATTCTGTAGTCTACAAGTCAATTTTCACAGCTGCATTAGAAGTGCAGAAAAAAATGCAGTGATAAGCTCTTCTAAAGGATATTTTTATTAACAAATCTTTCAGTCTTTCCCCCACTGCTGAAATTAAACATCTTCTGAAATCCACAGAATGCACTTGTAGAGGTTTCTTCCCAATTTCTACTGCAAACCTCACCAGTAACTCATATACATTGCTTCTAGTTGCCAGTTTTTAAAAAAAATTTGTTTTTTAAATAAGTTTTTCCTTCATGAATACATCAGGAAGATTCTAATTTCATTGTCTTTAATGAGATATTCTCACAGGTATCACTGGACTACACTTTGCAGATGCTGATCACTTTAAAAAAAATCAGCACACCAATTTTGTGAATTATCTGCTATACATACGTAATCCAAACCTAAGGGCCCAAAACCCTTCTATATAGTCTTTTGGAGATGGATGGTTTGGATTTTTTTTTAACAACACCCACTTGTTCGGTTGAAAACTTGTACCTAATTAAAGGATTGACAAAAATCAAGTCCTCAGCTTGTTTGGAGCTTTCTCTTTCTGTTCTAGAATTAATAAGTATTCAGTCAAGAGAACAAAAGGTCTCCCCAGTTTTGCATGGTTCTTTTCGATCCACTGAAACTAATTATAATCAAAGACTTTCTGTAGTCTCTTTCTGGCAGTGTTTTTGAAAGCAGAACCCTTTAGAAGTCACTGTCCTCAAAATCCTGTCTTGGAGCAGGTAACAGTCCTACCTTTCTGGGTCTTGCAAAGCTATACGTGTGCATTTCAGTTAGGACATGTAAATAAATTAGAGAAACCTGAGCATTTTACAGGTTCCTCCGATTTATGCTAAATCATATGGATTTATCCCATGTGGAATATCTCTTCCCTGATGTCTCAAAGACAGATCAATAAGATGAGAATTTCACTGCCTTTTTCCCCAGACAGGTAGCAAAAACATTTGGGAGACAGTTACAAAGCCAAAGCAAAATTTATTGCTGAGTGAAAGAAGTAAGGAAGCAAAAACATAGGGCAAAGATGAATTTCAGACAAGATTTGAAAACACATGAAAGCAGAAAAAAATACAGCTTTTTACTGCTTAGACTCATTTAAGAAACCCTGTGTTTTTTAAAGTAGTGAATTAGAAAAACCCTGCTGTTAAAAAACCAACATGTTCTGGTTTGAATTTTCTGCAGTGCAATGAAAACAGTAACTAGACTGGCAGAGTTGTCTAGCCATTATAAAAACATACTAATTTTCAGTATCAGTTGATCATAAAATTATGTATCTTCAGTGTCAAGTTCTGCATAATGGGACAGTGGTTAACCCCGCTGAAGACAACTACAAAATTCTGCTATGTCCTAAGGAAAGAGGCAGTGAATCATAGGGCTACACCAAATTAAATGGATAAACCCCAACATGTTCAGTCTGTACTCTGCAGAAAGACTGATGAATTATTCTTTGCTTGTCACATCACACTGCCCTTTTACAGGCATGAAAGCTCCTGGGACCTGTTCCAGAGAGGAAATCCCTGACAGCTGCTGACTGCTGGTGAGAGGGACTACTGGTGTCACTTGTGAAGCCACTGTGGGGCATGATTCAATGAAAACTTATTTTTGCATCACTCATCAGAATTGGCCCTGGCCTATCCACTTCCGTAGAACAAGTATAGAAATGGATATACATAACCTCTTATCACACTCTGTGGTCCTACTCTATTTAACCATACTTTAGGTTTCACTCAGGTAAAACCATGGGAAGATTTGGAAAATGCCACAAAAGCTACTCAATGCAACATCTCCTTCCTCCTCAAATGTTTCCCAGAGAAACCGCTGTGAGAACTGTGACAGCAAACAGCTCCTTATTGTTCTCTACAGGTACTGAGCACCCGAGGGCAGAAAGGAACGGGGACGACTGAACACAGGCATTCGTTTCCGTGTTAAAAATTCCTTCCACACAGACCTACCTTGCGCCTTTCAGTTTCGGGTGTAAAACCTGTCACGCTGGCTCAGCAAAACGTGCAGCACTTGGACATCACCTACCGCTTCCCCCACTGACCCTTTTCCTCTCACACAGCACCACCACTTATCCACCCAGCATAATCCCCTCCTTCTCGCAAAACGCTCCTCCTTTGAGTCCAGCTCATTAAATATGAACTCAAACACCGCGCTCGCCGTGCTCAAAGTGTCCCACGTTCCCCGCGGACCGAGGAACGGCGCAGAGCGACAGTGGTGCGGGGATGTGCCGGGATGTGCGGGGACGCGCCGGGATGTGCGAGGTGCAGCACGCCGCTCCCACTCTCGCTGCATCCCCAGCAGCCGCCCCCAGGAGCCGGTGGGCGGCCCCACCCCAGCCGCTGTAACAAAGGAGGCCCGAGGGGCGGCAG